>OX381707.1:41438822-42038822 GCA_947462335.1 Harmothoe impar | reverse complement strand
CTGTGCACAAGACTCCCATGGTGCTTGGTGGTACGGAAACTGCCATTATTCAAATCTCAATGGTTTGTACGGAAGTACAGAGACTGGTAAAGGAATGAATTGGCACACACTGCGTGGGACGTCAACCTCTGTGACCTTTTCAGCAATAATGGTTAGAAATGTAAGTATGAGTAAATATTTACAGTTGCACTTCAGATCTTTATAATTAGTTTTTTTAACTCATAAAGTCCACAGTAGAGAATCGCTCTGACACTCTTTTAAAATTTTTCAGAGCTTGAATATAGTGGATATGCAGGATATCCTTCTCCAGGTTCAGCATTTAGGCCTCTCTTCTCACATCGCTTCATTGTTACTGAAACATCTGGCCTAGAACTTATATTTAGGAAAGCCCTCAAAACGACATTTTATTTGGAACCTACCAAAGCTTCCTGTATTACCTAGCATGAATAAAGGCTGAGATAATATGAGAAATACCTTTTGTAAAATTATCAATATATTTTTCACAATTGCACAAAAAATATGTTGCTTTCTCTAGAGGACCTTTGAGCCACCATTTTATTGTATCATAATTTGTGTCCAATTCGTCTGAATAAAGTCTTTCCTAATTCCTTGATTTCACAGGGTATCCAATGAGCACAATGTCTGATAGGATGATGCTTACGACCAAGGACGAGGACAATGATGCATGGGATCAAAACTGTGCGCATGTCTGTTGTAGAGGCTGGTGGCATGGTGCTTGCTACAATTGTAATTCCAAACGGCCATATTGAAAAACTGATTACGGTAAAGGACTAACATTGATCACATGAAAATCACATACACATTATATGGCCTACACATCTATAATGATGAGGAGGAATGGTGCTTAAAAGACTTTAATGCAAATATGCCCTGTTGTCATTATGATCCTTGTGGGTAACTAGCCAGTGCTAGTGCATCATGCATCATGCCTACCCTACAGCCTTGATACAAAGACACAGGAAGTCTTTAGGCATCATGCCATCCTCAGGTGATTAATAGCAAGTACAACATCAAACTTACTGTTTCAATATAAAACGCAGTGACAACATACAGTATAACTCAATCAAAATACAGTGCTTAGTTGCCTACAGGATAGTTGTCTACAGGAATAACTCACTTTCTAGATAATAATTCTACATTGCATTCATATAATAATCATTTATCTATTGACTACAGAAGCCCAGTGGGTCAGAAAAGGTTTTTTTATTTTCTTACAAGATAAGTGTTTTTTTTTCACTTTTGTAAAAGTAGTTTTTTTCACTTTTGTGAATTTTTTTTTTTTCACTTTTGAAAAAAGTTTGTTTTTTTTCCTTTCCTTAGATTTTTTTTTTTTTTTTTCAAAAAGTTTTTTTCATTTCTGGGAAAATGGCCAATTTGGCGAGAAAAAGGGCCAAAATGGGAAAATGTCGATTTTAGGGAAAATGGCCGATTTGGCGAGAAAATGGGTCAAATTCTTAAAAATGATGATTTTCAGGAAAATGGCCGATTTGGCCAGAAATTGGGTCTAATTCAGAAAGAACGATGATTTTTAGGAAAATGGCTGATTTGGCAAGAAAATTGGTCAAAATCGGAAAAATGATGATCTTAAGGAATATGGCCGATTTGGCGAGAAAATGGGTCAAAAATGGAAAAATGTCGATTTTAGGGAAAATGGCCGATTTGGCGAGAAAATGGGTCAAATTCGGAAGAAATTATGATTTTCAGGAAAATGGCCCATTTGGTGAGAAACTGGGTCAAATTCAAAAAAATGATCATTTTCAGGAAAATGGCAGATTTGGCGAGAAAATGGGTCAAATTCGGAAAAATGTCGATTTCAGGGAAAATGGCCGATTTGGCCAGAAAATGGGTCAAATTCGGAAAAAATGATGATTTTCAGGAAAATAGCCGATTTGGCGAGAAACCCGGTCAAAATCAGAAAAATGTGGGGCAGGCAAGCAGAAAGGGGTATCCCCGCGGGATTAGTACCAATTTTAGCCACCAGGGGGCTCCACCATAGCCTAAAATGAAAGAAACAGGCTAAAATTTGCTTTTTGGTACTTTTTTCTGGCGAATTCAGTAGTTCTATACAAAATATTCCATTTTTGGTGGAATGCTTCCTTATTTGGAATGTGAAAAGAACGTTTTAGAGCCTAAATGGGCGTCTTTGTTGATATGTGTTGCCATGGAAACATGATTTTCATTCCAAATAAAGAAAATAAAAAATCCCATTGATAGAATGATTCACGAGGATTATTATGGTCAAAACAGAATAAAAATATCATTTCTAGATCAAAATCTATGGCCTATGGAATGAAAATGTGTGATGATTTTCTAATTATTCTAATTATGCTAATTAGATAGTGATATTTTGAAAATTATGAGACTTAGAGCTAATTTGGGTTTTGGATAGGGCAATGTCCACCCATGTTCAAATAGCCATTTCTCAAAAACTAGAAATGATATCTTCTTGTGTGATATATCACTGGAAAGCTTATTATATCAATTTTAAAGTCTACATTTTCGTTGGATACCCCTTTTCCCTTGCCTGTACACAAATGTCGATTTTAGGGAAAATGGCAGATTTGGCGAGAAAATGGGTCAATAACGGAAAAAATGATGATTTTCAGGAAAATGGCCGATTTGGTGAGAAAAAGGGTCTCGCCAAATCGGCCATTTTCCTGAAAATCGACATTTTTCCGTTTTCGACACATTTTCTGGCAAAATCTGCCATTTTCCTGAAAATCATCATTTTTTCAGATATTGACCCATTTTCTCGCCAAATCTGCCATTTTCCCTAAAATCACCATTTCTACTAATGTGACCCATTTTCTTGCCAAATCGGACATTTTCCCTACAATCGACATTTTTCTAAATTTGACCCATTTTCTCGCCAAATCGGCCATTTTCCTGAAAATCATCATTTTTTCCGTATTTGACCCATTTTCTCGCCAAATTGGCCATTTTCCCTCACATCGACATTTTTTCCGAATTTGACCCATTTTCTCGCCAAATCGGCCATTTTTCCAGAAATGAAAAAAAAAATTAAAATAAAAAAAAAATAAAAAATTCTAAGCAAGGAAAAATAAAACTGTTTTCAAAATTGAAAAAAATATATACAAAATTGAAAAAAAAACTTTTGCAAAAGTGAAAAAAAAATCTTTTGCAAAAGTGAAAAAAAACAACCTCACAAAAGTGGAAAAAAATACTTTTACAAAGGTGAAAAAAAAAAAACTATTACAAAAAAACGGAAAAAAAACTTTTCTTGCTTGAAAATTAAAAAAACTTTTCTGACCCTTCTGGGCTTCTGTAGCTGGGGGGGGGCAAAATAATAAGTAAAGGCTTTCTTGATTTCGGCTATAACCCGCGGCTTATAGCTGTCAGGTATGTGCTGACACCTAGTGTCAACTTGCGAAAAAGATAATCGATTGGTCTGTATAAATTGTATATAAAATTCAAAAATTAGACAAAACAGTATAAAAACGGTTTGTGATAATTATTAACATAAAACAGTAAGCATGGCATGCAGATCCGTAAAAGTCATAGGACATGTGTGTGCTATGTGTGCTATGTGCGCTAGCCCTCTAAATCAGTACATATTAAAATTAGAATAGCTGTTTAATTAAACCTTTGGAGCATTCTTTAAAAATGAATTTGTATAGATAATGCCTCATGTTTATCTGCGACGGTTACATTGGCTATAAAAGGAGCCTCTTGAAGTCTCTTCTAGTTGGGTCAGATGTTCAACAAATACATATTCGCAAATGAGTACTGTGCCAGAACTTGATGCAGAAGGCACATCACCAGATAAGAATGGTGGGAAGTATCAGGGTGACGGTGAACAGGTAGAGGAGGGCACTGGCCACTGTAGGTGAAGCCTTGCTAACAGGCATATTCCGACACTCGACATACTCGTCCTTGGTAGCAGCCAGCCAGGTGGCACCCACCAGTTTCAGGTCGTTTGTGGACACAAAGGATGTCACATTGAACAGGCATCTGTATAGAAGAAGACAGACCGAGGTTATGAAGACTATTGATTCAAGATTTCTGATTTTACTTTCCAGTGCTTTTAAATGTATATACAATTTTATCATATATAATACGATTTTGTCTAGTTGTTCTCACAAAGACACATTTCTCTGAAAATGAGGCTAAAATAATTTATTCATAAATTACTTCATAATAGAATCCAAATTTACATTGCTGTGTATAAGTACGTGTGAAACACATAGAATATAGACTTTGGATAGCCATAGGTACCTGTCTTGTAGGTTATCCTTGCAGCGTCCTTGTTCTGTGTAGGTGGAGGTATTGGTCAGCTGGAGACTTGCCGACTGTTCATACAACAGGAAGTAGTAGATGTGGCGGTTTGCATCAGGTGGTCCCGGGCCAAAGTAGGGCTTGATGACAGAGCCTGTCGTGACGTCATCCCCTTGTATGTTGATGGTCAGTGCATGGAGTAGCGGCAAGGCATTGGTACCAACATGTGCCGCTGGTACATCGGGATCCACGGTCACCAAACTGTACATCTTCCCTTAAAATCAAAAGGAACACATAGCCTACATGTATGTACATGGAAATGTGTACATATATCAAATAAAAATAACTATAATAACATCAAAAATAACTATAATAATCAAAACAGGTTAATGCTATAACCCCGGCTATAACCCTACTTGGTCATTGACGGGTAATAAAAAAAAGGTCTTAAGAAGAATCACATTCTAATCATATCGATTAAAGTTGTGGTTCTTAATCTAAATCCTATATTAACGTGTTCCAAATATTGCAGAGTACTATTTGGGGTTGACGGACTGTCAGATGTGTACAAATGTCTTTTGGTAGCATTAGGCCTACTCTTTTAAGTTAGCAAATTATCGTGGGAATTAGCTAGGGACGTTTAAGAAAATGTGAACAAATCTAAACACATGTAATCTTGAAGAAAAATAACACTTACCATAAAAATCCGCTGTATTATTGGGGAACAATTTATTCATCTGCATGGAGAATGTCCTTGTAGTTTCTGTTCTAGCATATCCAGAATTAATGATGGGAATGCCAATGGGGTCCACATAGAAGTCAACAGCTCTAAAATAAAGGAGATATAGGCCCTACTATTACAGCACTTTAATACTAATACAATGTCATGATCAAGGGATTGCCATACAATTTAGTTTCCAGATGAAGTCATAATTATCTTGGGATCACACTTATAGAACTACTGATGTACTAGTGATTATCTCCTGTGGGGACAGCTGTGAGGCTCCTATCCCTCAAAAAGGCCCCTATCCCTCAAAATTGGCCTGTTTGAGATATAGGGACCAGGTAAAGTCACTATGTGCTAAACAGCTCCTATCTCCCAAAACAGTTTGAGACATAGGGCCTATGCGAAGTCCCTAAGTCATAAATAATTTCAGCATGTCCCTATCCCTCAAAAGCCACTATCCCTCAAAAGGGTCCCCTTGGTTAAACATGTGCAATAGATAGATCATTTACAGGATATTGGATAATATTCGCGCTACCACCCCACCCTGAGTAACGTCCCCTCCCACTTCAGGAGGGGTCAGGAAAGGAGTGGTCATTCATTAATTACAAAGTGTTTGATGGGTTTGGGAGGAGGTGTAAAAATTGTCGACCCCTCCTTAGGGAGTGGTCATTTTTTAACAACAGGGGGGTTGATAGATTTGGGGGGTAACCAAAAAATTGGGACCCCTCTCAAGTGAGGGGGAGGGAACAAAAAAATTGCACCCCTTTTTAGTAAAAATATACAGCAGTCCAACATTATAGCACTCCAATGCACTATATGGGTATATAATCTAAAACTGGACATTGACATCCATGTATCAGAGTCCTTCTAACAGAAAGCTATATTCAGTCTCATTAAAGTAGAAAACCATATATAGGTTGCTATATGAAGGAGAAGGCCATGTTCATGCCTATGTGTATGTCTGTGTGGGTGTACATGAGTCTGTGTCCATGAGTGTCTGCATTCATGCAACAGTCATAGGGTGTTTTTAGGCAAATTTCACTTTTTTGCGATTTTGAACTTTTTTCTCGCCAAATCAGGTGTCTTTAGGCAAATTTCACTTTTTTGCGATTTTGAACTTTTTTCTCACCAAATAGGGTTTTTTTAGGCAAATTTTACTTTTTTGCGATTTTGAATTCTTTTCTCGCCAAATAGGAGGTTTTTAGGCAAATTTCACTTTTTCGCGATTTTGAAATTTTTCTCGCCAAATCAAGTGTTCTCAGGCAAATTTCACTTTTTTGCGATTTTGAACTTTTTTCTCGCCAAATAGGGGGTTTTTAGGCAAATTTCATTTTTTTGCTATGTTGAACTTTTTTTCGCCAAAAGCTGCGGAATCTGCCTCCATACATGATCCTATTGATGGACTGTGGATAGACCCATGCGTAGTGAAGACCTACATAGTGGACATGAGGTCAAGTTAAAAACTGCAAGTCACTTGTTTTGCAACTTGCACTGAACTGAACCCAATAGCCCTTAACTGGGTTGTCAACAATCAATTAAACTATGACAAAACTCCCTCTATTTCGGAGACCAAATACACTATCAAATGATATATATTTTTTCAAAATAACACCCTGTGTAGAATGGCCCGATACTCAGGAATCCTACTGTGAAAAAAAAAAGTCAAATTTGAATTATTAATACATGAAAATTGAGAAATGCTGACGTTCACGGTTTATGTAGGAAATGTACTAAAAACAGCAAAAAAAAGGCAACAAAACCCTAATTTTCTCAAAAACTGTTTTAGTAGGATTTTTTCTAACTGAGGTTCCAGTGTTTTCTACCTTCATATTACACATTGGCATAGAGAATATATTGACACCTAGTCAGGATTTTGCGCTAGGAGCAATCTGTGAGGCAAAAAACAGCCAAAATGACCCACTGGTCTGAAGTATAAAACTGGGCATCGATCACTTTAGAGCTACAAAGAGACAGAGAATCGATGTCCATTAAAAAGCACAAAGGGGTCAGCCATGCTCAATTTCAACCTGACTGAGGGGGACCAACAAATTTGGACCTCCTTCTTTCTTTTTTTTTGGCCGAACCTTGAATGATTGTGTTCTTGTGAGGCATGCTTTTTTACTACAGAAGTAAGAAATAGTTCTTAAAATTGATTACAAATGCTATTGCAGTATAGGGGTTTTGATACTTAGGGATATTTTGTAGGATAGGGGCCTGACATGTCTCTATGTCTCAAATGGTCCCTATCTCTTACATTTTTGTGAGATAGGGGCTGTTTGAATGTGGTCCCTATATCTCAAATATTTGTAGGATGGGGGCTTTTTGATATATACGGACTTCGGGTATGCCCTAAGTCTCAAAAGCCCCTATCCCACAAATATTTGAGGGATAGGGGCTTTTTGAGACTTAGGGGTCTCACAACAGTCACTTTGACGCATACGACTGACAACTTGATTATTGAAAGGAATAACGTACGGGAGTTCTTTGCTTTCCTCCCCACATGGATACGTGGTAGCATCTGCAGTGATATGCAATCTCAGATACACACTAAGGTCCAATGTGTCCGGTAGGAATGGTCGAGGAGGGTGACTTTGATATGCTGAAATATTTCATCAAATGATAAACATAACATTATTATAACTACAGTGGTCATGGATGATTGTAAGGACTTTTCTATCTGGCTTTCCACATACCATATGCCAATAGTAGGGACAGGCCAAAAAAAAATTAAACCCTTAAACAATTTTTACTCCCCTTATATCTGTTGCAGTATGCTATAGGTATTCCAAATCAGTTTTATTTTTGTTTCTCACTTGATTAGAAGCTGAGAAAAATGGATTTGAAATGTTGGATATGGGGAGTGCATCTGGTATATGAAACTGTAATTTGGGACTGGCTCTCTGCTGACAGGCAGACTACCACAAGGTAGGGTGTCTTAGCACATTTAGTGGATTAAGACCATGTGGTAAAATTGGGATACCTGGAGGAATGCATAAGACCCTGGAGGTAACATTAAAACATGCACAATAGGTATGGAAAATACTCAGTTTGGAACATTTAGAAGAGATAGAGAGACACAGAGATGGTGATCAAGCAGGATATAAGTTGGATAGGAAGACCTGCGAGTGATGGTCAGCCTAAATAAAGGAGTCACCCTGGAGGTAGCATCTGATACCATCAGTTGGGTTTGTAATACATGGGGATGTGGGACACTGGAGGAGGGATGGGGGACCCTGGAGGAGGGATGAGGAACCCTGGAGGTACAAATAGGGGAGGAATAGGGGACCTGCAGGAGGGGAAAGGTTGAGATGGAGGAGGGGTAGTGGACCCTGGAGGAGGGATGGGGGGACACTGGAGGAGGAATAGGGGACCCCGGAGGAGGGGTAGGGGACCCTGGAAGAGGGATAGGGGACCCTGGGGGAGGGGGAGGGACCCTGGAGGAGGGATAGGGGACCCTGGAGGAGGTGTGGGGACCCTGGAGGCGAGATAGGGAACCCTGGAGGAGGAATGGTCATAATGGTACAATGTATCAAAATCTATGAATAGGGCCAATCATCTAAGTACAGTTTACCATATATGCTATTATGTAACAATGTGGTACTATCCTAGAGCTTACAGGTGGCAAATCAGTGTATAAGGAGCTATAGATAGCTAGTTAGACACCAACATTTAGATGTCCTGGTGCTTTCAGGTGCTTTAACCAAAAAACCTAAAAATTGAAGAAATGCAATAGCATGTAATATAGAATTACCCCTATGGTGCGGTGAATTTTGGTGATTCAATATTTGATGTCAATTTGCAGTGTTTAAATGGTGCCATTATGTTATTAAATCACAGGGGCCAGATAACTTACATAACTGTGACAACCTTTGGTCTCTTCTTATTGGCCATCTTTTTTCTTCCAAATGGATCACATGACATCACATAACTTCCAAAATGAGGCTCACAGTGTGGGCCAGAGTGAGGGGGTCTCCCATGTCCATGGGGAACTCCCTCTGTACAGCATTCATAGACCCTCACACCATGGTGCCACCTGGTGCTTTACCCGGTCCCTACCAATAGGCTATTTAGAACAATTCTATAATCATATAATTGCATGTATTACAGCACTTACTCAGGATGTCAAATCTGACATATGGATTTTTAAACATTTTAATAGAGCATTGATTTCAATAGAACCAAATATTGACCTTACCTTTGGATACCAAGTCAGCACATCTTTGCAGAATTCCAGAAGCAGCTTGTAGTTCCATTGCATAAGCATCATAATAGGCTAACACCCACGATAGTCCCACCAGTTCTACAGAGGAGAGGAATAGCAACATGCATCTTGAATCATACAATTATTACAAGGTGTCATTCTTGACCAGACAATTCTGCTATAACCAAGTGTATACACTGGAAACCTGATAATGCAAAATATTCCTATGGGGAGTACCTGATTATCAAACGCAAACACGGTATTTCCCCGCTTGGAGCCACACCCTGTTTGCATACATGTGACCCTGAGTGGGCTAACGGACCGGTTCCCACCTGTTCAGGGCACTGGGCAATGGTGTGCCCCCAAGCTGTTTTTGGATGAGCTGCCCATCTTTCAAGAGATCAGATCCGCTTTTGGACGGGCTGCTCAATTTGATGCCACAGTGCTACCTGTGATAATTATGGGTATTTAGAATTCATTCAATGATTCCCTGATAATTATGTTCTTGTAATTGTTGAATAAGCTATCCTAGGCCCTGCCGATGAGCCCAACCATACCCTTACTATCCAATTATGGAAGTATCAAGCAGGCCTACTATCTTCAGGTTTAAGCCATAATGCAGCTTCGACAAGTCACAATGATTTGGTCTAGGTACAATTACGGGCCTTAAAATCCATAGTTCAAACCTTCAGGAATGGGTTTATCCAAAGTTTGGTTTTCAGTACATAGGCCTACAGCTTGTAATGTCATAACCTGGGAAATTAGCAGTATTCACATAAGAAGTAGATGTGACAAACAAACTACATATTGTAGATGGATCTATATTATACACTAGGATTCAACATTGATTCAAAGCATGTGTGGATGTGCTCTATTTCCCTTACCACCAAAGTTGTAGGTATTCGCAGCCATGGTAACGTTAAAGGTGCTGAACGGGGGCAGGAATATGGCGCTTTTGCTGACGGAAGATGACTGCTTGTATAGGATAAAGGCGTAAGTATTTGGCACTTCCCGACTGTTCCTTGGTCCATGATAAGCTTTAACTGCCTAGAAGTACATTTATGACTTGCAATAAGATTATTGACTTTAATAGGGAGACATTACAATTATAATTTTTGATAATATGTGTATGATATGGATCCCCAGAAATACAAACATGACTTGTTTTAAATATCTGGTACAAATAACTACTTTGCAGCTCTATGCCATGATAAGTGTCCTAAATGGTAGACAAGGAGGATGTCTTATCTATGTAATGTAATGCTTACAGGGGCAATCTCACCATTCGCACTTAACCTCATAGTAGACTAGAACAGTACTAAAATTGTCAGTACCGAATAGGATACGCTCGGCGATTATGCCACTTAAAGCTTGGAACATAGGGTAGATTCACCCAGAGACGGACACACACCCTAAGTCGGACACTTTTACCATTAAAAAAAGTAATATATTGTATATTGTATGCCATTTGTGTGCGTATAAAAGTCAATATGAATTGTTTATCTTACCAGCAAAGCAAAGAATAAACATCCAACCCAGTTTTATCTGTGTCTGATAATGCCCTAAAGTGAACCTGTTTCCCGGGATGGAGCTCATGCAGAATATGCATCATTATCTTGTACCTTATCTCAGACAGGGAGATGTCAAGCTAAATCCTGCAGTTCTATCTACACCCAGGCAACATGTATTTCAAAGTAGATTGTAAAAAAAAAGTATATAATAATTAACAGGAAAAAACATTTGAAGACCTTTCAATAATCGCTATAAATACACCATGAGCCAGACAGCACTGTGCACTGTTTCATTCTCTTTATCCTAGATAAAGAGGAAGCAATGCATTTACTGTTTAAGTAAAACATTATGAAATCCCTTTACTAAAAATACATTTCAACTGCCATTGGACAGAAAGTGACACTTTATGTGTGTATAAAGGGAGATTATATAGATCTTCTATATTGGGCAGGTTCAATAAGATTAAATATATATTTATGTTATATGACCAGGCCAGTGAAAGGGGTTATCTGGGGGGAATTCCTAATTAAAGTTCATGTCAATATCTTTAAAATGAAATATCATATGCTAAGATACTACTGGTAGTTTTGCGGGAATCACATCTCAAACATGAGCCGTTATGTGCAAACTGAAAACGATAAATATGCCCTAAATGCCCTGAATCCCATAATAAATACTAAAATAGATTAGAAAATCAGATTTATCAAAAATAACCTAAAAAAGTCTAATATTTTAGTGTAGATTTGGTTCTAGGAGGAATTTTCAAGATCTGTTTTCAGTTTTGAGTAGCTGATGTGATTCCCGAATGGGGATTAAAATGCTCCATATGGGACAATGGAATGGTTTCCATAGCAACCAGAAAGTGACATATGCCCTTATTTCTCATAGAAAACGTTCTATTTACATTCCAAATATAGAATGTTAGGACCGAAAATGGAATAATTCTCAGGAAATTACTTTATTCCCCGTAAAAAAATTACCTTAAGGCATTTTTGGGTCTAGTTTCCACTCTTTTGCCATTATAATGCCCCCTGGTGGCCAAACTCAGAACTAAAAATCCCCCCCAAAGGCTGGTTTTCTGAGGACGGGTCACATATGTTTAATACCTTTGATTAAGTTAGTCATGTCTGATATACTAGAAAGACAGATCAGTCAACATTATTAGTTTAAAAATAGATAAATCCAAACTGTCCGACATCAGGTGAAATTGAGGCATAACATTTCCTAATTTTGATAAGAGATATTTCCTGTAATACTTCATAGAATGAACTAATTCTTGGCTGGCCATAATCTATCAATGCCTCTCTTTCCATGTATAGCCTGATGATAGCTCTGTGTCAAATAGTAACATTGGTGGAACTCAGAGAAAAGGGGCCACATTTGCAATGCCAACAAACGTCCGGAAGTGATGAATCTACCCTACTCTTATCTCTGCTCCCCGGTAACAGCTAATATCACTAATGTAGAATAGACTGCTTACTGGAACAATGTTTACAGTATCCCATTGGACTATTGTAGTCACTAGCATGATCCCCCTCGTGAGATGACATCTATTTGTACCAGTTAACAATTAGCGCCTCACCTCTCCATTGCTGATCACATTTCCAGGAATGTTGACATAAAGGCCATGCAGCCAACCATGACCAGCATCCTGCACTATCAGTGTGAATAGGTCAGATTGATTTGCAGTCCAGGTCACCTCGGGTATGGCTCTCAGGTCCCAAGGTGGGATGGAAGTGTCTGAGAGAGTGTCTGAGACAGGGTCCACAGTGAACTCTTGTGTTGTGTCTCGTGTATATGCATAGTCACAGCCAACGTAGGACCCTGATAAAGAAAAATGTGTACATTCAGTCCGTTGTGAAGTAACCACTCCCTTATTATGATCCTTCACTTATAGTGGTGCACTGTAAAAATATTCTGTTGAATATACGGAGAATCAATGCAAACCTTTACGGAGGATCATCTTAAATGTGATTACGGTGAGGCAATGTTAAGTCAACCAATTTAACTGTGAATATCTGTAATCCAGTACGGTGAAACACAGTTTATTCATTTACGGTGAAGCTATGTCTTGTAAAAATACTCTGTTGAATATACAGAGAATCAATGTAAAATTTTACGGTGGATCATTATTATATATCGTTACAGTGGGCCAATGTAAAATCGATCAATTTTACTTTGAATATCTGTAATTCAGCACTGTGAAACACAGTTTATTTTACAGTCAAACACAGTATACCGTATTCGACGTAATAAGCACTCTCCCCCCTTTTGGGGCATTTTTTCACTAGAACAAAGGCTCAAATTTCACGATCTTGGAGAAAATTAAACTCTTAAGTATTAAAACTAACATAAAAATAATTTTATAAGCGCCCAGGGCGCTTATTACGTTGAATACGGTAATTACTTTACGGTGAAGCTTTGTTTAACCCTTTGGTGCCCAACCGCGCCAATTGGCGCGGTTTTAGGCCTAAAAACAACTACATTGAAGTAGAGAATCATCAAAACACTTCTACTGGATCAAATCCTAAGGTTTTACCCTTATATGAAGCCCCGGGACATCACAATTTCAATGAGACCACCAATCTTGCTGTGAATTGTATATTATGAGCAATAGTGGAGACTCAACTAAAGAATAGGTGATCAGAGATGTGATCCATCATGGTTATCCAAAGATCATCTAAAAAGCATAATTTTCACTAGGTTGCCCTTCAAAATTTGTGAAAAATATGAAAAATTGTCATAAAATCATCATTATATCAATTTTTCCTGTAGATGCTGATTATAGTGTCAATAGTATTTAATTTCCATTCAGAAGGTTCTTATTTGGAACGTTTTCCAGGCTAGGAATAGCATATTTATAGAAAAATGATGACCACATTGGCCCTACAAATGCAGTATATTGCTTATAAAAACAAATAGAATGTGTCAGGTTGTCATGGCAACCAAAGTTAAATGATTTTATATAGTTAAGTTAAAGTCCATTTCAAGACCTTTCAGCAAATGTTACAATCATCACCCTGGTCTCAGAATAAGAAATGAAGTTGTACATGCCTTCAAACATAAGAATAATCACATTGAATAAAACAAACATTGATTAAATAGTTCTGGGCACCAAAGGGTTAAATGATATTTAGTTTTATCACACCAGGTGGCAGTTTGGTTCATGGGGAGATTTTCATGGATGCTAAGAACACCATTTTTGTGGTAATAAGAAAAATATTGATAAACAGTGGTAAGGTTTGCTCTGTAGCCATCCTACAGTGACTTGTTCTCATGGACTGGCATTACAAAGTGGCATGAAGCATTTTATAAGGCTCTCTTAGACTGATTCCTAATGATTAGGACTGAAGTATAGACACTAAGATGCTATTGCTGATTGGACATGGTACCAAATTTGGCATGGAACCATGTTGAGCATAGAGTTAGGTATAGGTGGATAAATGGATGGAAAAATACTGGGATAAATGAGTTAAATTACACAAAATACCATTATAACTATTGTTTAGGCACTGTATTGAAATGACAGTGATGTCCCGTATTCTGTTAGAATAACGGTGATTCACTGGCAACACTGGGTGCCTGACTTTCACCGTAAAAATAACGGTCACTGTTGTTTCAAGTTCACCGTAATTTCCGTGAATAAACTGTGAATCTCCGTTATTTTGACGGATTCTTTTTTACAGTGTACCAATAGAAGGTCATAAAGATGACAGACAATAAACCCATTCACACCTACCATGAATTCTTGCATAGAGGCTGCTGCTTATTCGTGAAACAGATGTAGATACAGTACATTGTACCAAACATCACTATACAGGGTGGAGCTTATATTATATATGAGAATCCCTGGAATTTTTACAATACAGTTTATAAAGCTGCAATAACCGGAACTCTCTGTGACATAGTCAGGGTTGCGACGTATCTGTGGTTAGACTTAGCAACTGATATATGGTTATCACCTGCAACAGTTATCCTTTACATTTATGAACTTCTCTTACCTGGGGCTGACGTATATTTCACATCCACATAGCGGTCAAGGGAGGAAATATCAGCATTGTCTACTCCTAATGCTAAATCTGATAAGGTCTTCACCCCTTCGTGGGTATTAAAACAGTTGGTAGTGAACCTAAGATATGCGGGTGCGCACTTTGCCACATGTACACTACCATACCAGAAGTATGAGGAGTTGCTTGCTATCTGACGGACCTCTGACAAACAGCCTGCCAAGTCGTTGGCCCTGCGTGTCTCGCTACATGCCCCATCTTGGCCAACAGCCCCTGCAACGGTAGGTGTATTGTATAAGTGTCATAGTTTGGAAACAATACCATGTCGATGGACAACGTAGCATAGGGTAGCATTTGTATGGGTTGAGTATTTGTTAAAACTGTATGCAATCATATTGTTAGATATTGTTAGACCAATCAAATAATTCCCTCCATTCAATGCGGAATTGTTAGGATGCATTTATGCACACTGCAACTGGGACTAACTGGAAATATTGCTTTGACAAATTGCATATACCGCACGTAACAGCTGGTACCCACTGCTAACCCCTATACGCTTAGGTAATGGCAACCCCATAGGACAATCAGCTTGATCCCTGTTAGAGAAGTAGAAAGCAAATCTTCATGGAGGGAGGGGGCATTCAAACCAGCTTTAAGCATCGTCTTTTATAAACGATGATGCATATAATATATATAATGGGTCAGAATTTTGAAAAATGTCACTTTCTGGGGCCAAAAGTGAAAAACAATGAAAATTCAAAAAACTCAATTCATCTTTACACAAGTTTATAACATTGAAAGACATATATCTTAGGTGTCTGAAAACAATAATTGCATGCTTTAACTCCCAGGGGTGCAGTTCTGATTGTCCGTCGAACACATCGTAGAGTAAAAGTGTTGGCAGTTACGCCCAAAACTATTACAACAAGGTTTTTATATCTAAGAAACACCACAGTGACTTCTTAATTCATTCACAAGTAGCCTTAGTATGTGTGATTTGGCATACCAAGTTTGAAAACACTTGACCATAAACTTTTTGATTTCTCGCTCAGCAAACTTTGAGAAAATATTGAAAATGGTGAAATATTTCCACTAAATTACCAACTTTAGTCTTATTTTCTCAAAACGGTCCTTTTTGCCATCAAAATCACTTTGTGTTATCTTCAACATGTGTACTTCCAATAGCAAGAATCATTTTACATACAAAGATACCTCTCTTGGCATGGTGAGCTTGTAAAACCAGCTTATTTTTAGAGTAAAAGTGTCGGCAGTTACGGCATTGGTTATCACATGGCATAACCTCTGCTACATATCTCAAACACCTTCCGCAGCTATCTATGTTATATTTCTATGTACAAAACAAGTTGGACATACATTTTAACCCTAAAACACACAAGTTATAACACATTTTATGCCAAATGGTATTCCTCCAAATATGTCAAAATAAGGGAAAATTTGGGTAAAAATGTAAGGCCAGTCACTTTTAGGGGAAAAAAATTTGTCGTGCACTATGGGCAAAATTACTATTTGGGATGCTAGAAGTCCCATAGGGTCATTCTCTGTTAAAATATGGAGATGATTGACTGAGTGAAAGTAGTATATTTTGCGAAATATAATAAAAGTGTCGGCAGTTACGGATTCTTAGTCAACCCTGACAAATTAAAAAATCAGCAGAATCTATATATTATTTGTTCAAGCTATTACAGCACATAGCCCTTCATCATGATGTGCAGAGAAAATGTTTATACCATTAATATTAAGGTGTGTATGGCAATAAATTAATTTCTGCGTAACTGCCCACACTTTTACTATCTGAATGACTATTTTCTGCTGTATTTATCACAAGCATGTTCTTAGCATAAGTATAGCACACTAAAATGTTGAAGGGGATGTGAAGGCATTATATAAACCACAGAAAACACAATTAAGATGATAATTAGGGCCTCAACAGGGATTTCTGTTGACATTTTGTTCATTTTCTCTCTGAGACACCCTTTAACAACCCTTATAGTAAACTAAAACATGCCGAACTGTTTCAAAATCACACTATATTATGTAGTAATGACCATTTCCCAAAGTTGGTTTGAGATGTCCAGGGGATGCACAATATTACAGCATCAGGAAAGGTTTTACAATAGACCAGAGTAAAAGTGTCGGCAGTTACGTAAAAGTGTCGGCAGTTACATGAATGTTATGCCCCCCCTGTCCCACTACACAAGAGCAATGGATTAGGCTGCAAATCTTATCCAGATTAAATGAACATATACCTCTCATGGTTATACATGTCTTAGAAATGATAGGCATGGGGTATTTCTAGATTTTTAGAAGAAACTTACCGTAACTGCCGCCACTTTTACTATCTGAATGACTATTTTCTGCTGTATTTATCACAAGTATGTTCTTAGCATAAGTATAGCACACTAAAATGTTGAAGGGGATGTGAAGGCATTATATAAACCACAGAAAACACAATTAAGATGATAATTAGGGCCTCAACAGGGATTTCTGTTGACATTTTGTTCATTTTCTCTCTGAGACACCCTTTAACAACCCTTATAGTAAACTAAAACATGCCGAACTGTTTCAAAATCACACTATATTATGTAGTAATGACCATTTCCCAAAGTTGGTTTGAGATGTCCAGGGGATGCACAATATTACAGCATCAGGAAAGGTTTTACAATAGACCAGAGTAAAAGTGTCGGCAGTTACGTAAAAGTGTCGGCAGTTACATGAATGTTATGCCCCCCCTGTCCCGCTACACAAGAGCAATGGATTAGGCTGCAAATCTTATCCAGATTAAATGAACATATACCTCTCATGGTTATACATGTCTTAGAAATGATAGGCATGGGGTATTTCTAGATTTTTAGAGGAAACTTACCGTAACTGCCGCCACTTTTATTATATTCCAAAATCACTCTTTAGGGCTCGGAGAAGCTAAAAATCTGTGTAGCCTCTCAAATTTTTCCCCAGTGTTAATATGCATTAGTCCCCCACTTTTGAATGTAAATTCCACATTATGAGCCCCTTACTGGTAGGCCACTGGATGCTCCAAAAGTAAGTCACAGTCGGCAGTTACATGAGGGCCATTTCAGGTACAAAAGGCTATAGGGAAAAATCTAGGCCAGATATCTCAAAAAAGAAAATTGATTCTGTCGGACAACATATATAACTAATAGAAAATCATGATTAGGCAGGGTTGTGACTATTTCTGTTGATGTGGGGGAGTTATGAAAAATGTAAAGATAGGCTGAACGCACGATTTGGGGGTATTTTAGCCCTTTCGAGGGTCATAAATGGAGAAATATCCACTGTACATCCAAGATTTTACATTTTTCTGAAAGCTTGAACTGGTCCCTGTTTATATGAAAACAAAAATAACTGGATTGGTGTAGGAATCTTTTTGGCAGAGCTGTTTGAAGGTGAAAAACACCCAAAAGTGACATTTTTCAAAATTCAGTTCTAGACAAAGTAGAAACTAAATTCCAAAAGTTTTTGAAAGTTCTCCGTAAGCTTTATCAAATGTGGTGAAAAAATGATAATATTTTTAAAATCTATTTTTTTACTCAAGTGCCTACCTATGTTGGAAAGGTAAGGTTTTGGAAAGTATATGTATCATAATGTAGGATCTTGACAAATTCGATGGATGCCTAAAATTTTCCGCCCCTCCTCCTTCCTCTGTGATTTTTCTCCTTTTTTTTTGGGGGGGGGGGGGGCTGCCCCCCTTCTTCTACGCCACTGCCTATAATCATTCATGTATGTAATACCCCTTACATGATAGCACTTTACTAGGGAGTTGGATAAACCCAGCAGTAGCGCCCACTAAGGGCCTGTTTCTGTGACCCGATTTTTACTGCCCCTGAGAGAGCTCCACTTGACACCTCTCACTAAAATCCCTCTCCTGACTTTAATTATTGACCTACAAAATTGGTAGAGGCCTCTTTTTCTTCACAAAATGAAGGTGGTTAATATGAATATATTTATCCTGGGAAAGAGGTAATAGTTTCAGATTGGTATTGATCGAAATATAAGTTTGATTTTATTTATGTCAAAATTTAATGAAAGAATGAAGACTGTTTAAGTATGGTACCATGGGGATGCAGGTTATTGTACTACTAATGATATATGTGAAATCTAGGTATGTCCGCCCATGCCTAATGTTGCCTGGAGACACTTAAGGATAAACTAGTAGGTCAAATGGCATTTGTAATTAGGTCAAAGGTCATCAGGTCCATACAGAATTATAGATCACAAGGTCCCACTCAATGTCAGTTAGACACTTTCTTAAATTCCATGTGAATATATGCATATACAGCAAGAAAATGCAATAATACCAACCTGCTGTTCTAGCCTGCTCTGATCAGTTTAGATCACAGTATTGATCTGACATAATGATGGTTCCTATCCAGATTACACAGGAACTACCGTAAATTCCCGCGTATAACCCGCACCTCGCGTATAACCCGCACCCCGACTTTGGGAGGATCCTATAACCCGCATATGGGGTATGAAAATATCGAATTTAGTAATGTTCTATAGTTTAAAAAACCCTCGTATTACCCGCACCTAGACTTTGAGAATATTCTATAACCCGCACCAGAGGGTTGGTTCGCGTATAACCCGCGAGTTATACGCGGGAATTTACGGTAGATGCAGTAGGAAGATGATCAAAGCAGTTCTGGAAAGCTGTCACAATGCTCTATTGGGCTTGACTAATTCCATAATATTTGACACAATTTTGAAAATTTATCCAACTCCCTAACTTTACTACGTGTCCCGTTTGTATCCATGAAGCCACCCACCCGTTCACTGTCTAATGACAGTAATGTAGCAGCAGCCCAATGGAGGCCTGCAGGCTAAACTATTACCAGGGACTGGTAAACTCCCGATCTAGTGCACACACGTTATGTAAATGTTAGTAGGTGTAGAACACATATTGGGTCTCCTTTAATACAGTGGCATTCTCACCAACGCACAGTACTGTTCTAGTCTACTATAACGAGTGAGGCAAGAGCAGTGAGAGTGGCGCTTTAAGACTTACCTGTGAGTAAACAAGAGGCCAGAATGACAGCAATGGAGACCTTGCATGCAGCCATGTATAGACCGTTATGGGAAGGGGTGTGCCCTAGATGCCTTCTGCTGATCCTGTGCCTTCCCTCACTGAATTCCTGATGTAAGTAGAAAGGAATAGGAAGCAGGTATCAAGCCCTCAGGTACACTGCTTGTTGGTATGGGCGGAACTGTTAAGGTATTGATGCACGGTCCTGTCCCCGGGTCCTGTCTTAGTGTCACATGCAGCAGGTGTGAGGCAACCGGACCATGACCAGCATACTTATATAAGTCCTAAGCAGCCCGGGGGGGGGGGTGCACTCCCTCACTTGTGTAGTACCCTTTACGTAGCAGCTATGGGCATGTGAAAATCATCCCAAATGAGGTACCATTATAGCATATTATTATGCTAAATGGTGTTCCAAATGTACTCTAGTGGTGTTTTTTTTAGATAATGATGTATTGCAGTTTTGACATATTGACAACACAAATCGAACAATACTTAATACACAATTCCTACATATTGGAACCAAGGCTGAGGGAGTGCCCCCCCCCCTCGGCCGGGCCTGAAAAAGACGCATGCTTAGGCCTCCTGAGAGGGTTGCAGAGGTGAGCTATTTGTTTTGTACACGTTTCGTAACTATATATATAGTAATGCCAGACCAAAATAAAACTTGATCAATGGACTTCACGCACCGTCTTTTCGGAAATTCATTCCAGCAGATCAGCCAATTGTTGTTTTGTTTTTTTTGCCACGGGTAATACTTATACCTTTGTCAGAGGCTGGGTAAAAAAAGAAAGCTTACTCCCTTTTCATTATTGAAAATCAATGATCAACCAACTTTTCGAGTATTTCTGTAAAATGTGGTATCATTTAAAACTTATATCTTAATTCACCCTCCTTCCATGATCAAAACACATATGAGAGCACTTTATAGTCCTCATCATAGGTCCAGTAAGGTTATAATGATGACTTGTGTGTATAACTAACAACGGCCACTCCTCACACTTGTGCCTATGGTTTTAGAGACAAATGAGGTGTCCCAGTTTACAGTTAATTCTTCCTGTGATGATTTTGCCATGATTTTCTTCCAGATTATTAGAATCTCTAATAATTATTCCAAATACTCTTCATAACCTCCATTTTATATACACCTATGCTCAAGATAAGTATAGTTATTAATCAGTACCCAGCGAAGCAAGGTGAGCTTGGGTAAACCGTGTGCATACTCAAGCTAACCCTATTGGATTGGCTTGGGTAATGCCTACGGCTCGCCCAAGCTCGCACTAATTTACTGGGTAGATCCCCTGGAGTAGGTGCTGTGTATTGCATTGTTGTATAGTAGGGGTGACTAGTGGCAAAGTTATATGCTAAAAGTGACCACCTTATGTCATCACAATGATCACCTCCGGTTAGCAATGAACACCTTCCCAGTAAACACGCTGCGTAAAGCCAACGTAGCTGGGAGGTTTGTCTAGGTTATTCTCCAACCAAAAGGTCTGAATTACGTTTTTGAACAAGGTTTATCAACGTAAAAACGTTAAGGTTTACTCACGTTCTACAGACGTTTATGTCAGATTTACGTTTATCTATGTAGCATAGACGTATTTCAACGTAGTAAAAATGCCTAAATGGAGGTTGGAATACGTAGGGGGGGAAATGGTATAGGTATGGTAGAGATCAGTTATACACCCAGGAAAATGGTTGAGAGCGGGATTGGGAGGCCAGGGAGGGTATTGGAAAGATTCCTCCTAAAACATTTCATTTGGAGGAAGGCAGATAGTTAGAAATTAAAGAATTATTATTGCACATCCTAGAAGGCTGACTTAAGTCTCCTAGGATTTGTAATCATTCTGTCTTCTACATGATCCGTTGGTACAATTGTAGTGCTCTCACCTGTTGCCCTGTTAGCTCATGCAGTAGAGGGTTGGACTAGAGATCTGAGGGTTCCTAGTTCAATTCTCACTTACCACACACTTGTGGGTACTTATTTTATTTGATATATAGATAAATGTGTAAAAACGTAAATGAACGTAAAACAAACCTACAGGTTGGTGGAAGGTAAATATACCTTAATCACTCCCAGGAATGAGATGCCCGGTCTGCGTGGTCAGAGCATCAAAGATGGTGGAGTTGTTATTATTGCTCCAACAGAGAAGGCAAGATTGCCTTATTTCTAGTGACCTGTGAATGCTTAAACTTACACATGATGATCATAAGCAATTAACAAGGCTGTAGGCCTAACCATTCATTGTTCAATGTAAAACCCACAGACTAGTGAGAAATATGGGTTTTGTGATTTCATGGTGATGCCCGTAACACACTGCCACTGATGCCCGTAACACATTGTCAGTGCATGAAAGTGATGCTCCGTAACACAATTCTTTTGGTGTGTATACATGTGTGTATTGGTTACTCAAATTGGTCCAAAATCACATTTCTGTTGTTTTTGCCTCCATGCTATTCCTATTGGTTTGTATACAACAATCATGTAGACTATGGTCTACATCCGGCCTGGCATGGATGTAGACTATAGTCTACATCCGCCCTCAATGGGTTAAAATACTAAACTAAGGTAGCCTCATATAATTTCAAGGTAGCTAGTAATATATAGACAGAGCTGCACGCTAAAGTGGCTGAGTCAGTGGTTATTGCATGAGTGGTGCTAGGGCCGTATTGCACGATGGCCTACGGCCATCGTGCAATACGGCCCTAGCAGCACGAGTGCAATAACCACTGACGAGGGCACTTTTAAGTGCCGCTCTGTATTTATTTCAGGGTATTTCAATCTAAAATAGATCTGCAGTCCATGTTTGCTCACTTCCGCGATGTTTGCTTACTTCCGCGGTGTTTGTTTACATCCGTCGGCCGCCATTTTGGATTTAGCGCAGGTCACGTGACCCTCGGTGGCCTAGCGACGCTGTGGCGACCCCATGGCGACCCCTGGTGACCACTGGGACCGTGCAATACGGCCAGACAGTGCAATACTGCCGAGGGTTATTGCACGCTTCACTCGCATACGGCACTCCCATTCCTTTAACATTGACAGTCCGTATTTACCATGAAATAAAGTGCAGAAACCTGTATGCCTGAAATTCATTATTTCAGAACTCACTATATACCTTGATCACACAGACAAGTTTTGACATCTGTAGACATGGAGTCAATGGAGAGGCGTGAGTGCAGGGATGGGGAGAATCAATCTACAGGTTCTTAATACACTGTGTGCATATGTAGGGTGTTTACCCCCTATATGACATTATATCGAAAGTAGTTTTATAACCCCTCCATGGAAAGATGAATATGCCTGGAATACAAAGCAATAGACGGCATATTGATAACTGTCATAGTTTATATGTGAGATGACTAAATGTAATGCAAGGTTGGTGGGTTTGCTGAAAAACAGCCCTATAGGGCAGAGGGGAATGAGGTGGCTGTTTTGTATAGGGTCCTAAGTGCCTATTCAAAGGGGACCTGAATAGCCTGTATCAGTGATCACCATTGCAGCAGGTAGGCCTACTATAATTTATTCCAATACTACTGTAGGCCCATGGTAGGGAGTTTGATAAATTTCCAAAAATGAGTTAAAGAATACATATTGGTTGCAGTGGTAAAGGTCCCTATGAGATCTTTTCAGATCTGTAAAGATCATGTTCCTATCATACCTAGATCCAGATATATCATGGTGATTGCACTTGAACATAGGCCTAATATTTCCCACTTCTGTGATCTAGGCAGGATCACAGTAGCCAGGGGTAATGTAGCACTTGCCCCCCTCACCCTTCCAACTCAGACAAAACAGGTCCTATTAACATGGCTAGGGACAGTATTGGGCAGGGTCAAACACACCTGGATTTCACATATGTCTTAAAAACCATATTTACCAACATCCCCATGGTACCAAGTTTAAACAAGTCATATCATTCATTATGTTTTGAGTGATGCCTCTAGAAAGGGTGCATATTGGATCACAGAAATGTGTAGATCACAGTGGCAGTGGTAGCGCTATTTTAAACTCCCTACCTATGGCCTGTACCTACAAATCTTAATTTCCATTGATCACTAGGCCTACAGAAAATACAATATAGCTTTCAAGCTATGGCACATAATCCCCGTGGACAGGGCATCACAGAAAAGTGTTACGGGCATCACAACAAATACTTTGAGATGTGGCAAGGGCATCACTCATTAGTTCTAGGATGTCCAATACAGTGAATTTAGCCTCCTATTGGAGTGCACTTACTATCCAGATCGTTTGTATTGATATTTAAGTCATACATACTGGGTTGTACAACCTGCCAACCTCCATAACACCCTCAAAACTAACCAAAACAAGCCTCCATTCAACCTACCATCCGCCATTTTTGATGCTCTGACCACGCAGACCGGGCATCTCATTCCTGGGAGTGTTAATGTTCTGACGTTCACAAACCTTGTAAAATTACGTAGTTCAGACCCCCAATGAACGTAGATCTACCCACGTAATTGTGTTTACTGGGTTGATCCAGGCCTTGGTTTCAGTGTATGCTCTGTCGCACACATCGCACACTCCCATGGAAGCTTTCCATGATTCGATTTTCTATTCTGATTCCACGCCTCAATGTATCCGTATGGTCTACGTAAGGCATACATTTTAAATCATAAATAGTAACAGAAATCCCCTAATTCTAAGTGCAGGTCAGTCAGGCCAGGGAAAGTGGGACGATGACAGGTCATGGAAAATTACTCATTCACTATAGCCGTTTATATAGGGCTATCGTTGGACAGAGGAATTGTGATTTTAAGGGGTCAAATATCTTGACATGAATCCATGAGAAAGATTTTCTTTTAAGAAATACTGAAATTAAGATCTCTACCCCGCAGATTTCTGAAGCCATGCCTGGATAAGGTAGTGTCCATATCGTCTGACGCCATCAACATAGTTATGAAACTGATATGTAAATGAATGTTAAACGTTTAGGTATGTGCGGACATTTAATGTAAGCGTGTTGTACCCTGCTACCAGGAACAAAATTCAATCATGAAAGTGTGTGGCCTACTCTGTCAATCTATTTTTCTTTTCTAACATAAAGACCATCTGATGCTTCTTTCACATGCCTTACACATTATATTTGTGCATTTGGAAGATTAAGGTTTTTCCGGTTGGTATGTCTAACATATATTTATTTTAAGTCTAGTCAAATAATAACCATTGTCAATTCAAACATTTTTGAAACTCACAATGTGGGTGAATATCTGTTGACTCACTACACATTGTTTTTACAAACTAATTATGACAGTAAATACGCTTATTACAACTCAGTAAATCACTACTCATACCAAGAAGGGAGTACCAGAAATGCACTACACATTTCCTCCATAATTCATAGAAACTACTAGCTCATCAGTAGAATAACATATTTTGAATTTATAAAGTATTTTTATTCATGAATACAGTACAGGTATTCAAGAATGAGAATGAGGACATGAGAGATGTTAATATCATGCATAGTCTGATGGTGTTTGACCATTCTCATTTGGTCAAATAACAAGATGATGTCACTAGCAACCAATCATACAGGAATCGGGAGTACATCATTATGTCATACAGTTGTAGTGGGCACGTATCGCTCGGGGCAGCCCGAGCGTGCGTGGAGAGTGCATTGCCCACCTGTGGTAGCTCAAGTACCGTAGCAGAGCAGTGAGAAGCGGCTGGCCCTGTGGTGCAGCGGTAGCATTCTCAACTCCGGAGCGGAGGGACCGGGGTTCGACTCCCCGTGGGGCTCAACGTTTTCACTGACCTGTTACACAGTATTTCATGGTATAACATATAAATTCTTTTCATCCTTTTAGTATGCGTAAAGGTTTTTGTAAAAACAACCCATGATGCGGGCAAATATGATATACAATATGTTGCAGTGATTGTGGCAACAGTTGACCTAGGAAGTCAGATTGCCTGGTAGGACAAATAACTTTATTTTCACAAGTGAATAACTTGGTGATTTTTGCTTTGGCTTTGGCTCGGAATGTGTCCCTATTTTTGGACAATCTGCATGAGACATTCATAAGGTCCCAGAGTTCCACACCCCTGCAGAGTGGGCTTTTTCTGTAGCCTAATTTATTGGATGTGGGATATACCAGTAGACCCGTATTTGACGACCGTGTCACCCTGCCTCCTACCACTGTTTTTTTGGAAAGTGAGGCCAAGTTTGTTAGGGCTATGATGGTCACCATGGAGATATTTGTTAAGTAACAGTAACAGTTGTAAATCATATCTTATGCTCAGGTAGTCTACATTTGTATCTTTGTGTAGATCCAGTATCCCTAGTAGCAAGCCCGCACGGGGCCAATTTGGTTTTAGCTCGGATTGGCTGTTTGAAGTTGGGCAAAACTGAGCTGGGTTTCATGTTGGGCAGATGGCTGGGCTGAAGTGTGGCCCCGATCGGGCTGCCCATTTTGGGCTCAGATCAGTTTCAAAGCGGGCTGCCCGATTTGGGCTCAGATCAGTTTCAAAGAGGGCTACCCGCTTTGGGTTCATGTTGGCCAGATGACAGGAAACCCGTCCAAAACCCGTTCTGAGCCCAATTCGGGCAGCCCACTTGGGGCCACACCAAAACCCAGTGCCCTAAACCAACGGGCGCCCATCGGTTAGCCCACTCCGGACCGATGAGGGCTGAGGTTGGGTTTGGACAGGGCAACTGGTCTAATAGTTCTGATGATTGACACCAGATGTCACTACTATACAATATCTAGAGTTTTCCAACAAAGCCAGATGAAATTGACATTATATGATAATACAATAAAATGTTTAAGTGATGTAGAATAGGAAACAATAAATAGATGTTCTCACAGTTTAAAAATAAGATAGAATATATATTTGAATGATGAAAAAGGAGGTTCTCTAAGCAGCTATCCAGTGTAAACACTATTTCTGTGGCATAACAATCTTAATACAAGACTCATGTGCCCCATGTAGGTATGAACTATGGCTTTGAAGGCCAATGTGCACCATAGACACTTGTCTATGCTGCATGTGGCTCAAACCTGATGATAATAGGTCTGCTTGATACTTCCATTATTGGGTAGGAAGAGTATGATTATGCCTTGGGTTGATTAGCAGGACCTAGGATATCTGGTTCAACAAATACAAGAAATCATTGGAGAATGATTGAATAGATTCTAAAAAGCCATAATTATCCAATCTTAGCCCGCTTTCAACCCATCCAAAAACCGATCTAAGCCCGCTTTCAACCCGTCCTAAAACCGATCAGAACCCACTTTCAGCCCGTCCAAAAACCAATCTGAGCCCAAAGTGGGAAGCCCGTCCAAAAACTGATCTGAGCCCAAAGTGGGCTTCCCGACCAAAACCCGATCTGCGCCCAACATGGGAAGCCCGCACGGGGCCAGACCAAAGCCCAGTGCCCTAAACCGACGGGAGCCCGTCGGTTAGCCCACTCCGGGCCAGACTTGCAAACACAGTCTGGCCCCGTGCGGGGCCACAGTGTGTTTGCTACTAGGGATGTGATGCTTCATTCTTACATTCAAACAAATTCTGAAATTGAACAATACAAGTGTATAAAGATATGACTACTGTAATAATTTAAGGCAAAAATCAAATCACATGGACATGGAGTAGATATCTCGCTCCTTGATGTAGCCCGGTTCTCCAAGTGGGTGTCCGTAGGATAAGAGTTGCTCTTCACACAAAAGATGGAGCGGATGTTGTCCATGCCCCAGGAGGCAACAAGGGACGAACTTGCCAAGTCAGTAGACGCCACCCATTTTCCCTGTAATCTTAAAAACCCATTTTCCCTGTAATCTTAATGATTCCCCGCTCTTCTCTAGATGTGGCACTTTAAGGCTGCAAGTCTGAATTTCCTCTCCCTGAGTTCTAACCACCCCATCCTTTAGTGGTAAATAGATTCAGTTATAGTTCTGTTACAGTTTTAAAAAAGAAAAAGAAAAAAAAAAGAGAGAAAGAAAAAGGGGGTGCCGGGGCACAGCCCCCGATATATACAGCAATGTTACCAACCTACAGTGGAGCCATCTAGAGGATAGGCCTGGAAACTGATTAAGATTACTGGAAAAGTGGGCCTTTTAAGATTACAGGTAAAATGGGTGGCGTCTAGTGACTTGGCAAGTTCGTCCCCACGTGCCCCCAGGAGCGGTTGTCAGGTACCTGTCCGTACTGAATATATACGGTGATAACATGATGTACATACAGCCAATGGTGAGCCAATGACGAGAGGTAGTTTGGGCTAGCAGGATCATGGACCATATTATCCTCACCCTCCTCCAGGTTCAAGTCCCACAGTGAGTGGTTAAAGGGTATTTCGTCAAGTCTTTGACATGGGTAAAAGAATGAACAAAACACTAAGACATAGTTCTTCATCTTTTATATAGTTTGGCACATAGTAATGACATGTCTATATGTGAGAGTGGTGACAGTATAGATGGGAGCTATTTGGAGGTGTTATCTCTAGGCTGGAGGGCCGCACTCTGACCGTCGGTCCTGCATGCATGTTATTTATATCTACATGGATCATAGGACATGTGCATGGAGTGCATGGATGCATGTCCATGGAGATATGTTAATTAGTTGATGGGAGCTGCATTCCCATGCATTCCAATAGTCTGGTTCTATGCGTGGGACAACTATTTGTCTACAGGACACAGTGGGATTTTCTCTATTGGGAGGATTTTCTGTATTTGCATTAGTGGGTTGGGTACCAATGCTGTTTACACTCTGCAAATAAACCTGGTATTCTTTAAAGCAAATCAAAGATAAGTTCAAGAACTGATATATACTTCTAATTAATTCAGTTCTGGCATTGTCAAAGCAATCATCCTGATAACCCATTTATAAGGCCACTCAAAAAAAAAAAGTGGTTTCTCATCACCAAGGTCTGAAAAATCTGACGAGGGAGGTTTTTTTTTTTTGGTTTTTTTTTCTACTCGGAGGCCAAAATGTACAGGATAATTTACGTTTTTCTGGCCAAAAATTCAAAGTTTAGGCCACTTAAAAAAGATTATCAGCTTTGCGGAGACTTTTCAGAAATAATAGGTGCGGGAGGGCGGCTTTTTATTTTATTTGATATTCCTAATTTTTATCATGAGGGCGGCCCCTTTTTATTTTTTATTTCAGTTCAAAGGAATTTGGATAGATTAATTGATATATAATCTTCAATATATTCATCATAAATCATAGGAACAATAATCCAAATACATTGGGATTCGAACAGGGAGTAAACTGCTTTTTAAATCTAGTTTCTACACCAATAAATGGTTGAGATATGGTTAGTTCTGTATATCATATGTTAAACTTTTTATGGATGCGGGATTTTGACCCTATTTTTTATGAAAAAATGAAATAAATAGCACCCATGCGGCCCTTTTTAACAGATGCGGGCGGTATCCGCAAAGCTGATTATCTTTTTTAAGTGGCCTTATTTGATAATAATTAATTGATCTTTAAAAGTGGGGAAAATGTAAGTTATTTCTATACCAATGCATTGCTGGCATTATTAGCTTTAATTTGATTCCAAATATGACCAATTTTGTCCATTTTTATCAGGTTTTTCATCAAAATTTGGCAAAAAAAAAAAAAAAAGTTTTCCTCAAAACCGGATTTTTATGATGCGCGCGGTGATGAGAAACCTTTTTTTTTTTTTAAGTGGCCTAAATTCACTGCTTTTGGGCTTTTCAGAAATAATGCACACAATCCGATAGGCATTCATCAATATGGGAAATGCAATACCAAAAACGTTATCCCGATTAGCAAATTGGTAATCAATAATATCCTAAGGCAGCCAACGTAAATAATTAATAAATGTTGTTCCCTCATCTAGATTATCCAAACCTGCCAATGCGTATATCAAACTTTCACTAGTAATCAGGTAATTTGAAAATTGGTAAAAAAGTTTGATTTTCTCTTCTAAGGTACACACATCCATGCTTTTAGTATCAGAATTTCAGATTTCCAAAAATATACAGTGGCCCGGTAGTGGTGGTGAGGCCTTATCTCCCATGGTAGTGTTCAGTGCTGCTGATCCGTGTGGACATTTCTTAGTAGAATATCTGTATAATATAGTTCTTTCCATATGCACTCTTTATTGTGAAAAGACAAGGATCTTGAAGGTTCTCCACCAAATGTCAAGTCTTTGACATGGGTAAAAGAATCAACAAAACACTGAGGCATAGTTCTTCATCTTTTATATAGTTTGGCACATAGTAATGACATGTCTATATGTGAGAGTGGTGACAGTATAGATGGGAGCTATTTGGAGGTGTTATCTTTAGGCTGGAGGGCCGCACTCTGACCGTCGGTCCTGCATGCATGATATTTATATCTGTGTAGACAAGATGTGCCCCCCCCCCCTTTTTCTGGAAAAAATAACAACTTATTTCTATGAAAGAAAATCTCTTGGGACCTGCTGGGATCAAACACCCAAACTTCTGATTAGAAGGCAGACATGATCACCACTATACTACTGTGTAAATCTGCGGAGCTGCTGAGGTAGTGCTTCATACATATCTTATAGACATATGCCACGAGAGGGCAGCACAAGCCATGCAATGTAATGCCGTTTTTCTGACATAGGCCTACACCAGGTTCCAGCACAGACTTCTGTAGCGATTCCCTTTAAAGTGGGCCACATTACTTGCCCCCCGCCCCCCACCAGTGATTTAGGGAAAAGTCATATAATAGACCCAATTCAAATTTTAGTGCTAGTGAAATAACTAAACTATCCCTGACCAGTTGCATACTAAGTTGCATACTAAGCAAGCTGCATTGTACCAATGACCACTCTAGGCCAATGCAGCAAGAAAGGATGACTTCTTCATGATAAAGTTGTGTTTTACACTGGATTTAGAATCCTTATGATGTTGTCTGTAATGGCTATATGTTTGCAAACATGTGATAACAGAAGATTCATAGCACAATAATAGATGTTAGAATGCAGGATTTTTAGGTTATATTTATATGAATTTGTCAGTAATGCTTCAGAAATGTTCAAAAACGTTATCAACAACTTTTCTGAGAAGTCACCCTTTCTTGCTGCATTGCCAATGGCATCGGTATAGTTAACATCGCTATTCAGATAATCTCAGTATTTGAACGTCAGAACACTGGTGTAGATTCGATGAGTAGAACATGCAGCCTCTGTTCCCATCCAAAACAACAAACCTCAGTATTCATCCAGAGGCAGCTAGGTGTCTGCCATGCAAATGTTCTAACTGTATTGATATGAGTAATGGTCAAGGTAAGTAAGGCCGCCCCTTTCGTTATAGTCTAAGGCGCCTATACTAGATCCCTGTTGCTTCCTGCCCATAACAGTACATCGGCTTTCTGTGATGGATGCATTTCAGTTCCAGTTGAACAACAGCCTGAGACTTTGGACCAAAGGCAGAATGCCTGAAGAATATAGGTTTATATTATAAAGGTAGCTAAAATCTCAATGAGAGATATTCCCCGGAGATCTACAAGGAGGGCACAACTGTAGGTATGCCACCTAAACGGATTCTAATTCTAATGAAAGAACTCACTTACAAAACATAATAAAGCCCATGAACAGAAGATTATCATTCTCTATTCAGTTTGTGGTATTCATGTCAGGGGGAAGAATGGTACTTTAGAGTTTTGAGATTTGTGGACAGATGAGGAGAAAGGGCCCTCCGAGCTGAAATGTTTATTTCAAAATTGAAGTCACAAGCTTTCAAAAGAGGTATCATAGATGGAGATATCCTTTCTAGTTTTTGAGAAATTGCTTCATGAATCTGGCATGGTGCTACCCTTGCCAAACAGCCAATAGGCCCTATCTCTTGCTGTTTTAATTGTATTGCTATATCTAATGATCATGATTTTGCAATTTCACTCATTAACTAACCAATATTTTTCACATTTTTTATCATGAATCTGGATGTAGAAATGATATTTACATTCTGTTTTCAGCGTAGTAATCCCTACGAATTTCTCCATCAATTGGAATTCATTCTTATTCTATTTGGAGGGACGTGGTGGTTGCCATGGCAACACATTTTAAGAAGAAAGCCTTATTTAGGCCTCATATTGGTTTCAAAACGTTCCATTTACATTCCAAATATATAAGGATTACCCAAGAATAGAATGTTTTGGAGAAAAACATCATTTTGTATGTAAAAAATCACTTTAGAGCAAATTTTAGCCCATTTTCACATTTGTGGTCATTGTGATGCCCCCTAGTGGCCAAACCCCAGTACTAAAAATCCCTCCTGGGTGTACCTTTCTCCTCAGCTGCCCACATTTCATGAAAGTAATTTTGTGCTGTAAAACTACTAAAGTGCATCTCTGGGGAATTCTGCTGGATTCTACAACTCATCCAAAGACTTTTGATAACTTCCTCATAAATGGCCTACGCCAGAAAGACAGTTAAATCCTATAAAGATGGGATTTTGCTACTAATTAAATGGGGCTCTTCCCACTTTCCTAACCCTCCAATATCCTACTGAAAGCTGACCAATGCCGATCTAGAGCTCTGCTCCCCTTTTGTTTTGCTTCACATTATATTGAACCACCAATGAGCCATCTTATACATTGGATTTGTGGAGCTGGCAGACGATTTGGCTGTTTTTAAAATGCGTTTATTTTGAGATAATTATAGGCATGTGATAGCCATTGTCATTTCAAATTGCGTTTCCATTAAAGATGGTCATCTTTCAGAATCACAAAGTGGCAGCAGTAGAGTCAGCTTTACCACACAATCAGCTTGGTTAGATGTCAGCTGTCTTCTTGGGTCAAAGTCTGTTGACTCATTACACATTGTTCTTCAGTATTAAGTCTTACAACTAAATCACTACTCATACCGAGTGGAGAATATCAGTGACACATTATACATTTCCAAGGCAGACTTTCATCTAAAATGATTCATAGAAATCAGTACAACCAGAAATCAGAACAACCACATATTGAACTATAGCTTAAAAGTAGCTAACAATATGTGACAAATGTATCAACGATTCATCAAGACTAAAATCAATTCACATGGACATGGTATACATGGCTCGCTCCTTGGTGGCATCCTCCTCAGTGTAGCTAAAGGCAGGACGGTCTGTGGCTATTGGCAGTTCCTTCAGATCCACCTCCCTTTTACTCTGACAGAACCAGCTCACAAACTGTTCACCCAGAGCCTTGACGAGCACCTCATCCTCCTGCAGGTCTGTCAATGCCTCTGGTAGGTTATAGGGCAGGGGGCCATCCTGCCCCTTCTGACCAGAGCTGAGATCTGGACCTGCTAGTTCCCGATCTATACCGTCAAGCCCGGCGGCTACTGTGGCAGCCATGACAATGTAGGGGTTGGCACTACCTCCAGGTAGGCGGTTCTCAATGTAGGTGTCCCGAGGGCAAGGGGAGCTCTTCACCCGAAAGGTGGAGCGGCGGTTGTCCATGCCCCATGAGCGGTTGTTGGGTGCCCACACTGAATGTAAACGGCGATAACAGTTTACAGTGGGGCAGCACAAGGCGGTCAATGCACGTGCGTGGTGGGATAATCCTGCCAGCCAATGGTGAGCCAAGGACGAGAGGTAGTTTGGACCAGCAGGATCATGGAGCACATTATCGTCGCCCTCCTCCAGGGTCAAGTCCCACAGTGAGTGGTTAAAGTGGGCCCCATTACCTGCCTCTCCCACCATTGGCTTGGACATACAAGTGACCTCCCACCCATGACACATGGGGATCTCCTTGGCTGCATGTTTTGTGAGGAAAAAATCATCTGCTGCACTCAATCCAAATTTGGGTGCCAAAGTCAATTCACACTGGCCAGGTGCATACTCAAGCTGCATTGTCTCAATTCCCACACCAGCTGCCCTAACTGCCTTCTCCATCTCATACAGAAAACCTCCATATTTGGAGGTCAAAACGTTGGAGAAGATACCATGATTATGCCATGCGGGCTTGTCACCATCCAAAACTGTGAACTCCATTTCGAAAGCACTCAACAGACGAAGCCCTCTGCCATGCAAGCGCTCACACTGCCTCTGGGCCAAGTGACGTGGGCAAGCCAACTGGGGCCGCCCATTTTGCCAGAAGGTGTCACAGAAATATTCGCCCACTGTTTCCCCATTAGTTCCTGCCCATGTCAGGGGATGTAGAGTCTTGGTATCTGGCCTTACAGTGGCGTTCCCGTGATACATGGCTTCCACCTCTGGTGGAACAACAGGCTGTGACTTGGGACCGAAGGCCAGAATGCCTGAAAGAATATACACATATTTGAAGTCTTCATGGGTAATGTTGAATGATATTTCCCACAGAAATATACCAATCATGACGATGTACTCTTGGATTCTAAGAAATCATGATCCCATATCTATAGTATTTCTTGAGTATCATGTCCTTGCCTAATATTTCCATAGAGCATTGAACTAGATAATTGAAAGATGTAATTTTCCAGAGGCAGTATCCAACCTGTAATCCCTTATTATGCCTATATAAACATTTGTTTTTAAAGTGTTATGCAGACCTTCAAAATTAATTCAGTATCCACATTCCATTACATGTAACAGGGTCCTGCCTATGATAGATAACATTATCTGTGAATACATACAAGTTATATTTTTAAAGCTATGAATTCTTTATCTATGACCTACATAGTAGACATACACACCTGCATATACACCGATTCCCTTTTCTAAGGCGATTTTCACATAACCTTTGGGGACGGTTTTGGAACGCGCCACCCCATTAATATCAGCCCATGTAAAGCGGTAGTAGTCGTAGTTATTACTATCCGCCGATGCAGTATTGTTGGAATCAGGACTAGGAGGTGGTGTTGTCCTCTCGTCTTTAGTTGCCATTGTCAGGGAACGGATTACAGAGCTGTGAGTGTGAGCGTATCGACTCTACTATTAGCCTACATAGACACGGAGAGCCCTACATAGAGACCATGTGAGAGGTCTGATAAGATTAGGAGTGTGCCATATCCCATGATTAGACAACTGAACTTTTTGACTCCGATAGTAGAACGATAAGAGACGCCGTTAATTTCTTTTGTTTCATGAAATCCTATTTGTGGCAAAGTTGTAAGTCAGCAGGTAAGCTTATAGATGCACGAGGCGGGCACAATCACCGAACGTATGCCATTTACATTTCTAGTCTATGTTGTAACGTGTTAATAGTGATTGTGGAGCGTTAATATAACAGTTGACACACTGGAACCTTTTATTTTTATCACAAATAATTGTATATTCCTTTCCTCTTATTTTTATTCCAGTAAGGGGTGATTTAGTATAAACATCAGAGGGTTTAGTTTTTAAATTATTCCCGACTTTTTGGTGGTAAGGGGGATACTTGATGGCAAACTGTGTTGATTACAGGCTGGCAGTACGGAGCTGTCCGCTGCCAGGAAACGCCCAAACTCAACACTACAGAATACTAGTGTTTTACTACAGATGGCGTAATCAGCCGACGGATACTTTGCTTGACGTGATTTCGTTTTCTTCCCTAGATGCCCCTTTGAATTTGTTGGTTAAAAATCGATATACCCTGAATATATATATATACCTGAGGTCTTATACCAGCCGTAAATGCCGAAAGAGGAGGCGGGTGGCTGGCAGAGATGCTATGGTGAACATACGGAGGCAGGGCTAACAAGTTACAATTAAATGAAGTAAGGTCGGCCAGGCCCCCTTTCAGATTGATGCTCCTGGTATTCTACACTTGGACATCAAACCGTGACATGGACTTTCCGTACGGTCTGTCATTTCCTCTTATCAACAACACATCTTTGTCTTTTGCAGATTTTATTTCTTTGAAATAAGTGTCATTTCGTATACCCAGCTTACTACCTATCAGCTTTACATAGACGTTACAGCACATGTACCTGATAGTATGTGAGGTGTTCACATGATATCATGTGCACTACATGTCACACAGCTCTGACGGTGGTTAGGAGGCACTCAACCTCTGTGCGACAAGAACCTGATCAATATATATTTACTGGGAGATCTGTACAGTTGCACTGTTTTTAGAATATCTATATTTCTTATTTGAAAATGTAAAAAATATAGCTATTTGCTCATGATTTATTTCATTATTTACTACTTCCATTTACTCCGATTCGACAAATAGAAAAACGGGTTCATATTCTACAACGCTTCATAGAAGACCCAGCTCAGTTAATAGGGCAGTGACTTCAGTGTTTCTAACAATGTAATGTACATTCAGTTTTCCGTGAAATAGTCCCCATACAATATAGTTTGTATAAATAGGATTCATTTGTATTGTCATAGAAGTGCATATTACATGCACTGTGTTTTATAGTACCACATGGATAATATAATATTTGATGTGTTCCTGGTGAACATGGGTACTTTCTGGCTCCGTGTGCTTATTGTTTAAAAAGCACTACCCAGGGTCCATAGGGTTCCTTAAGTGTCTTCTGTTTCCCTGCTCCTCGTACACACACACACATACACACACACTGTGACCAGCCACGTAGCGATCCTCTGTAATTGCATTCATACGCCTCCTCCCAAAAATCATCCCTAAACCAATCCCTTTGTGATTCAAACAGTCTAGTCGCTCTCGCTGCCGCTCTCGCTCCCTGAGACGGGCTCGTGTACTTGGATGGAGAACTTGTACTCCTGGTCGCATCCCATGTAGGCGTCACTCATGTAGAAGAGGGTGTAGCCGTGTTTGCCCACCGCCGGGGCCACAAAGTCCAGCTTCACCTTGGCTTTGTGTTGTAGCGTGAGGCGCTTAATGGAGAGCAGCGAGTTACTCTTGGTGTCTCCGATCACCACCCACCAGCCCTCCTCGCGTTTCTGTTAACGGTCCAAACAGGGCAGTCTATTAGATTTAGCTAATAACAAATACATATGTACATGATAAATGAACTGTGTAATACGTGAACTACAAATAAGGTGCTTATGGACAACAAGGCATTATGTATAAAATACACTTCTGGTAATACACCATTGTAAGCAGGAGCCTATAGGCCAGGAGCGGAATACATTTTAGACCAATGAAATAATTCCGTCCATTCACTGCGGAATTCTTAGGGTACACTGGAATTGTCCCAGTTTACTGTTGACATGAGACATTAGATGCTGCCTTACCTGGGGGTAGAAGGGTGCGACAACAGGTCCCGTGATCTCGTCCTCTCGTTCTAACGTGACCTGGATGTTGACCGGTGATCCACTGAAAGGTGAAGTACAGGGTTTTAAAATAGGAAGTACAAGGTCCATCATTTAGGTACTATCAATGATTACAGTAAGAGGTCTTTGGTGAGAACATGAATGAAAAGAGTAAACTTGCAAGTCATTATCGTTGAGGAACAATGTACTGTAAAACCTGGCGTAGAAGTTAAGGCTTGTATTTGAATCAGACTCCCAGTGCGGCTTAGTTATAGGATGCTCCCAAGTGGAGGTGCGACTTATACAACGGGGTTTAGAAGTATACTACCACACTGAAGTACTAAGGATTTCCTCAAATTTTACGGATTATACCCAAAATTGGCTTCTTTAAAAAGAACTAATTTGACTTTTATTGACCACATTCCTAAATTTTAACAATTATTTCTTTTTCCATTTGGCTATTTAAGTACGAAATCAGTGTGCTGTTTGAATATAGCTTTTACCATATTTCTACAAGCTTATGCGGGAGGTTTCACTGTACACTTTTTGACTAGTTCTTACCTGGCAATCTGTTCCTTCTCGAGCACCTCGTAGGTGAGTTCTATGTTGGGGTAGCGGTTACAGAAGCGGGCTACGTCAGCCATCTGTGCCTCTGTCAGCTGCAGGATCTCGTTACGCTGCTCGTCCTCCATCTCCATCACGTCAAAGATGGTCTCAATGTCCTGGAATAAACACCACCGTTATTACATTAACAGGTATACTACTACTACTACAGGTCTATAATAACACGGGTACATCCAATGTCCTGGAACAACTCCCACACACCACCGTTATTACATTAACAGGTATACTACTACTACTACTACAGGTCTATAATAACACGGGTACATCCAATGTCCTGGAACAACTCCCACACACCACCGTTATTACATTAACAGGTATACTATTACTACTACAGGTCTATAATAACACGGGTACATCCAATGTCCTGGAACAACTCCCACACAGCACCGTTATTACATTAACAGGTATACTATTACAGGTCTATAATAACACGGGTACATCCTGGAACAACTCCGGCACAGCACCGTTATTACATTACAGTATATAGGTATTACCGTACTACTATAAGGCTATCTAGTGTGGCTGTCTATGTGGAATGGGACAACTTATGGATGTCTATAAAATGTTATCTTTAGGTATTATACTAAGCCTTTTGGTTTCAATTTAAATGTTATTATCAGTAAATTGTAGGCCCTTTAACAGGAATTCCATGCACAGGTTAATCGCCAGGAATATCATTGTTTTCCTATGAATATTAATTACCCGAGATATGGAAGGGGAATTTATACTAAGCCTGTCACTATATTATACATAAGTGCTAGGTGAATGGCTTGATATCCCGATGGGGCTGTATAAAACGAGGCCCCGCCCCCGCCTTCCCCCACACATACACCCATCCAGGTGCGCCAAGTGAGTTGTCTCTGCTCCTGTTGGTCTCCTTACCTTGTCTGTGCAGCGCTTGACGATGTCGGTTGTGAAGTGAGGCAGCTGCTTGAGGTACGAGTCGCGGCCCCACATGGCCTGTGTCACCATCTGGGCCAGCTCCATGGCGGCCAGCGCAGGAGACAGCCACCCGTTACTACTCAACACGTCCACGCACGCCTGAATCAGTCTGATCGCCTGTGGGCACAGAAAGCAGGGAGTTACTATACCATGCGCAGTGGCTGAATAGTAATGCTCAGCATTTTCTAAATCAACTTGAGGGAAACAGAACGACACAATGTTTTTTTGGTTCTGGCCTTTGATCATGACCTCGGGATTTTAACTACAGAAGGGATAAGGATGTGCTGTGCTTTGACCATTTCAGATTCACAATTCTTAGTCAGATTTCCACAAAACATTATAAAGTAAAAAGCAGTGCAACATATTGGTGAGGTTATTACGCTCGGCCATGTTAGTGCTGTGACCTATGAGAGACTTACCTTATTGAGGATCTCCTCCGTGTCTGACTGCAGCTCGGCCGACAGCTGCATGCGGGACAGGTGCGCCTGCAGCAGCAGGTTCGTCTTGACGTGCGGGTCGTTAAACTTGGCTGCCGCCAACTTGTTGGGCAACTTACCCGACAACTGAAAGATACATCCACTCACATGTAAGGGCATTGTAGACAGATATTATTATGAAGAGTTAAACTCTGTTAGTACATATGGATACAAATTAAGGAGTCTAGTGGCCGTACACAGATGAATATTCTTCAGTTCTTTATAAGTCAATGGTAATTTAAGTACCAGTATGAAAAATATATCAAACATGCTTTCTGTCATAACCCAGCCTAAAATTCACTGACTGCTCTTAATGTGAATTATCACGATAATCTTTATCTCGTTGATGCATACATTCAATTCTCATGTTGAACGTCTTATTTGACATATTGGCACTAGACTCACCTGTCTAAGCACAGATTCCTCATTGTGTCGGATCGGGATGTTCTCGTACTCGGCCGCGTTGGAGATGATCTCTATCAAGCCCTTTATCTTGGTCTTGTTGTTCAGGGACATGCTGAACAATTCTGTAAGGAAAAATCCATAAATTATATATATATATCAAGAAAATCTCAACGAGCGGCTTTGGATTACAACCCGTACAATGTAAGTGAAGGGCATACATCATGTTATTGTCTTTATATTTAAATCTCACATCCCCAGTTTATGGAGTTCACTTCGTTTCTCAATTCTCCATGACAATAACCTCCTTTTAAAATAGATAATATACTCTAATGAATCCCTGGTTACACTCATTCATTGTCCTTACCGATGGTGGTGTAGTTGATGTAGTAGTAAGCAGCGATCATGCCCAGATTGAGCGGTGCCACATCCATCTCGTCTTCTATGCTGATACACTTGGACTGTTCCAGGTCGTTGAGTGTGTTCTCTACCAGCTCAGAGAGGTGGTCCGACAAGTGGCGATGTGTCATACCTGCAATACCATGCCACACATGAGTAAAAGGTCAGGATGTACAGAGAATGCCATATCATGTGTTTTATGTATGTTATAATATATTATGTGTGAATTAAAGTTAGAAGGACCTAAATATATCATTGTTTTTGGAAAACTTTCGCTATGGACGATTCTTTCACTATATGGCAATGGGAATGTCTTAGGTGTAATATATGTATATCCACATTATACAGTAACCCGTGTCGTATTTCAAAACTGTACATATGTAATGATATCACAGTGAAAAAGAGACGTAGAGAGAGCTTTTTTTATCATTGCCTCACTGTAAAACGTTAGATGACTTGGCTCACCCTGTAAGTTGTAGTAGTTGGGGTTCTGGGTCATACGGCGGTAGATGAAGGTCCATGTCAGGTAGTCCACTGCGTCTTGTTTGTTCTCGATAGTTTTTGTCACGATCTCCGCATTGAAGTGGTCGTGTAGGCAGTGGTCCAAGTGAGACTAAAAGTGAGTAGATACCAGACGTAAAACAAGAGTAATGTAAGCATTTGATTGGAAGAAATATCTATGCATCAATCTTATTAAGTTTTGATAGAGCATTAAGGTGCCAGGTGGCATTGCGTTGATGCTTTACGTGAGTGATACAAGGCATTCTTACCTCAACAGGCAGGGGTTCGTACAGGAATTTCTTGAAGAAGTCCTTCTTTGAGTTCTGACACAAGATGACAGCCTTGCCTGCAAATAAAAACAACGAGATTATCACACGGGAAAATGTGGCGGTCCGACCATAGTTTAAATCCACATCTATAAATGGTAAATACATGTATAATAAATCGCTGGCTTTGAGATGGATATTCCCCCCTTTACTAAGGGTAGGGACAGGCCAAAAAAAGATTAAACCCTTAAACAATTTTTACTCCCCTTATATCTGTTGCAGTATGCTATAGGTATTCCAAATCAGTTTTATTTTTGTTTCTCACTTGATTAGAAGCTGAGAAAAATGGATTTGAAATGTTGGATATGGGGAGTGCATCTGGTATATGAAACTGTAATTTGGGACTGGCTCTCTGCTGACAGGCAGACTACCACAAGGTAGGGTGTCTTAGCACATTTAGTGATGCCAAAGGTGGAAAACTACATTTGAATGAGTAGGTATGTGGCATAATGGAAGAAGGATTAAGACCATGTGGTAAAATTGGGATACCTGCAGGAATGCATAAGACCCTGGAGGTAACATTAAAACATGCACAATAGGTATGGAAAATACTCAGTATGGAACATTTAGAAGAGATAGAGAGACACAGGGATGGTGATCAAGCAGGATATAAGTTGGATAGGAAGACCTGCGAGTGATGGTCAGCCTAAATAAAGGAGTCACCCTGGAGGTAGCATCTGATACCATCACTTGGGTTTGTAATACATGGGGATGTGGGACACTGGAGGAGGGATGGGGGACCCTGGAGGAGGGATGAGGAACCCTGGAGGTACAAATAGGGGAGGAATAGGGGACCTGCAGGAGGGGAAAGGTTGAGATGGAGGAGGGGTAGTGGACCCTGGAGGAGGGATGGGGGGACACTGGAGGAGGGATAGGGGACCCCGGAGGAGGGGTAGGGGACCCTGGAAGAGGGATAGGGGACCCTGGGGGAGGGGTGAGGGACCCTGGAGGAGGGATAGGGGACCCTGGAGGAGGTGTGGGGGACCCTGGAGGCGAGATAGGGAACCCTGGAGGAGGAATGGTCATAATGGTACAATGTATCAAAATCTATGAATAGGGCCAATCATCTAAGTACAGTTTACCATATATGCTATTATGTAACAATGTGGTACTATCCTAGAGCTTACAGGTGGCAAATCAGTGTATAAGGAGCTATAGATAGCTAGTTAGACACCAACATTTAGATGTCCTGGTGCTTTCAGGTGCTTTAACCAAAAAACCTAAAAATTGAAGAAATGCAATAGCATGTAATATAGAATTACCCCTATGGTGCGGTGAATTTTGGTGATTCAATATTTGATGTCAATTTGCAGTGTTTAAATGGTGCCATTATGTTATTAAATCACAGGGGCCAGATAACTTACATAACTGTGACAACCTTTGGTCTCTTCTTATTGGCCATCTTTTTTCTTCCAAATGGATCACATGACATCACATAACTTCCAAAATGAGGCTCACAGTGTGGGCCAGAGTGAGGGGGTCTCCCATGTCCATGGGGAACTCCCTCTGTACAGCATTCATAGACCCTCACACCATGGTGCCACCTGGTGCTTTACCCGGTCCCTACTAAGGGTGCGATGTTTTTTTCAATAGGGTGGAGTAGGGGGGGGGGGGGGCGGAGAGGGGTCACGCACAGGGAGGGGTTGGCCTTTTTAACCCCCCCCCCCCCGTTGTTTAAAAATCACAACTCCCTTGATAAACTTTTAAAAAGTGGCCTTGACTCTAAAACTGTTGTTTTGCAGTAATTTAAATACAAACCTTCGTCATCGATGAGAGGACGGTTAGCACGGCCAATGATCTGCAGTACGTCGGTGACTGGGTAGTCTTCGTACGAGTGGTTCTTGCCGTCATAGAACTGCGTGTCCATGACGACCACCAGGTGCGCCGTCAGGTTGAGGCCCCAGGCCAGGTTACGTGACGTCACCACCACCTGGATGGCACCGCTAGTGAAGAGCTGCTCCACCAGGCGGCGCTCTGAGTCCTGGAGCCCCTCGTGGAGGTAGGCCACGCCGTTACTCAGAGTCTCCTTCAGCGTCTGTGCAGGGATAGAGGCAACAGGTATTGTGTTAGTCAATGAAGGCTTCATCTTACATTTCAGAAGTTTGAGATAACACTTCACTATCCAACATTGACTGTATTCGACAAAATTAGCGCACATCCTCTAATAATTGCACACACCCATTATTTGGCAAGACTTTAGACTATAATAACCCAGAATAAGGGCCCAATTAAACTAAAAAGTTGTTTCTCATAATTGTTAGACAAACTGCGTGCTGATTGGGTTGAATATAGCATGGCTGTGATAGCATATGCTAATATGTTTATTGCTACATTATAAAGAGGCCTGATGAGTACTTTTACTGTCTAACTACAGAGACCGTTTGATGTGTCTAGAAGTCTCACCTTGTCTGTGATCTTGTCGATGTAGGGCTGTAGGTCCTCTTCTGTCACGTGCAGGAAGCGTGTGGGTTGTGTGTCGGCCGCACAGAATGTGAGAATATCGATGGCTGTGAGACGTGTTTGTTTCCGTGAGGGCACAAAGACGATTGTTGGTTTGCGCGGAGAGTGTTTGACAATGGCGTGGTATACAGGCTTTGTCATGGCGATGATTCTCGACGCGTTGTGGGTGATGTTGAAACCCTGTCCAGAGACAAAATAATTCATTTTAGTATGGTTTGACTATTTATATATTCCTAACTTTTCTTTACTCTCTTCTCAATAATAGAAACCTCAAAGTAATGATGGTAAATACTCGGCTATACAATGCCAATGCTTTTCATTACAAAATCTTTCGATTTTTCCGACTTCAAATTATAAATACTAACCTGAATGTGGAGTTCTAGTGGCACTGGGCGGACGTTGGGATGGAAGTTGAAGAAGCCTGTGGTGCTGCAGCCCAACCACTGCGACACGTCCTTAGCGTTGGACAGCGACGAACTGAGCGCGATGATCCGAATGTTGCGCTCGATCTGTGACGAGATGTACCTCATACGAGAGCAGATCACCTCCAGTACTGGCTATAAACAGAGAGCACATTCATATTGAGTAAGGGGCTTCAGGTGACCATATTTTAGAGTATATTGGTACTTAGATTGTTCTTAATCCGGCCTGAATGTCCTTTACAATTCAAATGCAATTGAAACCGCATTGCTTATAATATGCTGATTGGTGGAAGATTAAGGTAAATTTACCTCCATGGAAGAAGCTTGCGGCTAAATGCCCAAGAAGGTTTTAGATTTTAATCATTCTTGTTAACCATTTTCCATGTACAATATCTTTACTAAGTGGCAGTGCTGTGGGAGCAGCTTGTACTCACCCCCTCCTCACCCCCGATCAGGTGCAGCTCATCCACGATGAAGAGACTGACGTTCTGCACGTTCTTACGCTGCTTCCAGCGCCGCGACAACACATCCCACCGCTCCGGGGTGCTGATGATGATGTTACCCTGAAACACAACATTACACATTATAAGGGGATGTTCATGCATAAACCACTGTCTTCATAATGTTTTAGCGATTGTATATTCTGTGAACTCTTGTTGCAACGAATTCCCAGCAAGCATTGACTACATCTTGTACTATCCTTCGCAAGGATATGTGAGATTCATTTAATATCGAGTCATTCATCACAGACGACCAAAATAATCCTGTATGAGAACTACCGTATTCCACATTGTGTTTTTGGGCTCCTTTTGAGACAAGTAATAGGATTGTGTACAGGGCACTAATTACGTTGAATACGGTATAGATATCTATCCATTTCATGCACCATACTGAACATTAAACACTTACCTTTGAGAGGAGTTTGAGGTCTGTGGCCGTCTCACCGGTCAGCAGCACCACCTTCTTACCCAGCTGGAGGCCGAACTTGGTGTGCCAGTCATTGTAGAGCTGCAACACAATACAGACATTGTAGACATGGGTATTGACACAACCAGCAGATAAATATAATTCATTAATATTTTTTTCTATATTGAAAACCTGAAGCCAAAACAGAATCATTATAAATTTTCAAAACGTTTTAATTAATCTTGATTTCAATATTGTCAGCATATCGGCCTCACCTGCTCTGCTAGTGACTCCATGGGTGTGACGTAGACACAGCGGCCTTCGGGTGACTGCTGGATCATACGCAGGATACCAAACTCAGCGCAGATTGTTTTACCGCTGCCTGTCGGAGCTCCGATGAAGATGTTGTCATCAGAGTTGTAGACCGCATTGAAGACTGGTAAAATGGATGACATTTCAGTCAGGCATTTGTCACAAGTTATTCATAGATTCTTTTAGTTGAAGTGACTATCATACCGCCAGCTTTTCGACAAAAAAACGAGGATATATCGCCAATAAAAACAGGAGTATATTTATGTGTTTAGTATACTTGACACAGGTTGTACATTTAAGAAACACTGCGGTACATTATTTATTACTTGAACTGAGATTTGAGTTCTTAATTTATTGAACTGCTAAATTAATTGAGCAAAATATAGTTCATGTACAATTTAATACGAAACCCAACTTTGCAGGTAACCCTTACCTTGGGTCTGGATGGGGTTGAAGAAGGGGAACTTGTCGTTGTACAGAGTCTCGTACTGAGCGTTACGCAGGGCAGAGACAGGGAGCGGCTGCAGGTCGAGCAGCTCAGTGGGCGGCGGGTACTTCTCGGGCAGGATGAGGTGCCGGAACGACACAGGCAGCTGGGTCTCGGCACTCAGCCACCGGTCAGAGATAACCCGGATGAAGTACTGAGGAGGTAGGGGCTCGAATACCGGCACAAAGAACTTGACTGTATGTTCATCACTGGCGAATTTACTGAATTGAATAGGAAAAAGGAATTACAATTATTATCATTATAATACATTTTTCCAAGAAAAATATGAAACATTCATGAAGATTTGCTTGGTTTAGTGACGATCAAAAATTGATTCTATAGTGTGGACAAAGGCTCAGTGAATATGTATAACTAAACCTACCTTTTCAGGAGGAAGTACTCGTGGTGAAGGATCACTTCGCTGTCCACGTCTTCAACCAGAATCCAGAAAGCCTCGCTGTGCTGGTGGACCTTCTCGTCCCACTGGAAATCCGGCTGGATATTCAACTCCACCTTGAGTGTGGACCGAGTGATGGGCTGGATGTTAACCGACAAGTCCAGTTTGGGGAACTGATGCACAAACTTATGAATCGTCTTTCCAGACTTGGGCATTCGGATGAGCTCTCCGATCTCGTTGTGGCCAAGGTCGTAGAAACGCTCCCACGGGATGTTCTTCTTCTCGATTTTCTTAATCACCTCCTCTGGGATTTTCTTGAACTGCCGCAGAGGGTTCATGCTCTGCCACCTATGGAAGAAACAAAGGGTAGGATCATTATAACTTAAAGAACAAATGAGAAATGTTACCATACCAGTAATAGTGAAATCTGGGATAACAGGGGTAGACACTAACGCTGGCCCGGGAGCCAATGGCCCGTAGTTTTGGATCTGGGCCCGTAGTTTTCTCCAAAATAGCATTCCTACGGACCGGGTGGCCCACAGGACATTTAAAGAAAGTTTGCCTTACAAATATAGTCATGCAATATATCGTTGGGAAGAGGGAAATATGCCCGTATTAATCATATTGAATACAGTCTTTCATAGACCAATCAAATATATACATTATAATTATATAATAGACACAACTAGAACGACAGAACTTTTATTTCAATTGGCGTTTATTAACCATTATTAATCATATTGATCACAACGTTTCGGCGAGGTTTTGCCTTCATCAGGTGATATAATTGTACAAATATGCTTTGATTAGGTAGTGCTTTGAGCGGGCAATTGAGGTCATTGCTATGGTAACACTTAACAATTGAGGTCAAAGGTCAATCAGGGTTCAATTCTGGGTTACAGGTATTGTACAGTCATTAGGGTGCATGTATACTTTCTTTTGAGTATAGTACCGGTACATGAGTTTGGTGATTTACAGCCAGCGATATTTTTTATATATCTTAGGTATTTACATAGTATTTTTTTAAAAATGACATACTTGTATGATTCTTTAATATTTCAATAATATAATGATGTTCTGGGAAAATATTTACTTAGGTCTGAGAATGCCAACGCGTTCCATGCGTTGACGCAAGTGAGTACCCATATTCTGATCAATGTTATTGATTGCATAAAATAGATCTTTGAGGACATCTTTAGCTAGTACAATTCTTTGATAAAATCTTGGATCATATTCTGTTTGGGTCGATGTATCCCGGGTACGGCGAATGGGGGTAGGTACATATGGCGGTACAATTATCTGAGATTTAATTTTACTCTTAATGGGGGGCTGATATTCATCATCATAATCATGCACAATCAGTTTACGTTTTGATATATTTCTATTTGAATTGCTGGATGTGCTAGAGGTGGTGGAGCTGCTCGGGCTCGGGCTAGTAGGCCGACTGATCTGGTTGGTGTCGATTTCTAGAAGGTCACCTTCTGGTTGGGGTTGAGTGATCTTCATGTCGTTTTTAGCTTTGTTGTCAGCTGTGGTAGATTTAATCTCCCGGTCGATAGTGGATTTCTTTGATGGGTTGTCATCTTCATCTTCACTGTCAGTAGTGAAGAGGTCATTGCGGATCATGTCTATGTCATTTGTTAAGGGTAGTATGGTAGGCATGTCAAGTAGCACAGAAGATGTGTTTGTTACCGGTAGATCTACCGGTACTTCCACAGGTGTTGTTTTCTTGGGGGGGGCGGCGTTGGTAGAGGCAGGTGTAGTTTTTTCATTGATGACAGCATTGTTAGTGTTGGTGTCATCATCAGAGTCGGTGTCAGTGTCAATGCATCTAGGAGTACTTGCCACCTTTTTGGTTTTCTTCAAGCCGTTTTTCAACACTAGATGTAAGGGGTGCGTGTGTCTAGAATTCTTCCTAGCAGTAGGATCGGTACTAGGGTCAATTGGTACAGTCGATCTGGGTTTCATTGTTGATTTTTTGGCAATTTTTGTCGTTATTTCCCTCAATTTTTCGTCCTTCTCTTCGGAGTCTGAGTTTGTTCTCTCGTTGTCTGTGCCGGAGGATGGAGGCGTTTCTGCAACGAGTAGGTAAATAGACGATTTTAAATTTTGGCTGGACGTGGGAATTTATTTTGGGTTTCATGACAGGGGCCGGTTCACATTTTTTCAATGTGGATTGTTTATAATAGATCGGTGTAGTGTCTGTGTTTAAATCTAGGTCGTGTTGTGATTTCATGTGGCGTCTTAGATTTGTCGAGCGGCTGCAAGATTTGAAACAAGCCGGGCAAGGGAACTTACTTTTGATTTTTACTGGATCGTCTCCGATGTGGACGCTGTTTAGATGTCGTGACATCGATTGTCGGTTAGGAAACCATTTGCCACATCCTGCAGCGCAGGTTTGCCAAGCATCAGCCATAATAATTGTAGAACACGTGTGGTTTGTTTGTAAACAGAGTTGTGAGTGCGTGGGCGTATATCGGTTGAGTGACAGGTTCAAATTTGTTTTGATCTATTTATAGTCTCGGGAGCGGTCGTTGTCATGACTATCTAGGTCACGCCGCGGGGGATTATGGGTGTGTTGTTTATAGCTTCCGGTTGATGCCGTTTGGGTGAAATGTGTTTACAATTCGGATCCATGACTCTTCTAGGCGTAGGCGGATGTTTTTGTTTGCCGGCGAGCTGTCCAGATAAATGACACGCATGTCATTGCTTTGGGCATCGTGGTCAGCAAAGTGTTGAGCTACATGTGATCTTGGATCACGCTTGCGGATGGCATCAAGATGTTCCCCGATGCGGATTCCGACCTTGCGGCCGGTTTCGCCAATGTAAAGTTGGCGGCAGACAGGGCATTGGACGGCGTACACTACACTTCTAGTCTGGCAGGTAATTTTACCCACTATTTTGTAGTCTTTACCTTTGTGTTTTAAATTGGCTGTACGGACCACATGGTTGCATATGCGGCAGTCTTCTTCGTAGCATGGGTGGGACCCATGGTTGGGTCTTGGCCGAGGAAATTCAGAGTGGGACAAAATGTCGCGTAAGTTGGGGCCCTTTTTGAAGGCAATGATGATTTTGTTCTCTCTGAAGCGCTTGGTATCTTGTCGGGGTTTCAACAGATTTGTTGCTGTTTCCAGAATCTCTTTTGCTCGGAGATTCTGTGGGTTGAATTGAATGACAAATGGGATGACTTTCTTGTTTTGTTTTTCTTTTATTTTCAGTAGGTCTTTTCGATCTTTTTCGTCATATACATGTTTTTTTCTCTTAAAGAAAACATAATTTTGACCATTGGCCCACAGATCTTGGTCCGGGCCCGTAGTTTTCGAGAGCTACGGGCCCGGGTGGCCCACAGATGAAAAAATTAGTGTCTACCCCTGGGATAATCTGTAAAAATATATCAGAGATATTTTATTTATGTTGCCCATGAAATAAATGTAGCTTTTACGTCCAAAAAATACCGGTACATGTCTATACTTTTAATCAAACGAGCCCTTTGTCCTACTCACATCCGCTTGTCGACCATCTTGCAGAGTGCCAGTGCTTTGTCTGCGAGCTGTGCCCACCCGCGATGCAGCACAATCTCAAACAGCGCGCGCATGAGCCGGCCTGCGGATTGGGTAATGAAGACCATGTCAGAGACAAGGGCGAAACCTTCCAGTTTGAGCTGTGAGATGTAGGCCTGTAGAAGCACGTTGACCTTGGCGCTGGGTTCCTCCATACTCTCCTTTATAGGGATGGGTACACGCTCTAGGAGTTTCATCAACTCCAGCTTCTCCTCCTGTAGACACACAAAGGTACCCCAATAGATTAGACATTGTTGTACATGAACTCCCCACATGTGTCCCTCATCTTCAAAGATTTGAAGGAAATTCACGACTGAGACTGCAAATTACAGACCGGAGATAAAACTTTATTATTTTTACTTATCATAATTAATTTTCGATCAGGAAAATGTGAAAGAGTTGTGAATTGTTGGCAGCCTACCTCTCGGACAGCGATGTGCCTAAACTCTGAGGACAGTGAGAAGACACGGAAGAGCTCTATCTCGCTGAGTGTGGGTTTGAGGAGTTGGTTGTAGGTGGACATGGACTCGTGTGTGATGTAGTAGTGGCTGGCAATACGACCCAGCTCCGTCACCTGCAGCGCGCCCGACTTCCTGTCATACCTACACAAGGGGACAAGGAAGCAGCTCATGAGAATGGCTTCTAGTTGTTATTAGACTACCACATTGTGTTAATATAGATCTGCTTTGGGGAGTGCATTATGAATGCAGGATATCATGGAGATCCAAAGTTCTTCTACCCATACTAGGCACATGAGAAGGACAGGCCTAGAAAGCATGAATTAATTACTCTGACTTGCCTATAACCCGTATTTAGACTTTGAGGAAACCCTGTAACACGCGCCTTGGGTCAGATTTGGGCTATTTTAGTACTGTCGAAAAGTTCTAATATAACGACCCTATAGGGTCCTGACTTGCCTATAATCTGTGGGCTATACGTGGGCATTTAGAGCACCACAAAATCTCGCGTAGAAGCCACGGCTAGTACATCAGTCAGATCGCCAGTACGGCTTACATGATTCCTCTAAGTTAGGCGGGGCAGCTTATACGCAAGGTTTTGCTGTACGTTATATTGGACGAGACTGAACATTTCCTTACCTGACAAGGTTTTGTTTGTCGAGCATGCACGCTCCGGTGTGAACCAGGTCTTCTCTACGTCGCTCCAACAACGAGTCATCTTTCACTGCCTCATGAGTGATGCCGTACAGCGTGGGGTTCCGTAGCATCCGGATGTATAGATATGTATAGCCTGTAAAGTGTAAGGGTTAGCGTTAGCATATCTGTGAGTGGTGCCATGAGTGGTGATGCATTGATTATCTTACGTTAACACTTCTGAGAGGAAGTTATTGCCACCTATTAGGGTTGGTATAGCCAGAATGAATCAGAATAACACAAATTAAAATTTTGCCCTTGTGTACATATGAGCTTGGCAACGGATTTTCTCTCAGTGAACTATTTATTTTCTATGACTATTCATGTAAATGAAACATAATGTAGCAACATTGCTCACCAAGCCATTGGACAGCTTCGCGTGCATTCTGCACGGTGCCCAACACCACCTCAGCGTTGAGGTTATCGGCCAGTTTGTTGATGAACTGACTCTCTACGGGCAGCTGTTGGTTCATCAGAGACAGGTAGAACTGCAGCTCGCTGTGGTTGGTGATCAGGATACCTTCTCCCTTGGTGTCATACTGCGGGCGACCCGCACGACCAAGCATCTGAAAGGTGCAAAGAAAGTGTGACATTTAGAATCTATCAAATTCATTAATTGTCCAACCTTCCCTTCTTGAGACAGGTACTCTATTTTTGCAATTCTTTTATCCTATGAAAATATATTACAATAGAAAAAAAAAACTTATTCACAATGATGGACAGTGCCAATCATTTCTTTTGAAAGTAGACATAGTCATTCCATACGCTTTTGAACCTTAGGCCTCTTGCCAGAAAGTCAACCTCGAAAGTTTTATTAATAGTCCACTCACCTGCATGACGTCGAGGGCGCCCAACTCGACCCACCTGCCCTTCTCGGGGCTGTACACTTGTGTACCCTTGATGATGACTGTGTGTGCCGGCAGATTGACACCCCAGGCCAATGTGGATGTCGATACCAGCACCTGGATGTGACGATCAGAGAACAAGTCCTCCACCAGCGTACGGTCCACACGCACCATGCCAGCATGATGGATGGCAAATCCATACGGTAACAGGTCCTTCAGCTCTAGGTTCTGTAAAGGTAAAGTAAGGTTAGCTCAACTTATCTCATATCATTTCTCAGCAAAGTTGAAAGGATGTTCAGTGAGACCCACTTTCCTTTGAATTACGAAAATATGCTTCAAATAGATAATTAATATTGACGGCTAATTGGAAATTTTAAATCACATAAGTGCCCACTATTTATGTGGATTCTTACCTTGCATTGCTCAGACTCTCTGCGCAGAACCTCCATGCTAACCGAACCCTCTTTCAGGAACTGTCCGAGTGTGTCTTTCTCCAAGCACATGTCACGTATAGCCCGTGCTGTCTTCCCAGTCTCCTTTCGTGAGTGCACAAAAATGAGCACTTGGTTCTTTCCCGCATGTTCAAGGACCTTTTCATAGACGATATCGTTCATGACCTGGAAGCGCTTTACAGCCTTCTTCTCAGTGATACCCACATATTGCTGTTCGAGGGGAACGGGGCGGAATGAGTTGTCAAAGTAGAAGAGTCCAATAGCGGGGTCCACACGTAGGAAGGTGGCTACATCCTCGTAGTTGGGTAGAGTGGCGCTGAGCCCTACAAGCCGCACCTCCTCCTGGGTCGTCTCTATGTTACGGATGGTACGCGCAATGAGCGACTCAATCACAGGGCCTCGGTCATCGTGAAGCAAGTGAATTTCATCCTGGAAACAGAGGAAAGGTTAGTGTAATCACATCAGCTACGTTTTTTTTTTTTAGCAAAGAGTACTTTGATGTTCAACAAATGAACAAAAGGCACAACCTCAAAGTTCACATCAGGTTATTATATCTTAGCCGAGCAAAGTTACTACCAAGGTACTACATAGGATAAAAAATATTAAGAAATCGGCAAAGTATTATGCACTTACAAAGATCATTAGTCTGACGAGCTGTGTGTAGGTGCGCTCTCCGCCTTTACGGGTGATGATATCCCACTTCTCAGGAGTACAGACAATGATCTGAGTGGCCTGGATCTGCTCTTTGTTGAGCTGGTGGTCACCCGTCAACTCCTCCACGTTGATATTGTAGGAGCTCAAACGCTGCAGTCAAAGACAGCAAATGGCTCAAATAAATGTCATTTAGAATGGGAATTTCCGATAGAATACGAAAATGAAATTTGTTTTAATAGTGTTTGTTACCATTTAATTGGATCATTTGCGATATAAAATAAGAAGTCTACCATAAGTGTACAATGTAGATAGCATGCACGTTAAGAATCAAATCTGACCTTTCTGAAGCCGCCAACCATTTCCTGTACCAGAGACCTCATAGGGGCGACATAGATGATCTTGAACTCGTCCGTGTTGATGGTGCCATCTGGGTTCACGTGTTTGCCAATCTCATGCAGCATCGTCAACAGGGCTACGTTGGTTTTACCAGCTCCCTGTGGAAATGTGAAGATCCATTAGTAGACTATCCTATATTATTTATACTAAATTGTACAACGCTATTTTGTTCATCAGATAATACATTTACTACCATTTCACTGTCTTATTTGCTTCATTAATCAAGTCTAAAACCCTCATTGTTCTACATTTTACATCTTCACTCGACAACTTACAGAGGCTACAGCTCTAGTATATGGGTCAGAAATCTCGAAAATGGATTAATCTGGGGGCAGAAATATATCAGATTGAAAATTCAGCAAACTCAATTAATCTTAAAGCAAGTTTATTTTATTGAAAGACTAATATCTTGGCTCCATGAAAACATAAATTGGACGGCTTAACTCTCAGGGTGTCAGTTTTTATTCACCGGCAAACATATGTTGATATAAAAGTGTCGGAGCATACGACTAAAATATCAAACAGCTGGTAGAATGCTTTAAAAACACTATAGAATCTTCTAGTTTCGCCTCCAACTAGCCACAGTATATAGGATAATGCATGTTTGGTAATCACCACTCTAAAACCTCTTCTGTTACAGGCCGACAAACTTTGTAGAAATCTTGAAAATCTTGAAAAAAATGGCAGTGGGCACCAACTTTTCTCTAGTTTGCTCAAAATGGCCTTGTTCATCCCCAAACTTGCTGTGCACTATCCTCAATATGCATACTTTCAAGTAAATCTAACCTGCGCTGGATTTGATTTGATTAAGTTATTATTAACTTCACTATGAGAGTTTAACCATATCGTGTGTATGCTCCGACACTTTTATCTGAGGATCACTATACTGGGCTCTGGCACCCAAATACATCTTACCAGCGTAGGTAAAGCATGATAAATTGATGAACTAGAAGTGTGTGAATCATAATAAGTACACATAGCACCAGCCAGACTGACTTTGAGGTTGGTTGGGGCGAAATAAGTTCAATTTTTTCCAATTTTGTGAGGTGAATCACACCAAAACCACCCCTACAGTAGGCCTAAACACATATATTCGATATAAAAAGGTTATGAGGGGTAGGTGGCTCCCTTAGGTACAATTTCAAATTGATATGTAGCATGGGGAAGCAATATTAAGCGAGCGAGAGCTCCATTTTTGGCAAAATATAAAAGTGTCGGAGCATACATAAAAGTGTCGGAGTATACAGACCGGCTACATTCGCGGGCTTTGTTGCGCCCGTGTGGTGAAATTGAATGAAATTTCGACACTGACGAATGGAGATTCATCTATTACAGCCAAAATATTCCAATACAACCCACAAAAATGTGCTAGAGACCTCGTATATTCAGTATTTTCATCGTTGATGTATGCTCCGACACTTTAAAAAAAAGTCCAAAATCACTATTTTGGCGCTGGGAAGTTTTAAAAAAGAGATAATTACAAAATTCTTTTTCCACACTTTAATACTTGTGCCCCCTCTTATTTTGATTATATTTGATATATTCCAGCGCCTCTAATATTTGGCACATTTTGACCCCAATTATAAAAGTGTCGGAGCATACACGAGGGTCATTTCTGAATTGCAGGACTGTGGAGGAAATTTGGGGCTAGACACCCGGCTAAACACTCTTAATTATTTGAGTAAACACATATACCAAGTAAAAAAGGCTGAATAGGAAGGGCTGTGATGGCCTTATACGAAATGGGGGGCTTTTAAATAAAATATAAATTGCCTGGAACCCTGTTTTGGGGGTATTTTTCCACTTTGAGGGGCCATAACTCCATAAATAATGGTCCGACAAAAAGTTGTTTTTTTTAACCGGAAAGCCTAGGGTGTTTTCTCTTACATGAAATCAAGATATATAAGTGATGATTAGGTATGTCCACATAATAGCTGCTGAAAGGTGAAAAAGACAAAATAACCACCAATTAGTCCATTTTGGTGGGGTCTGACCCATATACGGTATTTATTCATATATCAATAAATGTTTTAGCAACAAGATACGTCAAACTGTAGACTTACAGTAGGGGCACACAGCAGGATGTTCTCGTCAGTTTCTGTGCAGGCCTTGAAGAGACGTGACTGGATGCGGTTCAAGTTCTTAAAGCCGTCAAAGGCTGGCTTCATGTATGCTGGGATACGGTCAATGGGGATCAGCGCTTCTTCATTCTCGAAGGGTTTGGGCCTGAGGGCCGGAACATGCACCTCCTCGTAGCCCTTACGCTGCTTCCTGAAGGAACCCTCCGGCAGCTGGCACCGCTTGTTGGCCATGAAGTGGGAGCCCTGCGCAAAGATCAGGTCCTCCAGGTCCAGCTGATTGGTCGACTTCAGACCCTGTGTAACAATAAGTAGTAAATTGTATAATTTTTGAATCAATTCATATACATGTATTACGAGAGAAACAGGAACAACAGATATAATATATATGACAACAAAAAAGGAGCTGCTGTACTGTATTGATATTTATATCCTCCCCTTGTATGATATACAGGTGATGACTTTTTTGATAGCGTCTGATAGAGTAATTTTGATATTAGTTAACCATGACTTACTGCTCTGTCAGAACCATCTATGTCCATGCCCTCCAGGTGAGCCTCCACCTCAGACTTGCGTTTGGCCTGACGCCGGGCCCGCTCCTCGGTTACCAGGTCTTCCCGGTCTGTCTCCTGCAGTGCCCGCAGGTACACGGACAGCTCAGAGTCTGCGTTCATCTTCTGTTCGATCCGCTCTCGTTCCTCATCACTCTGTGCCTGTGCACGGAGTGTGCAGAATAGGACTGAAAATAAACACAAATAGTAACACTGTGAAATAAAAAACGGCTGTGAAATACCGACCATCTGTGCGGCTTTGTGAGGCATTACAACTAAAATTGCGTCAAAGTATACTTTTGGTTGCCTGTGCTGTTAAAACTACAATTTATACCCCCCCCCCTTATTTTTTGCAATTTGTTTTCTCAGTGGATTTAGATGATTTATAGGATGATCCTGTGGCACACAAACTGCGGATTTCCGCGGAGATTTCAGACATTTCTTTAGAGGGAACTGACTGTAATAGGAATAATATCAATAACACTTATGAAATTATCATTTCATGTCGTATTTGTGGTCATGTACTTACTCATCTGTCGGTGTTGTCTGAGAACGCGGATGAAATCAAACTGGTTGAAGCCCAATAACAGCACGAGCTGGTTCTCAGCCTCACGATCATCAGATGCCGTCTGAAAAAAAAACAATGCAATAAGCATTATTCGCTACTTAGGCATATCTTTAACAAGTAGCGTATCTCCCTGATGGAACGATATCATATTGGATGAGGTAAACCAACATATTACAATATAAAGCAATCATCTTTAAACTTGGTAAAATTAATTTTACCTTAAGGATTTCGAGGACCTCGCCAGCACGGGTCTGCGCTACCATCGGGTCGTCGTAGTATTTACTCAGCTCTCGCTGCATCCAGAAGGCATCTATGTCACGTGGATGCAGTCCTTTGTCTTTCTTGCCCAATCCAGAGTCTGACAGCTATTGGAATAGAAGTCGGTATAAATATAATTATTGCATCAATGTATTTCTTCATTGGTTATTTTGTTGATATTTATGAACTGCAATTATACTTAAGATGCATCCAGATGTCCACGACGTTATTGGAACATTCACCAATTTTAGCTTAATTAAAAGCTGTCTAAAATGATTTTCATTGGCGCCGAGTATTTCTATCATATTTTTTAAAACTTGTGTTACAACAGATGACTGTAATTTGAAGTTCAAACACAATTGGGGCAGCCATGTATATTACTCCACTCAAGTAATCTCATAAAATCTACCTTAATACATCAGAAAAAAATCGTTAATATCATACATCAACTTTACATCTACATTGGGATAATGGGAAGTACTCACATTTGCATGGATGGCTGAAGTCTCTGTCTCCATTTGCTCTTCCCCTTCCTCCTCTTCCTCGCCGCCCTCATCTCGCACCTCACCTGCCATCTCATCGTTTTCATCCTCCTCCTCGGATTCCTCAAACTGCACATTGATACCATTGTCCTCAATGTTCTCATCTGGGGACACACAGAATAGACATTACATATATACCCAGGGATGCCAAGTTACCCCACTCTAAAATCGCATTTCTTACAATTTTTGGACCCCAAAATCGTAATACATTTTGGCTAAAATCGTAACAAAAATGGTAAGATTAAAATGACATTTCTAAAGGGTCAGCATGGTGCATCAAATGATTCTCATGATTCATTAAAGTCGTAATCTGGCTCATCATACATGATCTATCATATCTTTGCTCCTCAATGTGTAATATATATTTCTAGATCTGTTTGCTTCATGACCAAAAAATCTAGTTTTAGTGTGTATGCCTCAATATGATACATTAACTTTAAAATATCCCACAGCTGCTTGAAAATCGTAATTTGATATGCAAAATCGTAATGGGCGTAATAGGGGTTAAAAATCGTAAAATTACGAAAAAATCGTAAAACTTGGCATCCCTGTTATACTGGTACATGTATATTTTTCTCAGCCACAGAATATCTGACAAGTTGGGATATATTTTTTCAACTTTCTTCTGGCGAGAGGCGAGCAGTGGTTTGCAACGCTTTCAGATTAATTGAAAATCATTATTGTGGTGGTTAAATCACTATTTTCTATCTAAAACAATCATTGCTTATCTTTAATGTCCTTGCCAATCTATTGACCTGTGAAGCTGCATGCATATTTACCTTGTCCCTTCTTCTCATCAGCTCCCCAGTCTGTAATCTTCTTGCCCAGGTTGACTAAGAGTGCGAAGCGCTCCTCGGCCAGGTTACCAAGCAGGGATTCTACCTCTTTCTTCCTGTCTTTGTCCTTCATGCGGTCATTCTTGAGGACGGCTAGAACCTCGTCAGCTCCTCCACACAGAATGTCTCGAGGCTGCATACAGGTACAAGGGGTTGTGATTTAAAAGGCAAATCAAAGATATGTGTACACATTGTGCTTTGAGCAAGGACGGAGGTTTTCATGTCGTTTTATTCTAATGCATATCCCAGAAAACTACTATGTATAAAGGCTTATCTTTCTAAAGTACAGTATGCTTTGCAGTCTTTTGATACAGCACATGGATATCTTAAATCAATGGTATAGGCGATTGGCATCACGTGTGACCCAGGGGAGAGGGGGAGGGGGACATGGACAGTTCTTAAAATCGACATGGGACATGAGCATTATTATGCGACATGGTCATTTCTTAAAATCGACATGCGACATGGGGACCCCCCCCCCCCCCCCAAATCAACTTTATGCCGTATTATGCTGCAAATTGGACTGAATGGTTGTTTCACCCACTCCTCAAAGGGAGGTAGTCACACAGCGTTTCATAGAGCGTCTCAAAAAAGCATTCCCTTGCTGCTCAACATAGAAACCAATGGGCATGACACTCTGGGGGAGGCCAAAAAAGCCCAAAAGTGACACTTTTTCAAATGCATTTTTCAGGCATTTGAAGAAGGCTTTGATCAATATTGGAGCACTTATCAATAGGCATTTGTCACAGTTTCAGGTGAAAGCAACAATAATGATTCTGCAATTTTTATTGACATAATTATTTATGGTTAAAGTGATGTGAAGAATGTCTTAATTTTTCTGCAGAACCGTCGTATAAGACCCTGAGGCACAGTAGTGCCCCTGGGTCAAAAATAGATATCATAGATGGAGGTCAAAAAGATGAAAGTTCCCGGTATATTGTGGCTCTTACCTGATCGCCCAGAGCGGCCTGGATGAAGCTGAGCAGCACTTCGTACGTCTGCCGTGTGTCTTGTGTCTTGGGGCGGTACATGATGCCCACCATCTCGTCAATACCTTCTGACAACAGCGTCATGCCCTTCATCTTCATCATGTCGTGCTGCGCCTCGTCACGCTTACGTCTCCTACCGAGTAGAAAGGGGAGAGGTGTGTGTTAGCTAATGACAAGTCTTTTTTAAAGTGTTTTTATTAAGGTTTACAGATTTTATGCTTATTGTAAAATAACATAAACTGCCACGGGACACGGCAATGCAGCAATTGGGTCCAAGTCTTAGGATATTACAAGTGTACATGTATATGTATGATAGGGGCAACGTGTGGGGAGCGTATCAACTAAAGAGAAGGCTTGGTGAGCTCAGATCGGTCGCACCATTATTGTAATATTTATGAGATTTTTGTAATAACGCAGTGATAGCCACACCATTGAATTGTATACGTAACTGTAATAATAGTAAATCATAGGGGCCCTAGCGGAAGGAATGCAACGCGCACATGCTAGGTTTAATGCATTTATTATCTTTTTGATGTATCTGTATTATTTTCCCGAAATAAAACACTTAAAAAAAAAAGAAAAAAAAAGAGATCTACCGGTAAATCAGCAAAGTTTGGATTTCAGGATATCAAAGGTGAGGACACTGGAAGAGCAATACATGCATTACAATTTACATAAATATTCCTTTGTTATGTATTATAAATGTATTTTCATCTTGAAAAATGTAAAATACCGGTAATGATTATTGATTGAGATACAATCAGTTAGAACTTACTTGGCTTTGAGTTCCTCCATCATGGGGGGCTTGGAGCGCTGGGTCTTGTCGCCCATACGCTGCTGCTCAAGCATCTTAGCATTGAGAGGCAGCACCTCCCCGGTCGCCTCATCTCGAGGCCTTCTGTCTATCAAAGACCGATCTGCTTGTAGCACAAGGTTGGAATTCTGTAATGGAATTATGGACGTTATAATGTATAGCGTTATTATGAAGACATGGTATTTTGAACTAAAATACTCTAGACAATATATTGGGGATGGGAGAGAGACAATGAATCTACTAAATTTGATATTAGCGGTAATTCGTATCTTCAAAAGCGATGACTGATCGGATGTTCGAATAATTTATGAAATTATTATAAAGACTATTAAAGTATTAATTTGGCCAATTTATTGATATACGAATAGTGATATAAAATAGTCATAAGGTTGAAGTTCTGTCAAGTTGTAACAGGGAGGGTGTCAGCCATCAACTGAGATCTTGGACTCGGAGCACATTTAGGAAACCGTGCCACACGTGTCATTAATGTTAGTGGCACTAGGCATGGCAGTGATCAATAGATGGCGCTACGGTCGCCGGGACTGCTGGGGAGCCATTTCTGCCCGAGGTGGTATTCTCAACTTTGCCACCACCCTGTAGGAGAACCAGTTGACATATTTACACAATTCCAAATGCTATGATACTCTAAAACACTTGTAGTTTTGGTATCAGGTAATGATACTACTTCTAAGATATTATTAAGAACATTTTCCAGTGTTTTAAGTATTGGCTATGCCCAGAAATTAAGCAAAATAAAGATACCACCTAACAACTATATAGGTGGTATTAAGTAGATATTTAGCTGTGAAAATACACACTTTACATGAATTCATACATGGCAGTGTCTGTGGGCAGGTGATTCCTGACACAAGGTTGGCACCATTATTTTGGGTATGTCTACTTTACTACCCATAAAACATAGGAAAACCTCCTAATATTCATAAATGAAAATATATATCTGATAGAACAATTATTTTCTTTTGTGGGAAAAGTTATTGCAATAAAATCCGTTTAGAATTGTTATTATATATCTGTGTCCATCTGTAATGGAGATGGCAGATGCACGTTTTTATCAGTCACCTAGAAAACAGGCTTGGATACCCTCTATTGAAATCCCCCATGTGGAAAGAATATTGACTTCAACATGATAATTCCACTCGATTTATAAAGGGAAAATGTTAGTCTTTCTTCTGAGTGATAGTATTTAGGTATAGGATGAGTTTAAGATGTTTCCACTTTCTGGCTCGAACCCCTCCTCGGGCAGGTTTGCTGTATAAAAGCTGATTCAGACAGTTTCAATGGCTGGTCAATTAATCTATCAAAATGATATCAGATGCTAGTGAAATACACTTTTACACAATACTCATACCCTATAGTGACCGTCCATGCCATTTTGGAAATTTTCTGAAATTATTTTCAAAACACCCTGCCATGCTTACTATTAGCGGCAATGGGGTATATAAATAAGGGGGGGGGGGGGGCAGGAGTGTTACCCCGACAGGCCCGGCAAGTTTAACTCACTAAAATCAGTGTACCGTATTCGACGTAATAAATAAGTGCGCAGATGAACTATTTATGAACAATTAAGCCTGGGATGCACCTCCACTACCTCCCAACCCTCGAGACATACGGCAGACCGGTGGATAACCGAGAATGTTAAACCAGGCTAAAATAAACCTGTTTGAAAAAAAAACCACACTATTTAAAATGATAAATCATGAATGTACTGGATGTGTATTGTCCAATACACATCTCATGCAAGTTGGTTTACTTTATGATTAAAGTTTATGGAAAAGATATCAGGAAGTTACGGGAATTGAGTCATTATTAAATGAAGGTTAACACGGGATCAGGGGACTAGGCGTAGTTTATATGCTTGTCAACTTTATTTTGTGGTTGTAAACAGTCGAGTTACGGAGTTCGCCGGTAGGCTGATTTTCCTTCTATTATCGCTCACTGATTGTTCGGACTTCTGAGTGGTATTTTCTTTTAAAGTACGCGACCACAACTTAAATCACTACTGTGGATTAGCTTCACACGCTAGGGCCAGGATATAAACTAAGTACAATATACTATCAGACCAAAATTTAAACCAGCAGGACCTTCTCTAAAACGTCAACCAATCGACAGGATAAACAAAACGTAAAACTAAAAGCGACGCCGTTGGACCGGCAACTTTTAATGTCACTAAAACCTGTCTAGATCACAATCTATGCATATACCAATGAGTTCTGGACTAGTAGAAAATATCGGAGATGTTGGTATCGTTGTCAATATATGTGTAATATATACTCACAGCTTTATATTCATATTGAAGCGATCTAGCCGCAGCACCCGCCATGCTGCACGCTCACAACACGTTCAATATGGCGGACGTTTTGATCACGTTGCAACGAGAACTGATGTAAAATTGGGGAGTTTGTATTTTAGTATTATTTCTTTACACGCTTACACATATATTCCATATAATAGCAGGACAGTATATATTGGTTGCATAATATAATTAATATTTGTGTGCCCCACACACGCCACTCGCTGCCCTTCACGGCGTGCACGCGCCTGTCGCCATAGCTGGTCGCTGGGGTGGGAATTTCCCCCCCACTGGTGCTGCCACCTGGCGGCTAAGCTGGGAAGCTCACGGCCGCGCATGGGCAGAACTCACTGCCGAATTGATGGCGTCCCTGTCAACAAAGGCGGACGGTGGTTTGCAGAACAGGAAAGAAGTTAGTGCCACCTTAATTTAATAGCTATAAGCCACAGTCAAATACCCTGTACACATTCCTTGTCATTTGCCGGATGTGTTGATTTGTGCATTCAAGGTGTTTGTAGTGGTATTTTGTGAGGAATTGGGTCATTTGCGGTGACAATCTGCAATTCATGATTCATTCATTCATTCATTCACATTCAGACTGCCACGCCCTCTCGACTCGTTCTCCTGACTACTCCGCCCTACCACTCCTTTCTCAGGTTGCCTCGATCCCTAATTTTTGTATGAACAAATAATGGCAAGACACAATTGATTTCGTTTGAATGTAAGTTAGAGTTCAGTTGTCCATCCGAGATATAGGCTTATAGCACTAGACATGCACTAGTGACTAGGCCCTACTGGCTACTGCCACTAGACTAGTGATCTGCACCTGGCCGAGGCCGGATTTCATTATAGTCGTCAACATGACCTATAAGTCTGAATGGGCACTCAACAGTCAAGTGGGACCATCAGAACTATAGTAGGAGTTCAGGGATGCTAGTTCTAGGGCACCCAAAGAAATATGGGGGGGGGGCGAAAGATTACAAATCCATTACCCCCCCCCCCCCCGCCCTGTTGAGTAATGACCACTCCCTAATTGATTTAATTCATTTCCTTATGTTTCAGCCATTCCACCTGGAGTTTATTTCTTGGGCAACTGAGGAGACGTCTTGGAGACAGGACGTCATGCAGCGGTGACTCGTTTATACACAGGACAAGCCAAGCTTTAGGTAAGTAAAATACTTTAACAGAAGGCAAAAATATGCAAGTTAAAGATAAAGTTAAAGACAAAATAGGCCTACAGCGTTTTATGCATGAACTGTATGTTATCACTATCTACCTAGGCCTAGGCCTAAAGACTTGCCCCAAATCCTGCCAATCTAGTCCCTGTCGTCAACCTAGGCTTTCACTAACTAATCCCCCTAGGCACTCACGTGGTGCCTTAGGGCTCGTTGGAATCTTAATTCCCCTTCATAATTAAAATTAATCGGGTAATTTTCAAAGTGTTCATTTATTAGGTATTAGTCGGTGAAGGCCATGGAAATTGATAAACTGTACAGCGACGAAACAACCTTATCTAGTGGTCCTACTTTTGCAAATAGATCTAGGCTACAACTATGTACTGTAATCATAAAGTCTTGTGTTGTTGTTTTCGTGTAGGAAATAAACTTTTGTTAGACAACAGCTCCCTACCCGCCGTCCAGCCAGTCTTTTAGACCTGTTGATACTGCTTAGTTTGTGGCTCATGTTTATGGCCCTAGACTCCTAAATGAGGCACGGCGACATGGGCCTTTTTGTGGGCTTAATGAAATGGGACATGATGAATAAATAGATAGGGACATGGGACCTTTCTTATAATCCACATAGTGACAGGGCCATAATAAATATAAAGATGTCCCATGGTGACCTTGCCATGTCCAAATAACTATTTATTAAAGGGCACAGAGTGCCCTAATTTAGTGTGCCATTTGTCGACATGATGCTTGAGTAGAGCCCTGGTAAGTTTATAGATATGTATGCATCATAACGATCAAAGACATAACACATAACAGTATGTGACTCTTAAATGTTAGGTCATGGCATTAACCATTCAAAGGTCGCACAGAGCTTTAGTAGGCCTATTCTCTGCCCTTTGTTGTCATTATGCCTGAATGCACTCGTGGAGAGTCTTCTTCCCAGGGCATTCATACATCATGCCTTAGTGTATCAACCAACCACACAGGGTTGACATGATGCTTGAATGCAGTACTGGCACTATTTAGTTACTCATCGGAACTATATTCATACATCATGATGGCAAGAAACATTAATGCATTGAACACAATAAAGACCTATACATTTTCTCTCACTAATATATTACCGGTACATACCGTAAAACCTCGCGTATAAGCCGTGGCTAGTACGCGAATCAGATCGGGAGTGCGGCTTATAGGATCTGCCCATGGTCGGAGTGCGGCTTATACACGAGTTTTTGCCACTATGATACAGTACTAAAATCGGCACATTCAGATCGCAAGTGCGGCTTATAGGATCGGCCGTAACTCAGGGTGCGGCTTATACGCGAGTTAGGCTTATACGCGAGGTTTTTTATGGTAATATTTGTAGGTTTAATAAAGATTTTATTATGTATAACGTGTACATTCAAAGTGTTTCTAGCTGTAATAATATAAACGACTTTTGGGAAAGTTTTGATTCTAACATAACTTCCATAAAAAGTGACCCCTCTGCACCCCAAGACCCAGGGATACTTTATCACAAACGTTGATTAAACTTTAAACTCAGACCAGTCCCTGCCCTCAGAACGATGTCCCTGCCCTCAGAACGATGATGAACTAATTTTGTTTTGTTGCACTTCAGCCATTCCAACTGGAATAGATTCAGGATCTTTGACTTTGGGCAAGCAGAAGAAAAGTTCTGACGTTAGGGCATCATTCAGACGTGACATGGTGGTTTCCGTACAGCACTGACAGAGCCAAGACCTTGCACTCCACCTACCTTTCTGTGAGTATCCTTCATATGTTCTGACTCATGCAAAGCTAATGAAGCTCTTTATAATTATGTTTTTATTGTTATCAATGCCTCAGAAATCTCAAACTAATAAACTCTCCACCCTCAGAACGCTACCTTACACCTACAGGTGCTTCTTATCATACTAGACATTAACACATATTGAATGTCGTAAACAAATACTATACCTATGGAAGACAAGGCAATGTACTGAAGATACATGTGTGTACATGCTATAAGGACAGACAAAAATAGGGTTGGCCTATAGATTTTGCAGCCTTTATGCAAATGCTAATTTAGAACCTTTTAGGCTTGGCATCTTTGCGCTGTCCCTTCCCTGAGAATGCTGCCCCTCCCAGCTCTACCCACCCCCAGAACGATGTCCTTGCCCTCAGAACGATGTCATTGCTGAAAACATTAAATGCAAATAATACCTTGTTACATGAATTTCGGTAGTAGGTGGGCCATTTACTTTGAGAGTTTAAAACCCACATTTCCATTCACTCAACAAAAAGTGCCACGCCCTCTCTCACTGGCTCAGCTGTTTGTAGTTATAGCCTAGATCTATTTGCAAGAGTAGGACCACTGGATAAGGTGTTATACAACTAGAGACCAGTGGTTAAATGTTTCAGTGCGCCCAACAGTCGAGTTGGGCTATCAGAACTACCCTAGGGGTGCAGGGATCCTGTAGTGCACCCAACAGTCGGGTAGGACAATCGTTTTTCCCTTCATTTTAATGTAAAAAGCCATGAATACAGCCCTGGCGAGTGACTCGCCTGGGCTGCATCATGACGGCCCTAGCCGTGGGCTGATACATTCCTGCAGTCAGCATTGTCTTTATTTTGAGAGAGGGGTGGGGTGGGGGGGGGGGGGGGGAGCCCCTGCTTGTGGAGGGGGGGGGGGGTCTTTGGGGAATTTTCTGAAAGTCTACGTATGTACATCCATGCTCATTTCCTTGTACTTCAGCTCTCCTATCTGGAATTGATCTAGGCCCTAGGGTTGTAGGCTACCTGGGGGACGTCTTGGGGACAGGATGTCTAGTGACTCTTCGTTGGACAAGTAAACTTCCAGGTCTGTTAAACACTTTTAAAAACCCTAAGACAGTGCACTATATCCTTGGTCGTCATGTATGCAGCCCTGGCGACTAAATCACCAGGGCTACATTCAACCATCATGACGACCTTATGAGATTGAGATACTCCCGAAGGGTCGGCATGATGCAGATTGGTGCAGGACCGGCTAGTTACTCGCCAAATGTCATCTTCCTGGCTTAGCGCTAGTGTATTTTTTCAGTCCGCCGTTTCGGTGATTTTGGGGGTAGTTCTTAATCGAAATACATCACATTTTGCACAACCTAACAATTTAAATTGCATACTGTATTCAACGTAATAAGCGCCCTCCCCCTAATAAGCCCCCCCCCCCCTTTTAGGGGCATTTTCAGACAAGAAGAAAGGCTCAAATTTCACGATTTTGGGGATGATTAGACTCTTAAGTACTAAAAGGCCATGACAATAAATGACCGTCTGAAGTATTTGTCCTGACCGTCTGAATTATTTGGCCTGACCGTCTGATATATTTGGCCTGACCGTCTGATCTATTTGTCATAACATTACTCTAAATCAATTTCAGATTCTCTAGTAGTTGCGTGAGGGACACTGCTGCGTCCATGGTATCTTGTCCACCCTTGCAAGCAGTGAACTAGCAGCATGTGTGACTGTATGGTTAAGTGAGTATCCTTCAATTCCATGGAGCAGCAGTCCAATTGAGGTGAGTATTTTGTACCTTTCATATTTATATAAGCTGTTGACATTTGTTATGCTGATTTGACAGTGATTGGTCAAAACAGATGAATCCAATGAATATTATATGGCTGTGATTAGCCCAAACCAAGCTAAGAAAAACTAACTAACACGGCAGTGATTAGCCACCAATCAATCAGTTCTGTTCTTGTTGACATTTGTTCGCTTCCGGGATCGTGCCCCGGGCTGATCAATGTCCATGTTATAATAACATGTGAAATTAAGCTGTTGGATAAGGAACAATTAGGTCAGTGTTCCAGCTGCAAGTGTCAAGAGGAAAAGAACTGAAGTCCGTGGCCCAAGTGTGGTGATTCATGGCTTGATGGTGGTATATCCTAGCAGATTTAAGAATTTTTTTATGTACATGTATGACTTCCACTACACTATATTGATTTAGGCAACAACCATTTGTAGACCTCTCCAATGGTGACCTGGTGACATGGACTCCTGGGACAGGTCCAAACATGTACACCTGTTCTATCTGATTTGAATTTCTGTCATTTCTGCACTGAAACCTAGGCACACATAGATGAATTAAAGTGCTGTATCAATCAATAAATGTTTTGCAAGGATAAAATAACACTGTAAGTCTATATGAATGAGGAATGTCAATGTTTTAACACAGGTGTTCCATGATGGCTTCATCGCCCAGTAAAGCTGAGCTGGAAGCCAAGTACGGTGCTCCATTAAAGGGCAGAAACAATGAGTGTTTCATCTGCTGTAGCCAGGGGGCGGATAGAAAGTTGCGTGACATAACATCAGACAAAGGTCACGCACGCGGGCTTGACAAGCTCTTACACTACCTGGATATGAATGTACAGGGTGGAAAGTTATGTTACTCCTGTAGAGACAAGCTGGAGACAGTTGACCGGAAACTCGGACTTATGAAACGTGGGTGGTATATTTGTGAATGTGAGATGCAAGTAGCAAGTATCGTTATGAGTATGTAGGTCATTGATAGAACGAGTCCATGCAGTGTTGAAATGTACAGTAATCATATCCATAAACTAGAAGCTTGACTGCAGTTCATATTATTATAACCACAAATACCAAAGGTTTGAGTGCTAAACTATGGCATCAATTAGGAACTGTTCTTCTGATCGGTTCTATTGGCAAGTCATTTATTATCAATTGCAACACCAGTAGGCCCTACATAAGCACATTCAATCTCATGTTTCTCTACAGAACTGTTTGATAGCAAAGGCAAGCAGAGATGTGTACCTGCTAGTCCAGCGAAGGAAGCAGTAAAGAAGGGTACCTCCCCAGCACCAAAAAGTAAGTTTTACAAATTTATGTTTCTTTATGAGGTGTTGCTATAAATTATACTAATCGCCGCTTTAACCGTGCAGTACCCCTACAGCAGGTTCTTAGCTTCCATGCTAGCAGTCAGTGACTGACTGATATATTGCAGCTTCTGTTTACAGCATAGACAAAGTTACTAACAAAATGTTAAAAGTATTACTTCTACTGCACAGAGCTGTATAATGGTGGAGGTGTAAAGCGACATGCCACTGAAAGCCCACAGAAAGCTTCTCCAACAAAAGGAGCTACAAGAAGTAAGTTTAGTAATGAGATACCTCTTCATATTAACACTGATGGCAAACACCATAAAAAAATTAAAACAACCTTGTATTGTAACTAAAATCTGGAAGCATTAGTAATACAATGTGGCAGACACTTTGCTTGGTATTTTGAAGCATATTGATCACAACTTTGTGTTAAATCTAAATATTCCAAGTACGAGCTACTGATTTTGATTTTCCCTACAGCAACCCCTAGCAAACATACAGGGCTTTTATCAGCCTGTTCAACAGCAGCTGCCCAGGCATCTCCTACTAAGTATCGGCCAAGCAAAAAAAAACTGGTATATACTAATACACCACTGACAAGCACAGGATCTGAGGAACAGAGCCATGGAGAAAGTCCACTTGCGAGCAAAATACCAATACCTGTCAGACAACGGGCCGAAATGACACCGCTGGCAAGCATGCTACCCATAGAGGACATACCTATGACAAATCTTGAGACCACTTCAACAGCAAGCAGCATACCACTGCCATCCTGCTTGTCAAACTGTGGGAACAAGTTCAGCATAAAAACCAGACAGTACAGACCAATTCGCCCCAAACCATCCATGGTGAATGACAAGTCAGCCACTCCAGAAAGTTCAGTAACTACTGTAACACCATCTGCTAACACCAAACCAGTAGCTACCGAGCCACTAACACCAGCTATTGATGTACATGAGTAAGAACATCTGCTGCCCATTTAATTAATTCACTTCAAATTCTTCTTTGATATATGAAACTAGCAATCAATGTACTTGTAATGATATGGTATAAGTAATAGGTTATTGCACTGGCAGTTGAGTTATTTCTGAACTGTTTTTTCATTTGATTTGACTTGAATTTCATATATTATATCCTGGCAGGAATGTTGGCCTAGAAGACCATGTTATACAATAAATGTCATGTAAATAGTAACACATTTTTGGGTAAACCAGTGATGTCACAGATACCACTGAAGCCATAAGTTGCCTTATCAGACACCTCCGCTTACACTTAGGTACAGCAAAAGCAAACCAATAGCTGTTTGCTCCCCAGCTATAGCACAGATGGCTCTGGGTGTTGAAAACATGGCTAAGTTACCCTCAACTTCACTTGGGGAAATTGTGAAGGAAATCGATGCAGGCATGAACCTGCTGGGTGCTAGGACAAATGGTGACATATCCACGCTACAGTCTTACACTGACAAGAAAACATCTGACTTGTTAGCCAACTTCTCATGGGAAACAATAGCAGTTGAAATGGCCGAACGGTTCCCAGTGCTATATAAGGTTGGTGGCAAAATGAAGAAAAAAATACTAGAAAATACCTAACCACTACATGTCATCCTTTCCACTCATTTACTATCTGCATGGTTGACACTTGTTATGCACAAGGTTTAATTTGCTGATTGCACAGGTATTGTCTTATTCCTTCTCCAGCTAATACTCTGTGCTATGTTGCCTGAGGATAAGCGGAACCAGACTGACGAGATCCTAAAAGTTCTCCCTCGCATTGGCATGGTCTATGGGATAATTGCACAGGAAAGGACTTTAAGTCTCAGTCTTGTGCAGCGCACTATGTCCGTCCTGATGCTTGATAGTGGGGTTCCACTACAGGTAAACCTGTCTGTAAACATGGGTGTATTTATTTGTTAATTGCCTAGTTAAAAGTAGTTACCTGTTGCAGCATTTGCATGTTAACCTCATTAATAGGTCATCAATACCTATGTAGTTATGAATTAATATCCTGGGAGAACATCCGTGTGGAAAAATAAAGGTCTCCCACCCTGCTGGCATCCAGTGTAGAAATATAGAAATATATATCTTAACAACATTGTAAAATCAAAAACCTTCACACACTCTCTTGTGGATCATCCATTCACAAACCAAAAAATTTCGGATTGCACTACATTACATATATGTGGGTTTTATTGTGTACTGCATTTCATTTCAGTTGTTTGAGCGCTTTCAGAAGGCCGGGATTTGTCTGTCCTTTGATCGAAGCAACAAGTTGCTGAAGACATTCAAGGGGGAGATCAACGAAAAGATTGTGGATGCCATCAAAGCGAACAAGCATCTCCGCTTTGTAGGAGATAACGTCAACTTTCTAATAGACATCAGAAATGAGCGGCAGCTTAGGCATGCCCGAATGATGCATTACTTTGCGTCTGCAGTGATTATCAAAGAACTGTCGTTTCCGGACATGGAAACCGAACGACCTCAGATGAGGGGGGATGAGGTGACTAGGGAGCTTCTGCTCCCCAGTGTGCAGGACTGCAACGCTCTCATTGAGGAGTATGCCTACATGGCTATGAAAGTTGCGGTAAAGAAGTTCCCTTTCTTCAGCTACTTGAAGAAGGATCTTCCAGCATATCTTCCCGACCAACACACTCACCAACTGAAACCGAAGACCATCATCATCCCCATTGCTGTAATTCCGAGGAATGAACAGTACTATGGCGATGTGATAGAGATTATGAGGTTTAAATATATTTATCTTTATAAAGACTGACATGTAACCTGGGTTGTATTGACCAGCTTAGTCTGCCCTTACTGCCATCTATATATCCTCATGGTCCTCCAAGCTGACATCAGCCTTGCTTTCCATTATAACTAGACACCTACAGGTTTACATTACTGTTATAATTCAAGACAAATATTCTTTGAGTAAATTGTACTAGCAAAAAGCCACTGCATCGCGTAACATAAAGATAAATTAAATAGCTTTGACACTCTTGAATCAAAGGGCACTGTTACCGTAATCACCTTGTTCTACAGTATCAATTAAAATGAAATGATATTTTCAGGGGATATGTTGAACTCCTGCGCGATGTCTTCCGGAAGGCCAAACCACATGATAACTACATTCCCAGAATCCACATAGGTGGGGACCAACTAACCCGAGCTCGATTCTCTGGAGCGAAACGGTACCCATGCATTCTTTGGTCAAGGACTTTTTGATTTATTAGGTTATAGAATGTTTAACCCTTTAAGGCTGGCGAAAAATATTGTAGACTAGGTGTGGGGGTGGAGTAATTTTACAGGAATTTTCCCTGGGCAGAGCCTAGGCTAAGTTACAACTTAGTTATGCTGATGATGGTCGATGCTCGGCCAGCCATGGCACCAACTACAGTTGATGCTCGGCCAGCCATGGCATCGACTATGCCCAGACATAAAGGGTTAACTTTATTTCTTAGAATGGTTTTCAAAACCGGAGAATTCTTGTATTTCAGGCTTCTGATTGGCGAGGACAACCACGATGAAGGTTTCCAGCTTCTGTCCCCTGTCACCCCGGAGTGGTTTCACATGGGGATGAATTTCCTTCAGGTTTCTTTTCTGCTCTAATATATATCCTGGTTTTGATTGTCTGGTGCCCATATGAGTGGACACAGACAAATATACATATCTGTGAAATTGATTTCAATGTAGCTGAATGCGACCATAGCTGTCAAATGGCATTGAACATCCATTACTCACTCATTCCTCCAGGTCCCCTTCAAGCGGCTGTGGAACAACGGGAGCGTGGCTGAGATCGGTACCATGAAACAAGCTCAAAGCACTCTGAGGCTGAAGAAGGTAAAGCCTTCCGTCAAGGACGCATACACACCCGATAAAGAATTCTTCTGCTCCTTCGTTGATGCACACATCTGTGAGCTAATATGCACAAAATTTGGAATGGAAGATGTCAATGCTGCACCAGCAGATGTCCCAGATGAGCCAACCTACCTCTGGGCCAAGAACAAGTTCAAGGACATGATTCGCAAAAATGTTGGGACCTTCACCTACCAGCAGGATGGTTAGATATTTGCTTTATTTCAATATTTTAAAGGAGATCACCTGGAGAAATGACTAGGATGCATACTCTTAACAAGGAAATTTCTGTTTGCCTTATGACTAACTATGACCATCTACTCACATGAAACACATATCTATTTAAGAAATGTCTGAATGGAATCAGCAATAGTTTCCATGGTATGCTAGGTTAGTAAATTTATATTTGTAACACAATATAAACTTCTTTCTTTTTTTAAATCTTCTGTGGATAATTCATGAAATGCAGAAAATCTGTTTTCAGGTCTCAAGCGGCAACCAGTACAACCAAAACCTCAAGGTATCTTGAAGATCTTTCCTTCCAGCTTAAGCACAATTGAGAGGCAATACGATGTAATAATGTATAATTTCTTGGTATGCATGAACCAAAGTTATTTGTTCCACCACCTCCAGAGTCGTACCTATGTTTTGATGTAGTACCTTTTCTACTCCCTTCTTTAATGGTGTGGTGGTTCGTAATTAACTCTAGGTTAAAGAACAACGATCACGGCAGTTTCCAGGTGCGAGAATATATCTATCTTTATTCACAAGAATAATAACTCTAGTTCCTTTACTAGGGAACGATCAGTGTAGAATGAATACACACAGGTAAATCAGGTTTCTCTATAAATAGAGGAAACGGTCAGTATACAACTCTTAGCATACAACTCTGTCCGCACGGTTGGACATGTGAAGTCTCTCGTCAGTCGGGCCTGCACTGACTGCCGTTCCAGGTAAACACATGGGTCTTATATAACACCGGCTCTTAGGTCACGTGGCCAGGTGGGTGGGTCGGCCGCCCACCTGAGAGCGGCACACGGTCACCCGAAGAGGACCTGCGCCCTCTCCCGGGAACTGTGTGCACTAGCTCCAGGTGGAGAAGCCGAGTAAACAGACGTTACCCGGAAATACCGTGTATGAGATTAATATGCAATATCATGCCCCTACAATGGCATAAATTATAGTGGATACATAGACAAATGCCAACGCCCATTGATACCGTCTCTGTTGTATTTCACGAGTGGGGGCTGGGGCAGTATCCCACGAAGCCGCAGGCTGAGTGGGATGCGCCCCAGCCCCCACAAGTGAAATACATCAGAGCGGTATCAATGTAGTTGGCATTTGTGTTTATTTTTTATTTGAAGCCATTTAATAAAGGAAAAACAACTTTTTCTCAGCCCATTGAATACGGCCACCTTGTATTCAATGGCACCATTGAATACGGCCTTCCAGTGCTTAAGCATAGGAGATCTTGTATTTCCAAAAAATAAATCCTATTACTACATGGTGGTATGTCCTTCTCTATGCTAAGCCTATGGGAGCTCCGTACTCCATGCCCCCATGGAGTACGGTGTACTCCATGGCCTCCAAATTTATTGATTTTCTTCCATTTTAAGGCAGTGGGGTCATGTAATAAACACAAAACCCCACTTATTACCATACATGCACATCATACATCACTCGTAGAAGCTGGGTCATATCACACTCAGCCTTCGGCATTGTGTGATATGACCCAGCTTCAACTTGTGAAGTATGATGTGCATGTATGTCAATGGCATGGAGTTTTGTCTATTGTTCGTAAGAAGTACAGGAGTTTCTTCTTTCCTTCACAACAGATCGCGTCTACACTGTTGCAATCAAAGGCAAAATATACACGATAGTAGTTTCCACCACACCATCCCCTCCACCACTGGACCCCAATACAGACCATGTACACCAGTATGCCCAGCAGGTACTGGAGATTGGACTACTGTTCAAAAACTTTCTGGAGGCAGTCCGCACCCCCAACAGAGACAGGATGCTCAGGACCCTCAAAGTAATGATGGTGCTCCTAAAGGGGCACAATTCTCTCTCCAAGTACAGTGATGAAATACTGCGGGTTCTTCTCTACCAGCTGGCGTTCCTCCCGGAGAGCGAGGCACACTTTATGTTTTACTCTCTCTTTGTGAACAACAAGGGGAGGATGAACACCAACATCGCGTGCGACCTCCAAATGGAGTTCATCGTGAGGGTCGCAAAAAAGCATCTGAAGAAGATGCACAGCCGTAAGAACGCAACTGACATTCCCGAACGGACAGAGGCGCTGGCAGCCCTTGCAGACATTGTTGTAAACTATGACCTAGTCAGCGGGGTTCCCGCACAGGACGGCCACTGCAGTACCCCAACAAGGGAGAATGATGAGTTGGCTCTAATCGCGGACCTACGCAAGATGCGTCCTTTCCTGGTACAAAACAACAGGGCACATGCTCACTTCCCGCAGGTCAAGTCCTCTCTACTGGCATACCTAGACTACACATGGTTCACAGAATGGCTTATGAGGCGTACAAGAAATCACACCGATAACCTAGGAAATTAGACTCTGCTTATTTGACACAGTCCTTGACAGCATTTAGGAGGTAGTTCGATGGGAGATGTTATCATGACATCACCTTGATGATGCCTACTGATGGTGCCAACCTTAAGTATGTAATTTTGGATTGAAAAGGGTCTACTTTGTAGACTGTTTTGGTGTATATAGATGTATATAGCTCAACAAGGTATGGCAATGTGCTGCAGTTAAGGTTTAATACCCATATAAAGGAACACTGTCAAGTTCTTGCTTATCAGATTTAGTGTAGATAGGGTCAGAGAGTGACTACTTTAATAGGGATGCTATTGTAAAATAGGAGTACATTCATAAGGTCCCCCACGACAGTAGGACCAGCATTCCATCTACTTTAATTACAGCACAGTATAATCATTTATGCAATCTTATAGACATAAGGCATATGTACCCTTGTATTTAATCAACCAATATCTGCAATCACATCGCATATAAACATTCCTGGTACATCTAAATTAATAATGATTTATGAAGAAATTATTATATGATACTATGTAAACAACATAAGTACCTACAAGGAAATATCCCTTTTCTTTACACTTTGAGGAGTCAGCATTATCCTGCATAGGACTTAAGTTGGACAGAATCCATTACTAGGTTGTGATTGATTCTTAAAGTCAAGGGGTTAAATGGCTCTGGTGCCCAAACATGTGATCGAGGAACTCGCAGCAAGAACCTTGTTGGTGTAGTAGTGACTTGGAATGAGCATCAGTAGTAAAGAATGATTAATCAGCATGTGTCTTGTGTTATCTCTTGTGGGGCATAACGGTCTAGAGGGGAGGGAGGACCCCATCCAACTCAATACAAGCTCAGTTCCTTTTCAGTTCATTCTGGTACTTAGTTTCCCAATATTTCTGAAAGAACATACAGTGACACCAAACACATTAATTAGCTCCTCATTCCAACTTTTAATTCCATCAATACTTGTAAACCATTGATGAATATCGTTATGTCTTGTACCCTCTGATAATCTCTATCACAAAACCAACAAGCTTTTACTTTCTAGGTATGGATGAGCACGTTGTAGGCAAGAAACTGCTTCATAAACAGAGGTGCATTCAACACACAACATGACAGCTGTACTGTATACCAACTAACTGTAGCATTAATATGCAACCTGTTGCAAGCCTGGATGACCATGTTGACCATATTGAAACAGATATAAACAACACTTATTTATTCTTCAGCAAAGAATAAATCTATCATGGGACGCTAGTCTGCCACAGATAAAGATATATGTCACTCTTGTCGGAGTTCTAATGTAGATCATCTATGGGATTATTACTTGGTTCTGACTGAATAGTTCATTTAACACCATCATTTACTTGAAATCACAATGGCACGCTTTGATAGCCTCATGAATCTGCTCCACAGCTTCCTTGTCTAAATGCATGTACATAAGGCCTAGACTTTCTACAGTCAGTAGATGCTCATAGTTAGTCGCTATGTCCTTTGCCAACCTTTCGGTTAAGCCAGTTGTTAACTGGGTGTCCATTACGCATTCATGCAGGCTGTTCAGCAGAGGGAACAACTGAGTTAGGTATTCATAGACAGCCATTTCCACGACCTTGCTGTGGAGGTTGACTGCCTCAGCCACCAGTGGTACAGCAGCAGCAGTAGTTGTGCAGACCTCACAAGTACATGCCTTCTCGCACAGATCACAGCAAGCATGCTTTTCTCCTCTGAATGCCATTTCTGTCCCGAAATAATCACAGAGGAACTTCCGCCTGCAATCTGGAGAGGCCAACCTGAGGAATTTCTTCATCTCTGGCTCCACAGTAACTTTCCCGGCGTCTTCATTGTTGTAATGGAGGATTGCCTCACAGGGAAGGCCATCTCGGCCGGCTCGTCCAGTTGTCTGCATATAACCTGAAAATTAAAAAAGAAAAGCAAGAACTCTACCTGTCCTATTTATAACTGCTATCAGTTTAAAGTATGCATTAACTAGTGCACCATGTTCATTCAGCCACCGCCATTGTAAGGAGACTTTCAGTCCAGGGCAAATTGTCAGCAGGGACACCTAGCACTTTCTGAAAATGCATTGTTTACCTATCTAATGCTGCATAACACCCATGCTTTGCCTACATGGTCACTGCTTGGGCTCTTTACAAATTATTTTATATGGAATCACTCCGTGTTTAATGTGAGCAGTGTTCAACAATGAAACTTACTTTCCAAGGTGCACGGCGGTCCAGCATGAACTACCCTCCTGATGTCCGGCGTATCTACCCCCATGCCATACGATATAGTAGCCATCAATAACCTCAGGGGGCCACTCTGCTCTTGCATTTTCTCTGCTACGCTTTTCTTGGCCTGTAATTGGTGGTGCATGTCAATCAGGAATATAAACTGGGACCGAACGCAACAATGTCATAAACCACTGCTTATAATTATTGCAAGTATTCCGGCCTGGTAATGTTTATAAATATTCAAACAAGTAGTGGGGCGCAATAGAAATTGATAGTTTAATTGTTTGGTATGGGCGGTTGATAATTAATTGATTTCCTTGTCCTATGTCTCCAATATAATCAGTCAGCATTCATTTGCAAGGCTCATGTACTGCAATTGTCCCCTCAAGGCATTTCTATATAACTCCACACTGTGTGTGATAGGGTCACCTTAATGGATTACTACTGCTAACTTTATGTCGGACTTAAGCATAGGCCTATATATCTCCAACACATAATGAATTAGTAAAACATCACCTGTGCAGATAGGGGGGCATGATACTGTGCAATCTGAGGTACTCCATCACTGTTGATGTCCGTTGTCAGATGCCTCACCCCCAACTCATTGCCAAAGCCGCACCATTCCAAATTGGTGTAAACAACAGTCTTTGGGAATTGAGAGCCCTGTTCCTGTAATAGAAAGGACAACATGTTTTGCGGAAATAGGTTAAAACATGCTGTATGCAATTTGATCAGGGTATCAAGTAAGGTATAGAACTGCAAACATTATCCAGCTATCTGTGATATATCATTTGCTATTTTTGAGGTTTTATGGCTGAGAAATGTCATTTCACTTCGATCTTTCAGCATTGCAACATAGTGTGGGACCTGCTTTACCTTGAGCTGATGGACATAGGGCATAAAGACGCCAGTGTAGGATGTCTCTGTCCCCATGAAGTTCGAGTCTCTCTTGGTAACATTATATTTGGTGTTCGGTCGATCGACACTGGTCTGGATGACAGCAGCTGAGGTCATACATAGCAGCCTCTGGATGTCACCCTGCATCCGAACAGAAGCTGTTGCTGTCAACCCTAGGAGCTTGGCAGATGGGAATACCGACTTCAGTTGGTGAATATCACCAAAATCCCTCCTGAACTCCTTGGCCCATGCGGGCACTGTGTGACATTCATCCACGACAATGCGTTGTACCTTTGTGGCCCAGATGGAATTACGCAGCTTCTCTATGTTATTCAAAAAATCTTCCGGGTGTCCCACGATGAACTGAAAATCTCTTTCACTGTGGACAACGGCAGCCTTAGCTGTAGTGGGTGTGCTGCTGTTCCACCGCAGGTCCCCATACTCGTCTTCACTCGAGTCGCCTGAGTCGCTCAAGTCTTCAGTTGAGTACAAAACTGGGGAGAGAATGCAGGAGGGTACTATGAAAGGGAACACCAATACATAGCAGAAAGATATTACAACATAAATTACAGATAAATACCAACACAGCAGTAAACTTCACTTGGACATAGATGAAAATGTAGATTGCAATTGTAGACAAATTATAAAGGCTTCTGTCAAGAGAAACACGACCCCATCTATGCATAATGCCACCCCCTCCCACTTACACAACCTATGATGAACAACAATATCAGGCCACCTACAATAGGAAATTTGTGTATATCCGAAATGTGTTTACATTCAGGAGCATTGATAATATGACCCCTAATTGGTAATGTCATAAATGAATCATTGTAGATTGAATACCTGGGTCAACTACATGGCATGCAGCGTCCCCTAGCTTGGTCAACTGCTGGTCAATGATCACATTCAACGGGCTCATTATAAGCGTCTTGATCACGATGCCTTGCGAGAGCTGCAGGAATATGGGAATTGCCTCAAAAATTAACGATTTACCATACCCAGTAGCGAGAATGGCAAGGACATCGTGCCCTTCACATGAGGCAAGGATGGCCTGAATTTGTTTGACTTTAAGTACCACTGGTTCTCCCTCCCTCCTGCGGATCAGTTCCAAGTTTGTTAGTTTCAGGTGGAGGGATTTTTCAACGGCCTCAGTATTGATAGTAGGCATTGTCCTCAGTCTGAAAATAGCAGAAACATATATATTTATTTTGTTCTGATTTAGTTTGTCAGCCGACTGATGGAATAGCAAAGCAGTGAACTCAATGCGTGACAATTGCTAAGTGAGGGTGGCAGTTGAGCACTAAGACCTGTCAGCTTGTGAGCAGCAACTATAGGATAAAACTGGACAGTTAGTAGTAGTAAATCAAAAGGAGCGCGGTTAAACAATATACAGTAGTAGGAGGGGGGTTGGAACCTGGAGAAGCAGCTACTCAAATTACTAAAATGGCACTAATGATGGTACCAATGTTTCATGTACCTGGACTTAAATGATATCAATAGTTAGTACTGACTGGATGCACAACAGAGGTCAAAGTTTGTTTACCTGGTGATCTGGGGAACAATAGTTTTATTTGAATGAGAATATTTGCACATTTATAAATGACACGAAGGCTGCATTATAGCCACTATTTATCAGTTGAACAAGTCATTACCACAGATTTACTGCAATCACCTCTTAGAACTAGTGAAACCAATGTGATAAAGCACCAACAAAAAACGTATAGTACAATGCTGCAGTGTTCTGGATCATTTTCAATATCTGCATGGATAATATAGAAGGTAGTCTATCGGTTCGCTGGTACCACACGAGTGCCGGTGCTAACCCGCAGCTCCTTTGTAATTGGTTATAGCTCTCAAAGAGCTAACACGTGACTTATGACATCATCCCTCGCTCTCCATCATTGGCAAAGTCCAAAACATGCGCAGGAGAGTGTACATAACCCATGTCCTTGATAATGGATGGGAAACCTGCAGGTCCTGAGTAATTGACCTATGATGTCATCCCTCACGCTCCATCATTGGCAAAGTCCAAACATGTGCGCAGGAGAGTGTACGTCGCGCATGTGCATGCACATGCGTGACATACACTCTCCTGCGCACATGTTTGGTACTTCGCCAATGAGAGTGTGACCTTTTGCTAGGGGCCTGCGTCCTTGATATTGGACGGGAAACCAGCAAAGTCTATCCGCAGCAGCGTGCACCCCTCCACGTCTAGCCTGAAAGTTGCAGTTGGTAACATCAGCCCAGAGCAAAGATCTCCAAGGCATGATCCCATTCAGGGTCAGCACCTTCTTCTGCCATCTCCCACTGATCATCATCATCTTCATACAAAACTGGATTGAACTCTGCTGCTACTGGTATGGGGAACAGCCTTTGAATGACTGCAGCAATCCTTCTGGCAACCATCACTTGGCATTCATCCACTGGGTGACACCCGTCACGCATTTTCGTTTCATACTGACAAACGTATCGGCTTTTGGCCTTCCGCCTCGTATTTCGGTGGAATATGGTATGTAAGTTCACAGTGGGCACACCATGCAGTGTGTTTATGTATCTAACATCCCTCTTGAGGACCTTGATAGCGCTGTTGAGCAACATCTGGTTTGGGTCCTGAACTGCAGCTCCATTGAATAATTGAAGGCTCATGCCGTACAAGGTGCACAAAACAAACTTTGTTTCCGGGAACCGTTCACTACAATACCTCATCATCTTAGCAAGCCTGAATGACACCACCCGCTTGCATGCGGCTTCATCGTAATGAGGGAAATATATCTCCCGTCTTCCGTTGGTATATCTTTTTTTGGTGAGGTCGCATGTGCCTGCCAGAAAGATGACCGCATCATAATGTTGCTCTTCTAAAGCTCGTAATGCATGGCGCTGTATGTTGTTAATGGTTCTGGAACTCCGGGCACATTCCTTGACTTCATAATAGCGTCGGTTGTCCAACACATCAGTCACTAGTTCTGCTATGTTTACCGCCCTAGAGTCGCCAGCCACCAGGATCGACATTTGAAAAACTGTAACAAATGAAAAGTGAATCAGTTAAATGTGTTCACCATGGCCACTGCAGGAATCTGGAAACAGTCTGTTGTAGGTAGCTACGTGAATTGGAAATTGTATTCTATCAGAACTATTGTAGGGGTGCAGGGAGGTGCTAGGGCACCCAAAAGTCGAGTAGACCTATCAGAACTATTGTAGGGGTGCAGGGAGGTGCTAGGGCATCCAACAGTCGAGTAGGACCATCAGAATGGTACTTAGGGGTTCAGGTAGGTACTAGGGCACCCAATAGTCGAGTAGACTTATCAGAACTATTGTAGGGGTGCAGGGAGGTGCTAGGGCATCCAACAGTCGAGTAGACTTATCAGAACTATTGTAGGGGTGCAGGGAGGTGCTAGGGCACCCAAATGTCGAGTAGACTTATCAGAACTATTGTAGGGGTACAGGGAGGTGCTAGGGCACCCAATAGTCGAGTAGACTTATCAGAACTATTGTAGGGGTGCAGGGAGGTGCTAGGGCACCCAAAAGTCGAGTAGACTTATCAGAACTATTGTAGGGGTGCAGGGAGGTGCTAGGGCACCCAATAGTCGAGTAGACTTATCAGAACTATTGTAGGGGTGCAGGGAGGTGCTACTGCTAGGGCACCCAAAAGTCGAGTAGACCTATCAGAATTATTGTAGGGGTACAGGGAGGTGCTAGGGCACCCAATAGTCGAGTAGACCTATCAGAATTATTGTAGGGGTGCAGGGAGGTGCTAGGGCACCCAATAGTCGAGTAGGCTCTGACAGACTGTAAATAATTGCAGGAGTAACCCCCCTCCAAACCTTATACTCCAGCAAGTCATGGGTCTATTCGGAAACACCCATGCACTAAGATAGTATGAAGATGCACTTAAGCCAGATGCATTAAGGACAGGGTTTGGGTGGTCAGGTATTGCAGTATTACTGTGTAAGCGCTTCATATACTCTGCCCCCTATCCTTCAGAGGTGTCTGTCCTGATGTTGGTGCATCACTACCGGTACTAGGGCACCCACAGGGGTTCAGGGATGCTCTAGGGCACCAAACAGTCGAGTAGGAGCATCAGAAATTCACTAGGGGTATAGAGAGGCTCTAGGGCACCCAACAGCCCAGTAGACTTATCAGAACTACAGTAGGGGTGCAGTGAGGTTCTAGGGCACCCAACAGTCGAGTAGACTTATCAGAACTGCACTAGGGGTATAGGGAGGTTCTAGGGCACCCAACAGTCGAGTAGGACTACCAAAACTACACTAGAGCTACAGGGAGGCTCTAGGGCACCCAACAGTCGAGTAGACTTATCAGAGCTATAGTAGGGGTAGGACAATCAGAACTACACTAAACTTTCTAAAACTGAAAGAATTAAGTAAAAGTTCCAAGTAGATCCAGAAGTACCGTAATTATTAAAAAACTAGTTTTATGACAAGTCCTTTTTTCCATAGGGTCTTGAATTATCATTTTCTACAAAGAAGTACCGGTATATGTATGAGAATACACTTATAGAAGGGGGGGCCAGCAAATAGATTCTGACTCCTCTATAGGCTACGGGCAGGCCGAATTTTACTCCAGGGTTTATTGATATGTGATATGTCGTTATGATGCACCAATGCAGCCCGGGTAGTAGCCAGCTAGTGTGGCATCAGTGCATCATGCCGACCCTCCGGGAGTGTCTCAAACATCATAGGGTCCGCATGATACTTGAATGCAGCCCTGGCGACTTACTTGCCAGGGCTGCATTAATGCATCATGACGACCATGATAATCCTCATCTAGCGTATAACCTACAACCCGACTTTGGGAGAACACTATGACCCACATCACCTGGGGACCTGGGCGGTTCTGTAACTGTACAGTGTAAGGGCATGATGCATAAAGGTATCATGCCGCCCCTAAAGGGTTAATAGTGACATAGGACAACAGGGGCCTGATGATGGGCAGTTGTCGCCATGTTGCCAAGAAGTGGCTACAATAGGCATTGGTTTGGCGACAATTCCATCAGCTTCCTAAGACCGACAGAATGAGGTATATATTCCAAGTGGATCCTAAATTACCATAAGTATTGAAAACCTAGTTTTAAGACAAGTTCTTTTTTTCATAGTATCTTGAATTATCATTTTCCACAATGAAGTACCTGTATATGTATGAGAATAATCTTCTAGAGGTTGTGGGGTGGGGCAAATAGATTCTGACTGCTTTACAGGCTGCACATAGCGGGAACTTAATGGTAACTATGTGGATACTGCTGATTCATACATTCCATGCCCTCAATGCCATGTACCGTATTCAACGTAATAAGCGCCCTTATAAAATTATTTTCATGGCGTTTTTTGTACTTAAGAGTTTAATTGTCACCAAAATCCTTAGGGGGAGGGCGCTTATTACGTTGAATACGGTATGTTGAAAAGTTATTAACAAACCTTAAGCTGACGTGCCTAGTAAAGAGTTACAGTTGTACGACGGCCTGTCACCAAAAACGTCGCCTCAGTTGCCCTACAAAGTCCAGAGGGAATAGCTGAAAAAGAAGGCAATGAGTTCAGATCAACTACAATTTGCTGTAGACATCTACTTTTAACCCTTTAAAAAATATACAATAAATGGCATCCAACATACGGCCCTATCAAGACATACGGAAACAAATGAGGTACCGAGGTAGCCCGCTGCCGATACCCAGTCACCTTACAGTTACGCACGTGTACCTTGCCAATCCGGTATAAATGGTCAGCTGGAGGTCACGTGAGTCAGGAGTGTTGTGGACCTAAACTATTATTCTATAATTATATATACAAACCAGTTTCTTTGTTCTTAGGAACGGGTGCTGTATATACTACCGGTACTAGGGCACCTCACAGACCATCAAGACTTCACTAGGGGTGCAGGGAGGCTCTAGGGCACCCAACAGTCGAGTAGGAGCATCAGAACTTCACTAGGGCTAAACGGAGGCACTGGGGCACACAACAGTCGAGTAGGACCATCAGAAGTACACTAGGGGTTCAGGGAGGTACCAGGGCACCCAACAGTCGAGTAGGACCATCAGAAGTACACTAGGGGTTCAGGGAGGTACTAGGGCACACAGTAGTCGAGTAGGACCATCAGAAGTACACTTGGGGTTCAGGGAGGTACTAGGGCACACAACAGTCGAGTAGGGTCATCAGAACTATAGTAGGGGTACAGGGAGGTTCTAGGGCACCCAACAGTCGAGTAGGGCCATCAGAAATATAGTGGATACTGGTGATCCATAGATTTCATGCCCTCAATGCCATATATGTTAAAAAGTGATTAACAAACCTGAAGTTTAATTGTCCGGTATAGAGTCACAGTTGTATGAAGACCTGTCTCCAAAACGTCGCCTCAGTCGCCCTGCAACCCTTGATAAAGGCCAGAGGGAATAGCTGAAACAGATGGAAAAGGATTTAGATCAGGTGGGTGTGCTGTAGGACAACTTTATCTTGGTATGGTAGGGTGGCCTCCCAGACAGGGGGTGTGCTGTAGGGTAGGGGTCTTTTAAGAGGCTAGCTAGTACTTTCACGTTTAAAGAAAATTAAAAAAAACACGACCTAGTGACCCTCCATTTCTCCCCCCATGTTACCTGAAACGTATTATTCATAAAGTAGTACCAGTAGGTCCATGCTCGCAATTCATGTCCTCTAATCAACTGCCCTTACTGCAACAGTATTAGCCTTCCCAAATCACTGCAACTAGCATGATCACATTTGCATTTTGCATAGGTACCAGTTAAGTTTTAGATTCTCAGTGGATTTAGACAGTGGAACGAAAATAGTTTTCATGGTTAAGAACCCCCCCCCCCCTCCCTGTCAGCAGAGGTTTCATGTCAGTATGGGGGTGAAGAGGGATCCCCTCCCTGATGTGGGAAGGTCACTGACAGTAACCCTTTAAGGACGGCATAGCGCATTAATGCATCCAGGGTTCGCGCTAGCCATTCGCCAGATCGCTATTGGTGAATTGAAACTCAATCTGGCGATCTAATCTTCCATTGAATTCGCCAGGCTGGCGAATTCCTCTCAAGGATATCATTGTCATGATGGGGGGTGTATATTGTTGGAAAGCTAAGATCAAGAGAGAGACAACTGTTCATACAATTCTTGGATTCATTTAGAAGCTGAAATCTAACGAAAGAAGGACTAAACTATGGCGAAAATCTATTATTACCCGGTATATACACAGAAAGTGGACGTGGGGGGGGGGGGGGGGGGTCACACATCAACTGTGTACAGATATGCCAACCGGAGCTAGGGAAGCTGAGGCTTTTGTTTCTTGGTCTGTGCCCACTGGGGGGAGGTAGGGCACCCAACAGTCGAGTAGGACCATCAGAACTACACTAGGGGTTCAGGGAGGTTCTAGGGCACCCAACAGTCGAGTAGGACCATCAGAACTATAGTATTTTTATTTTTGTTAAGAATTTTAACCACCTCCCCCCCCCCCCCCCCCCCCCCCCCCCTCAGGACAGGTTTTACACCCCGAGCCACTGCGCCTCTATCAAATTGACCAGTACCTGTAGCCAAAGAACAAAAAAGCCGCTTCCGTGACTCCCTCTATGAAAGGTGATTTTATTTTAGCCAACTTTCCATGATCACAGATCAAAACAAACATTATATTCATGATTGTCATGCATTTTTTACATACGTAAGCATATTGGTTTGTTTTAGGTAACTTTATCATAATGGGACATAATGGAGGACAGTAACTTGTCGAGGCTGCATTGATGCATCATACCGACCCTTTGAGAGTGTCTCAACACCATAGGCTCGTTGTCAGCATGATGCTTGAATGCAACACTGGCTAGTCACTGATCAGAGCTGCATTTCTGGTCTTTTATTGACTAATATGGGTACCATTTTAAGTCCAAATATCCACCCAAATTTTCAATTTTTTCTTACACCAATAACCTGAACTTTGCAAGTTACCCCCCCCCCCCCCCTCAAAGATTATAGTTTCCACAAAGCAAGAGACGTCCATATTTATGTGCGAATTTGTCCTACTGCCTAGTCAGGTTCCCACCCACACTAGTCAATCACAGTGCTCTATGTATAATCAAAAGCCAGGGATGGGAACCAAATGTGCAGCATGGGTATGTACTTCGTCTGTCTATAAAGAATGATCCATAGGACTGAATGTACAAGTCAAAAGTATAGTAAAAGTGTATATCTGTGTAACTGTTACATACCTCCAGAAGGGTCAGATATTCATAAACAAGCCGGAACCGATTATATGGGCATATTACAAGAGGAGATAACTAAATACAGTGTCCTAGGAGAAATAATGCTCCTTGGAGACTTTAATGCCAGAACAGGTGAGAAGGTTGAAGAGTTTATATGCATAGAAGATGATATAGTAATTAAAGACCAAATGGGTATCACAGCTGAAGGGGAAAATGCTGGACATAATATCTTACGCCGAAGCAATACTGATAGCACTGTTAACACATTTGGTCGAAGTCTTATGTCCATTCTAAATCAAAGCCATCTGTACATAGCGAATGGCAGGACCATTGGAGACCTTAGAGGAAAGACCACATGTATTACATATAATGGTACCTCAACTGTTGATTATTGTATTACTTCAACATCATTGTATAAGGAGATTATTAGGTTTGCTATCTTGGACCAAATGTGGTTCTCTGACCATAACCCAATGCTATGTGTTCTGAAGGTGAAGGTAACAGACACTGAGGAAAATGTAAACTGCAATGAGGTGCTAAAGCCAATATACAAATTCATGTGGAGGGAAGAGTCAAAAAAGGTATATATTAGTAATATGAACAAAAAAGATGTCTGTACTAAACTCAAATCATATACCACAGAACCACATAATGATCCAAATGATGCACTGGACGACCTAGTGGGAATTATGTTAGGTGTAGGTAAGGAGTCAATGCCACTAAGGAGAATGGGTACAAACCAAAGTAACGAACAGCGTATTGAATCACATGAGGATGTCTCAAAAGCAGACATGAGGCATCTCCGGGAACAAAAACGTGTATTCTCGCGGGAAAAACGATTATTTGTAAGTGACATGAACAATAATCAACGCAGAATAGAATTTGTTAGAGCTAGAAGAATGTATAAAAAAGTAAAGTACCAAATTCTAAGGAAAGGTCAGGAGGGGAAAATATACAAACTTCAGGAACTAGAGTCTAAGGACTCAAAGCTTTTCTGGAAATCGATAAGAAAGTTGTCAAATTCCAAATTTAAAGAAAAACCAAATATTGACTCTGCTGACTGGGTTTCATACTTTAAGAAATTACTGAATATCAATCAGAACAGTCAAGAACAGAAAGCCTTTCAAGAATATGTTGCAACGAGCCTGCCAATCATAGAAAACATATCCGCTGAGGGGGATTTAGACATGAAGATAACTCTGAATGAGGTAACTAAAGCCACAAAGAACTTGAAAAATGGAAAAGCTACAGGCCCGGATCTCATAAACAATGAGATGTTAAAGTATGGTGGAGAGAACCTCCATCTAGCTATTACCCAGTTATTTAACGTCATACTTGTTGAGTATTTGACGACGCGCGAAAATGGTCTGTCGGGTACCAGCGTACCAGCGTTCATGTTACTTCCGTCATTAAACTATGACGTCACTTCTGAGGCGTCCGTTCTACAGACAAGATGGAATCTGATATTTTCTCTGTGTAAATCTCAGTTTAGATCCAACCTAATCAAAGGACGTTTACAGGTTATGGAAGCCCAGACTACGCTAAGATCACGGTTGAAGGTTTGAAGTAAGTTGTGAGAAAGTTTGGAAGTCGGATTGGCCTTGGAAGTACGACTTTGAGATAATTGAAAAGTCGGGAGAACGAGACCACGAGGGACGCCATCGCCAGCGTGGGTGGCAGGCAGGGCCGTAGGCGGCCCGGGGATCCACGTGAAAACGACGTGAGGACGACGTGGGAGAGTCCCGGGGGAGAGTAGCAGCAAAATGGCAGGAGCCGTGTACGATGTACTGCTGGCATTGCAGGCGACGTCGGAGAGGCGGCAGGGCGATGTGCCCGAGGAGAGCGGCACGTGAGTTTTGTCTGCGGCCCTACCCCGGACCCTCCCACACGTGTGTTTGAGGTGCTGTGTCGATGTTGATGCCTGATGGACGTAACTTACAGTGACAGCAATAACATGGGATTCGTGAGAAGGTCTGCCAGTGCGTGTTACAGAGAAGTTGACACGTTTCTCTTTTTTTTTGGTGACTAGAGGGGGACAGTGGAATCTACGTGAGGATTTGTAGTAGTGTCGTCAATACACATGGGAGTGTGTTGTGTAGTGTGTGTATCACGGACAGGCATTGAGACTTGAGTGAAGGTCTGGTGTGTGGTACCAAAGAGAGATCGCCAGAGCATCGTCTATCTAAATCCAGATCGACAGGAGTACATGGATAGATCATTAAGGTTGGTGGTAGGAATCACGGAACTGTCAAGATTGTGAGATATTGGAAAGTGAAACTGAAAGTGTTTATAGACAGTAGCAACAGTGGCAGGAGCCGTGTACGATGTGCTGCTGTTTGTACCGGTATGTTGTCTATGGACTGTAGGTGTATCAAAACCAGGGTAACAACGTGAGTGTGCATTTGTCTACTGTTGTCAGTGAGGGAGAACGTTGTGGAGTTACAGACAGTGCCTGGTGAGTGATGTTACAGGCGAGGGAACGTTTATTGAACTGTAGGCCTAAAGCAGCCAGGGAAGTCTGTATAGACCTAAGTGTGTGTTGCTTATGGACACCCGACGATGGGTGTGCACTAAAACTGGAGGCGTGTCAGAGGCACTGGAGGCGTGTCAGGGGCACTGGAGGCATGTCAGAAACACCTGGAGAAAACGTGTGTGTTTGTCAGATGGACAGCAACTTGAGATGCTATGGATTGTGGTAGCTGTTAGGTCGACAAGGAAGTCTACAGCTAAGTGTGTGTTCAGCTGTGTTAGTGGATGCTGTAACACTAACACAAAGGACATAGTCGAATACTGACAGGAATGTGTGCATTTGTTGTCATTTTGATCAATGTTGATGTGTGTGTGTGCTTAGAGACGCTTGAGGAGGCATTCTGACAATACAGGTATGTGTGTGTACAGTTGTGTTAGTGGGTGCTGTGACACAGAGATGACGTCGTGTAGTTACAGTGAAGTCTACAGGAGATCAATGTAGTAGTTGTGATATCGCCAGGAGGACTATGATGTGTTTGTGTGAACACAGGAGACAGTGAGGAAAGTTTGTGTTTGTACAAGTGTGTGTATTATTTGTGTATTTTGATAACTGATGTGTATGATTTGCTGTTGTGTATGTATCAACACTGGAGGAGTTGATGCTGTGTGCATGACGATTGTGTGTATTGTGGACACCAGGACGATGTGAGTGTTTATGGTGACGTGTGGGAGGAGTCCTTTGGAGGTCATAATAGCCTACAGGGTACGACGTGTGGGAGGAGTCCTTTGGAGGTCATCATAGCCTACAGGGTACAACGTGTGGGAGGAGTCCTTTGGAGGTCATCATAGCCTACAGGGTACGACGTGTGGGAGGAGGCCTTTTGGAGGTCATCATAGCCTACAGGGTACGACGTGTGGGAGGAGTCCTTTGGAGGTCATCATAGCCTACAGGGTACGACGTGTGGGAGGAGTCCTTTGGAGGTCATCATAGCCTACAGGGTATGGCGTGTGGGAGGAGGCCTTTGGAGGTTGTCATAGCCTACAGGATACATATAGGAGGAGACTGTGCTACAGCTGTATTTATAGTGAACTGTAGATGTTTTGTCAATGCTGTAGGGAGTGTCAATACTCGTACAGGGAAACAGGATGAAGCCCACTGCGTGTGGATGCATGGATGATGAAGCCCACTGTGTGTGGATGCATGGATGATGAAGCCCACTGCGTGTGGATGCATGGATGATGAAGCCCACTGCGTGTGGATGCAGGATGAAGCCCACATTATGTGGATGCCCATAGGGCTGCGTGCTTTATGGGGTTATTTTTCAGTGTTAGGGAAGTGAGGGGTAAAGCCTCACGTGAGGGATAAAAACCTCACAAGGGAATGAAGTGCTGGAAACCTCTCTTCCCAAGGTTAGTTTCATTTGCGGTATATTATACTATAATAGCTGGTGTGTGTGCTATTAACTAAGTGAAAAAAAGTGAAAATTCAATATAAACATAAACAAAACAAAAGGAGAACTCTGTACTGTGAACTATTAATTATGAAGTATTATATATATTAGTGAAAGTACATTTATATCTCCAGATTCTTATTTTGAAAAAACTGAAGAAATGGAAACAAAGGAACTGTGGACAGTTTATTTACTAGTTTGACTATTAAGTCAAGTCAAGGACTTTATCTCTAAAGTTTTGAGACAAATTGTGTGTTTTTAGTTTTCAACAAACATGGATGTATTTATCCTCTATCCAACTTATTGGTGTTTCTATTTTGAAAGAAACTAAACTACTTAACCAGTTTACTGGAGAACATTTGAAAAAGTCAAGGACTTATTATTTGAGAGACACTAAACATTATTTCTCAAAAGGAACATTTATCTAAGAAAGCAAAGACACTGATTCAATATCCAGGAGGAGTGTTCAAAAGAAACACTGAAACTATGTTTTGAGGAGGAGTTTATTTACAGTGACATATATTCATATACATATTCTAAGTTTATTGTGCAGTGTTAACACATTATATTTTCACTTGTCGAGGAGGAGTGTTGAGTATTTGACGACGCGCGAAAATGGTCTGTCGGGTACCAGCGTACCAGCGTTCATGTTACTTCCGTCATTAAACTATGACGTCACTTCTGAGGCGTCCGTTCTACAGACAAGATGGAATCTGATATTTTCTCTGTGTAAATCTCAGTTTAGATCCAACCTAATCAAAGGACGTTTACAATACTCTCCTCAGGTAGTTACCCCAAAAACTGGAAAGAGAGCCTTATAACCCCCATCCACAAGGCAGGGGACTTAAATAAGCCAGAAAATTACAGGGGAGTGGCAGTAGCTGACTGTCTGAGTAAACTTTTCTGTAAAATAATCAATGACAGAATTGTGGAGTACCTAGGGGAAAAAGAATTTTGGAGCATGAATCAAAATGGCTTTAAGGAAAAAAGAAGAACCGAAGATAATATTATGATTCTCCAGACATTATTCCATAAATATGTTAAGAACCACAAGAGCAAACTCTATATAGCTTTTGTTGACTTCTCTAAATTCTTTGATTCCATAGACAGGCCAAGTCTATTTTATAAACTTCTAAAAGCTGGGGTCACAGGTAACACATACAGAGTTATTAAATCAGCTTATGATAAAAACCAATACGCTATCAAAACTGAATATGGCATAACTGGGAGTTTTGTGTCAACAACAGGTGTAAAACAAGGGTGTAACCTCAGTCCAACCCTGTCTAACTTATTTCAAAATGACCTGCATGAAATATTTGATAATGGATGTGATCCTGTTGACCTAGGTAATATGAGTTTGAACTCCTTATCATGGGCAGATGATCTGGTTCTAGTTTCAAGATCGGAAGCTGGCCTACAAGAAAGTTTGGATCGACTGGATAAATATTGCCAAATGTGGAAACTCAGTGTGAACACTAGGAAAACCAAAGTTATGGTCATGAATCGAGGAAAAGAGTTATCCGCTAAGCTCCTCTTCCAAGATAACCTGTTGGAATGTGTATCATCATACAAATATCTAGGATTGCTCTTGTCTCGGGATGGGAGCCTCAAGAAAATGAAAGCTGAGAGAGTCCTAAAAGCAAAGCGGGCACTTTTCTCTATCAGACAAGCACTTAATACCACTCAGAATGTATCCATCAAGTTATTTATGTCACTGTTTGACAAACAGATTGACCCCATTCTCTTATATGGCTGTCCCATATGGGGTATGCCATCTAGCAACTGTTCATTATGTATAAGTGGTTCAGGTGTTGATTCAAAAGAGCAGATGTTGGGGCTTTTCAAAATACTAGATGTTGAGGATGTTAATGTTCTATCATATAGATTCTATAAGAAGACGGAGGTCGTGTATGTGACTATAGATAATATATGTGATAAGATAAAACTCCTATCCTCATACAGAAACAAGCCTGTCACCTTTAAAATCGAAGATTTAAATAGTAGCAAAAAGGCCTGCCCAGTGGAAAAATTTTATTCGTCAAGTTGTAAATTTGCCCTTGGCATTTCAAAGTACTCAAGTACCACTCTTGCACTGGGAGAGCTAGGGAGATTCCCTATTGAATCAAAAATAATTTTGCTAAACATATTGTACTGGTTAAGGCTTGAACAGGGTTCAATGAATCCTATGCTAAATGAGGCTTTCTCCACTATGAAGAGCGAGAATCACCAGTGGCTAAAAGACATACAGTATCTATTATGCGAGGTTGGCTGTAAAAACATCTGGCTGGATCCATACACTTGGTCCAAGAACTCACTCAAATCTCTCATAAAGAGGAGGCTCTCAGACATCCATATTCAAAAATACAACCAGTATATAAATGACTCAGACAATTCTGGCAAGTGTGATATCGTTAAAACTTGTCAGGATGATTTGAACTATCCCTATGGGGAGCGGGAGTATCTAGGTCACACACACTCCCCCTATATTAGAAGTATTATCACAAAACTGCGCATAGATTCTAATTGTACTCAGGACAGCCTATCAAGAGGTTATAGAGGTAAGAAACCATTAACTAATATGTGCACACACTGTAACGTGAAGCAAAATGTTAAACATATAATACTATATTGCAACCTGCCGGAAATTCAAAGTGCTCGCAAAAGCTTTGAAGAAAAATATATTAAGTTTGCCACTGCTTATGACAAGCATCGCGACAATAGAAAGGTCTCTCAAATACTAGCTGTAGAACCTTATTGTATATCATCAAACAGGCCAGGAGCCATCAACTGTATATATTCTTATATAAAAACTGTGTATAATGCCATCAATGCTAACTCGGTGCTGACATAAATGTATCCTTACATTAGTCAATAAAGCCTTCTTGAATCTTGAATCTTGAATCTTGAATCTCTATGACAGGTATCAATTTTCAGGGTAATTTTTAAGTTGTTAAAGAGAGAAAAAAAAAAAATTTGGATCCAGATTTACAAAAGGGATATTCTTTTGTAATAAGGGAGTGCTCATTTTTTAACAACAGGGGGGGGGTGGTGGATTTGGGGGGGGGGGGTAAAAAATTTGGACCCCTTGACCGGGGGGGGGTAAAAAATTCAGACTCCTCTTGGGGGGGGGGGCAAAAAAATTCAACCTGTTTTGAGGGGAAAAGCCCGCGCGTTACTATGCTACAAAGGGGCGCGAACGCGCGCGATTTTCGGGCTGCCGGGGGGGGGGGGGGTAAAAAATTTCGACCCCTCTAGAGGGGGGGGTGAAAAAAATTTGCGCGCTCCGCGCGAAATCTCACCGCCCCCCCCCTGTTATTAAAAATGAGCACTCCCTAATTTGCTGGAATTATAGGATGCGGGGGGGGGGGGGGGTTATAGGTTGCTTCTTCCTTTGGGGAGGCGGGTGGATGGGTATTTTCCATTATCAGGGAGTGGGGGGGGGGGGGGGGGGGGGCTTTAAGCCCCGGCCACACTAGGCTGGTTTGGGCCGATCCGACCCGACCAGACCCGACAATCGGATGTATTTTAGGCCAAAAAAAAAAAGGTTTGTTTCAGGTCACCCGACCGACCCTATCAAAACAGGGCCGACCCTACGTTTTTTTAAACGCGCAGATCTTACTGCACGTCCAGTAACAGTCGGAGTGCAGTCGGGACAGGTACTCAGCCCTATATATATAGGGGCACTGGGGCTTTAACGCCCCCCCCCCCCCCCCCACACACACACTCACACAAAAATACAGAACTACCGTAACGTATAAACTACGAGTCTACGGTCCTACTACTCCTCCTAGGCTAATCATTAAATCTCTAATCAAAAAGCGTACGATCAACACGAGAATGTTGGCTAGGTACTGTAGACATACAACTTACCGAGAAACACAAAGCAGACTTGATCAGTTCAAGTAGAGGGAAGTAAAGGTAGACGGTGTACAGTAGTGAATATCCAACACAACAACAACGCAGACGACACTGCCTCACTCCGATCGATCCACGCGCCAAAACAAGCCCACGGGAAAAGCCCTTGTTGACACACGTGACGGACGTAAGCCAATAAAAATATTCGCCCGCTCTGACGTAGCTCAGCCAATCATACGCCGCTTCGGTCAGTGGCGTAGCGAGGGGCGGTGTTGGGGTCTACCCTTCACGTCAGTGGCGTGCCGTCCCTAAAGCCGTAGCGAGGGGCGGTGTTGGGGTCTACATAAATACTGAAGCTGGTTACCAGCGAAAAAACAATCATGGCCGACCAAGGCAGTTTGGACGAGCGCACACGATTATTAGCAGGCAATTCAGACACTTATGTAGTCTCTAACAGTGAAATTCAAAACCAAGGGCCTCAAGTATATGTGCAGTATCCCCGTAGATGGTATATATTGGCTGTGATATGCATTCTCAACCTTTCTAACGCCATGGTAAGTACTTTTATTGTAGCCCCTCCCCCCATTGTCATTGACAGTGCTGTCTGGCATGCCATGATGGTTTGATGATAAACAAGAGTCACATGGCAGTTGTGCCATCATGTGATGTGGTACAACAGTAACAGCGCACTACACTAGGCTTCCAGTAGGCCTTTGTGTAGATCTATCTGCATTCATACACCGTACAAGCAATATTCTAAAGACGAAAGGGGCAATTTCTAGGGACAACACTGTGTTGTCAACAGGCCAATCATAAATATTGTTCCTAAAATATCTTGCTATACATCACCAGATGGCAGATAGCTTAGAAAATTACAATGTCAGAAAGCATAGCATCTTTTCTGTAATATGAAAATTGGATTTTTGAGAGAATTTCTCCCCCAAAAAAAAAATGATAAAAAGTGCATTTATTTGAACTTTGTGATTTTAAGAATACACACTAAGTTTCACATTTACACAACCTGTTTTTGGTAGTTTTGGACAAAATCTGGACAAACCATCTAGGATATATCAACTTCAAGGTGTTTTCTTTCAGTCGCCATCACTTTCAATGTGACAAGGGTTCAGAAAATTGAGTTACCCCATGGACCAAAAATATGTTGCAGTCCCATAGACTTAACATAGGATGATAAAAATGTCATATTCCACTGCTTGTTTTGGGTAGTTGCATCCAAAATTTTGACAAACCAGCTAGGATATACCAACTTCAATATGTTTTCTTTCAGAATCTGCCACTTTCATTATGATAGGTCTTGAGATAATTGACCAAAAATGTGTTACACAATTAGTTGATTTTAAAATGAGAGCAGAAAACATCAGTGGCGCCCTCTGTAGTGCACTGTGGTGCCTACAATTTCAAACAACACTGCCGAGTCGAGTGACCCATGGGCCCTATGACCAAGGGGAATCACTTTATTTGTAGTGTTTCTGCGCGATCATTTACGGTGACAGTTACTTTTTTCTTTTTAGGTTAGGGTTAGGTGGGTTAGGGTTAGGCGGGTTAGGGTTAGCGTTAGGTTCCCCCTATTGGTCACTCGACTTAGCCGTGTTGGTTGCACAAGCAAGAAAAGGGACCATAAAAGGGTTTATTTGATAAGGAAGTGGTCATTTAATATTTTAATATGTTTGGCTGTAGATACCAATTGCTATTGCCACTATTGCCAATAGTATTGCCAATAGTAGGCCTACAGAACCGGTACCGGTACCGGTTCTGTATTCAAACATAACTGGTGCTCGCATGATAGTAGTTTCGGAACCCTCATCTAGTAGTTTTGTAGTAAAGATATTGGGTTAGGCCTAGCTATAATATATACTATATCATACCAGCTGCACATGTGCTTGATATCTTCATTGTATAAGCCATTCAATCTCAGGTAGGACCTATGCAGTAGTGTAGAGCAAATCAAATATAACATATTTAAAAAAATATATAAAAAAAAAAATATTACACAGTCCTCTATCAGGTGCTTATAGAAAATCTCATGACTGCATGTAAACAGATGTAGCTGGTGCTCATGAAATAATCAAAGTAATCTCAAAGTTAGCTGTCATACTCATGTATACATACCATACGGTACGTTCCATGTACAGGTTTTAGTTTCAAAATAACAGTATTGGAAATACATTGCTCTTCTATTACATGTAGGACTATTAGGCTATATGTATGTACCAGGGTACCTCATGTATCTCAACTATAATGTTGGAAAGACATCGCTCTTATATATGTATGTACCAGATGTATCTCTTCTGTGTTTTTCGAGAATAAATCATTGTCATTGGTAAAAAAAAGAAATCCAACATGGCGGGGAGCAGGTTGTTGGAATAGCACGGTCTCAGCGAAGGTGGTAGGCACACGGTACACACATGTAGAATCCACATACAGCAAAGAATGGCAGTGATTTGTTAAGGCATTTAACAGCTGTACAGCTTTGGGGTTTCACTTTCTCTTTGATGTGCCACAGTGATGACAGCCCTGACACAAATAGATAAGGTTGACCTCAGGGTCAGATGAAAATAAATCGCAATTCCACCCCAAGAGCTAGTTGTACTGTGTTTTCTGCATTAATATTCATTTTTGTTATATTAGGCATGTGAACTTATGCAAAACATGTTATGTATTGGAATACAATGCACATATCATATAACCTCTTTGTAATCTTAACCCATAAAATAGATATAAGGCCAAATGTCATTACATGTGTGGCAGCTACCTCTGAGTGGCTATATGTAATCAGGAGTAGTCGCAACATTAATGTTGCGAACCTACTATTGTGGGGGAGGGGGGCAAAATAAAATCGAGGACAAAAAAAAAGTCACACTGTAAATTCTCATGTATAAGCCTAACTCTCGTATCAGCCGCCCCTTAACTTAGAAGAATCATATAAGTTGTACAGGGGATCTGATTATGGCGAGGTTAGTAGGCCTACTGTAGTACCGGTTTAGATGGCATATATCTACATCTCTCATATTAGCCGTATTAAGACTGGGCCGATCCTGTAAGCCGCACTGGCGATCTGATTTATGGTGGTTATATTGAATATACATTTGTAGTTCCATTCTACTTTCAGATATGGCTCTCTTTTTCCCCGGTAGCTGATAAGACGGCAACATTTTACAATGTTGATGCATCGGCTGTAAATTGGCTGTCCCTCGTGTTCCCAATTGCTACCTTACCATTTGGATTTTTAGCGTCATGGATGCTGGATACACTTGGTCTTCGGTTCGGTGTAAGTAACATTCAAGTTCTAAACCCCAAGCAGGATAACATGGAATATAATGTCAAAGAAGACCATGCCAAGAGGAAAAAAATATTTATTCTGTGGATATATATGGAAAATGAAATGTGCAACATCGATCTTTCTCATCCAAATATATTATCGTTGATCCTATCGTTGAACCTATCGTCGAGCAAACTCAAACTCATAGACTCTGTTTAACTTACTGCATCTCTCTAGTCAAAATCTATCGGGCATCTCAATGATGACAATTACTACTACTGATATACACGGATACAATGGTATCTGCTTATAACCCAGTACCGGGTGCGTTCCAAGTCCCTAGAATAGATTGAAATATATGAAAAGAAACAGCTTTGACTGTGTTGCCAAGATGAACCAAGATTATGACAGCTAAATGACAAGTTTCCATATACCGATATTTACTGAATTCTTTTTTTGCAATTGGATTTTAACAATGACAATCACCGTTGCTATACCAGATTGTGGGCGCAGCTTGGGCCAATGCCATCGGTGCAGGTATAAGAGTGGTGAGTACGCTGTCAGTGGTACCAAGCCACCTCCGCTTCCCACTCGTCATGATCGGTCAGACCCTGCCTGCCTGTGCACAGCCATTCCTGATGTTTGCACCAACCAAAGTAGCTGCCATCTGGTTCGGAGATACACAGCGCGCTACAGCAAACATGCTCTCTTCAATGTGTAAGTCAATAATTATGTTCTGATTCACGTGCATTCGATGTAAAATATGATATTTTACAATAGGTGTGTCTTACATTATGCAGATGATACAGTGGTATTCCTGGCACACTCCCCTGATTGTAGACAAGCTACCCTATCTATAAACCATGACCTTGAAAATATTAGAATATGGTGTGAAAAAAATAAACTATCACTAAATGCTAAGAAAACTAAAAGTGTAATATTTGCCAATAAAGCTCTCAGGAAACTACATAGAAAGCCACTATTAAAAATAGGTAATGATACCATAGAAATTGCACCCTCCTATAACTATCTTGGCATAACTTTAGATAATCAACTGAATCTCAAAAAGCAAATAGGTATCACCAGAAGAAACTCAGAACATAAGCTTTATATTTTCCGTAGGAATAGCAAAATGCTACCAGAAAAGGCAAAGTTAGATGTAGTCAAAACCATGCTATTACCCATTATGGACTATGGTGATATAATATATAGTGTAGCCCCGGTCACAATCCTGGATACCCTCCAACCCATCGTGAGTAATGCCCTACGAGCCGTGTATTGGAACAAGGGTACTAGAAACCATGAAAAACTCCATAAGTTGGCAGAGCTGAACCTGATGAAACACAGGAGAGAAATGCACCTCCTAAAACATGCTTTCAATACCTCACTGATTGATGGTAATATTGATAAGAGACCCCTTAGGACCAGAGCACATGATGCCACTCTCCTAACGATGAAAAGAGTTCATAATCCCATTTATAGAAAAAGTCTGGAATTTAGAGATGCCACCCTCTGGAACCAACAAATAGTTTCTACTAGACTCCATAGGACATCGACAGGATTTAATTCCTGGCTGAAAAAAGAATATGACAAGAAAATTAAGTCCTTACCTGATGTATGACCGGCCCCCTGCCCCTCCCACACCCTAACCCCCTGGCACCTGGGGGGTGAGTAGCTCCACACACACATACACTTTTCCCTAATATACTTATTCTTATATCAATTACTGCCCTATATTATAACATCAGAGGCCCTTGCATATATGATGGGGAGGCGCCACTGATATGGCCCCTCCTCATCCATTATCTAATAATTTCTGAATTTCTATCTTCCTTCACCAACTCTCCCTACTCTATACCCCCTCTTTTTCCTTACTATCTCTTTTTTTCCATGTATTCCCCTTTTACCCCTTTTCTATCTTGATACAAATGCCTTATATTCCTATAAGTGAAGAGGCTGCCAGTACCATAAGTACAAAATGGCAAAGAACATTACATACTGCCTCATTGGGCCACCAAGCCCATTTACTCTCTTCCAAATTATGTTTAACAACCTTCATTAAAACTAACCAATGGTAGAGGGACTGACCAATTACATCTTGGTCAATCTCTCATCCTATTCCCACCCCCACTAAGGTAGGTGGTAGTTCTCCGGTTAACAGGTTATTATATATTACATATGAATGCTGTGGAGTACAAGAAATACAATCTATAATGGTTATGTATCTCCTCAGGATAAAAATAAATGAATTAACAACAACAACAATACATACATACTTCTTTTTTGGGACTTAACGGAATCTATTCATAACATATCGGTATTATGCCAATCATATGTTAACCTAATTCGTGTATACCTACAGCCAACCCACTGGGGATTCTACTGGCTAATGTGATTGCACCGCTCCTCGTCAAGTCATCTAGTCAACTGCCTCTGCTTGTGAGTACTGTTATTTTAGGAAAAAAGAAATTGTTAAACTAAAATGATTTCATGACTTGTTTTACCATCCCAGTGAAAAAATGTAAAAAGTTACAATTCCAGGCACTGTAGTTAGGGTTTGCCTGAAATATTCTCACCCAGGAGTTTTTTTTCTCTTTTACAATCGAATAATTGCCTTATCTCGTATAGGGTCAAATTTTTACCACCAGGGACACTAGTACCAGCACTGTACTTCAATTACAAAAAACCTCGTATAACCCGTACTCCAACTTTGTATTCTTGTATAACCCGCACCTGGGGTCTGGTTCACGTATAACCCGCGGGTTTCACTCACTCTCTTACTATTATATGCTGGTATTTACAGTACTTTGTCCATGTATTGTATATAGATGGAGCTGTCGGCAGTGCCGGCCGGACTAGGCCTCCTCATGGCCACCTTCGGTGTGTGCAGCTCAGTCCCGCGTACACCCCCCACAGCCAGTGCGGCTGAGGTGTCCGAGCCCTTCACACAGGGACTCAAAAAGGTAAGTCACATTATTGTATTCACTATTTGTAGCATAGTCCTATGTATACACACATCATTTGAAGGGGTTATATCAGAATTAATGATTATTATCGGGAAATAACAAAACCTTTTCTGAAGAGATATTCCTGGATCAGTATTAAATAACATACTTTCATTGCAGCTGGTAAAAGACAAGACATACTGGCTGCTTGCTGTGTGTTTCGGTGTTGGCATGGCTCTCTTTACGACTCTGACAACGATGCTGGAGCAGATCCTATGTGCCCGCGGATACTCAGACGTAAGTCATCTCCGTAATGTCCAAACCATAATTGTTCTGTTACCGTAAATTACTGTGTATAACCGGCATCACCTTTATGAGCCCACGCACCGCCTGCACTAGTTCTAAACACCCTTGTACACCCTTGTATAACCCGGACCTCCAATCTTGCGATTGTGTATAACCTGTACCCGGGGTTTGGTTTTATGGTGTAGAACTTATGTTAATCAGATACCCATTTTTAACTGTTCTATGATATGGTCATACCGTAAACTACTGGTCACTTACAAATTATGTTACCTTGGGTTGATTCTCAACCAGCTGTAGCACATACATGTATACGGGCATACGCATTTCGGACCACAACGGTGAGATCCACTAGAAATGTCAAGTCTTCGGATTATTCCTAATCCTGTTTGTTCCCCAGTCATTTGCAGGCCTCAGCGGGGCGCTTCTCATAGGTCTGGGACTCGTGGGTGCAGCAGCTGCCGGCATCTACGTCGACCGCACCAAGAAGTTTGAAGAAGTTGCCAAAGTCAGTTTTGGATTGGCAGCTGTTGCACTACTTTTCTTCACTGTGGTGAGTTATCATATGCCTATGCATATTTGATCAGCACCAAGAAGAATAACATTTTCAATATTCTTCTCTTTCTATATGATCTATTCCAGATTAAGAAGGAAATTATAGTAGACATGTATACATTATCGTATCACATTTTATTTAGGACATTCTACAGAGAGTCGTTCATCATGACTTAATTATCTTCGTCTACTTCAACTGACATATAGACTGGGTTTGAATTTTAATATGGTATTGGCACACAAGCCCTCTATAGGTTGAATGCGTGTACTAATCGCTTTTCTCTTGATTGAATCAACTTCTAATGACATAATTCTAATTTTAGGTATGTCGATACCCAGACCAGGATGCCCTGGTCATCATATCTATTTCACTGTTCGGCTTTTTCGGCTTCGCACTGTATCCGATCTGCCTCGAGTTAGCCGTGGAGTGCACCTATCCTGTGGCTGAGGCTACCAGCTCAGGCTTCCTGATTATGTCAGGGTGAGTAACCGTTTTACACTCTGAAGTACCCGGGAAATGTCACCCATTTTTCAGCAAATAAGCTTTCATTTTACTATAGTTCAAAGGTGGATATGAAAGAAGTCTGAATACCCTAGTGGAGGCGCGATGAGTTCATATGCACTGTTACGGAAATCCATCAACCCCACTGTGGTGAAATGATGACCTTAGACCTTAATGAATATGGCCTTAGAAGATTGACGTTTATTGCATACCGGTATTCATAGTTTGCGGCCATTTAAAAATATTAGCCTTCTTCCGCGATTGTCAGGGAAATGTCAGGGGAAAGGATGGAATTTAAAAATACACATGTACCGAGTTGTTGGCAACCTTGATCGATATAGAACCCAAAACTTTGTATATTGAAAATCACAGCAATAAACACTGAAAGACATTTATTACAAAAACACCTGCGTCTTGTTGCTGTTTGCTGCAGGCAGCTGCAGGGTATCCTCTTCATCCTGCTGGTGCAGCTGACGGCTCAGCCACTCAGCACCACAGACTCCGGCCGACAGACGTGTGGCGACGCGCAGGCAGGCATCACCGCACAGGACTTCACATGTAAGCCTACCTGACAGTTGGCACTCTCTCATATCATAATTCAGAAAGTATAGCATAGGTTGGGTAAATTCCTTTTTGTGCATTTACGTAGATAATTTAGAAACTGTGGATGGTATTGGCAGGGATCCAGGACAAATCATGCTCATACTATAAGTAAAGTTGAGTTGCAGAATCATCCCTTAGACAAATTATAAATAATACAATAATGATACATGATATGGTTTGTTCATCGTTACAGATCCTAACATTGGTCTTGGTGTGATAACTGCACTGACTGCGGGGACCTTCATTGCTCTGTTCCGGGCGAAATACAAGCGCCTGCAGACGGAACAACAACTGGCTGCAGAACGCATTCTCAATGTGAGCCGCTCGCAGATGTACAACGAGTTCTTCTGAGCCACTCAATGTGAGCCGCTTATTTTGAGCCGCTCAATGTGAGCCGCTCGCAGACGTACAATGTGTTCTTCTGAGCAGCGCAATGTGAGCTGATCAATGTGAGCCGCTCAATGTGAGCCACTCACAGATTTACAATTCTCAGTAACTCATCAGAGTCTTGGGACTGTTTAGAAGAGTTTCCATGAATTCAAAAATTCAAAAAATATAATAAGGATTTCAGTTACATTTTATATGCCCCTGCATTTAAATAAGAGCATATCTGTCTTGCAAGATAAACGTGGTGGATACAGTTTAAACACTCACGTACTAATTTTAAAGGATAATAATGTACCAAGTAGACATGTAGCAGCTTTTTGCAGCTCATATAAATAATGATAGATTCCACCGACATTTTAATGGCTTAGAAAGTGATAAATAATTTATTTTAGTAACGCTGGTGATCCTGGTTGTTACTTACCTGTATATTGTGTGTATAAATCATGAGGCCAATGCTTTAATACCAGGTATCATACTTCAGCCATATCACCTTACAGATATATCAGTTCATGGCATAACATATTATGACTATTGTGCTTTGTATATATGTATATTGACTGCAGACGTGTACCAAGTATATACCCAGAGTGTTATATCTTATATATGTGTACAACTCAGTGATTAGCCCCATCAACTGCACTATACAGATGTCAGCAGGACTATATGATATTTTAAAGACTCATATCATTGTACATCCACATATTTAATTAAATTTGTTAGATATGACGGTGTCTTCACCAGTCAGTATGTATATGTATTATTAGACAGGGTATGTTATTTATGTAAACACAGTCATATACACTAGAGAAAATTAAATTCAGGTTATGGCATGCTGAGATAATTTGTAAATTGATAGTAAGAAAATCACTTAAAAGCGGTTTATCTCTCGCATTTATAAGTTCTCTCAGATCATGTATAGGCCACAACAAAGAAAAAAGAGTTGGTAAATGGGTTTTGCTCGCCTCATCTTTTCAAATTGTTTTATTTACTTCTTTATTCTCTTGGTTTACCTACAGATCAATGAAAATATCTGTTGATTTATTTTGGTGTGGCCATATACAATTTATAGATGAACGTATGTGCTTCATATTTTAATTGAGTTTCAAGGAAGCTTTTGTTGAAGTCATATTGTTAGTGTGATTGTATTCCAGGAGGGGGCAGTAGTGTGTCGTAGTGGGGAGGACTGGGGGATCATGTCAGTATTTTTGTGTTTTTATACATGACATTACTTTTGATCAAAGATTGTGGTGCAGCTGTGCTAAATCAAAGTGAACAACATAGTGCGATCAGTGTGTAGCCTTATCTATATCTCAAGTGAAAGCTGGCCCACATAATGTTGTTTCTCTTTCCCCATAGGTTGTACATAATGTATGATGATGACTTATTGTTGGTGAACCAAACTTGCAGAGCTCTATTATACAAGGTAGATGTGCAGCTTTTGTCACGAGCCGGTGACAATGCATAGTATTTATGTAATAGAACAGTTATGTATGGTACACTTATGTATGCAAGATATCAGTATTTTGTATTTGATTTATTTTCACGAATATAGAACTGTGATTTCAAGGGTTCATGCTATATAATTATGAGAGCTGTGAGTCAATTGAAGGATGCTAATTTATTTCTCTTTTAACATAGTTATTCTCATGATTCATTCTGAGCATGAAAGGTGCTGCACTCAATTATAAAAGATAATTCTAATCGTGCTTCAAATGTATCTATCCTTTAAGATTACTCATGAAGTGACAACGGGTTGGTCTTCTCCAACCGGATACAAACCCAAACAAATTGAATGGTACGTTTTCTCATGACACATGGCGTTGTGTAGATGTCAAGTTCTGGAGTATGCGGTTACAATAACATAGCGTCGAAATTATTATACTTTATATGTACGTCATAGAAATAAATCAGCGAATGGGAAAATGACTGCTACGTGTGTACTAAAGAGGGTCCACTTTACTGGAATGGGAGGCCTATCGAACTCAAAAATGCCATTACGCATATCAGATCTTTCTAGGAAACAGAATATATTCCCTGAAATTCAGAGATTTTGTCGCTACATATAAATTATAATTGAACCATAGATTTGTGATTATTAAGATTCCTACATGTTTCGGTCCTCTCGGACCTTCGTCAGAGAATCATGTATCAGATTTAAGACACCTAGTTGAAAGTAGCCTATCATATATAAAGTTAAGTATCAACCTTGCAGATTTTAGAGTCGATTCTAGACTTAAGATGTCCCCAAGGTGAATATTGTATAGGGGGTATCCGATTACCCACTTCCGTGGTGATGTGATATTTTGTCATTTTGTCTCACTGTAAAGTGTGCGGCATAATAGGATATGTACTGGCAGGATAATTGAGAATTGAGGACCAGTGTCGAGAACTGTATTCAGACATATCTGATATGAAATAGGTCTCTATAGTCATTTGACTTCTGGATCGGTGATTGAGGAATCAGAGATAGCAAGCGAAGGAAACTGAAATAGTTGGCAGTGTTGGGGAAATGAAGCGTGTACGATAACTGGACGAAAGACACGTAGGACAGTGAAAACGTGGTTGCATGTGTTTCTGGGAGAGGTGGGAAGGTTGGTATGGTCAACTTCACATTAGACCAACCCGTAGATAGATTGAGTGCAAACTTTAATGTGAGTTCTGAGGAGGCCAATGTTACTTATTTGATAAATATCATGCCAAATTGTTGCCAATCAGTGTGTCTATAAAGTCAGGGATCCCTTACCCTCCTTAAGTTACTCGTTTTATATCGACATATCCTAATCTGGTCTTCATGTCGCATACAAGCACATAAAGATATACCTCCTACGATTTTTATTTGAACAAGAGCAGTTATCTTTTATACTCGTATCCCCATGACGCCTCGTGCGTTTTTTCTGGTTTAAGGTTGTGTGCAATTTATTCTCAGGAAGTGTCTGGTTACTTTACCTCTAAACAAACTTCTGACACACTCAGTTATATAAAGCTATATCATTAAGTTTCTCTATACACAGATGGCAGAAGTTCGACATATTGTTTGCAGTTTTGTGCCTTAACTTAGCATACACGTATACATGCCATATGAGGCTATCAGTTGATGTAAATAAAAGTGTAATGCTACAGTGCAGATGTGAATCAAGTGTCATAGTTGTCATTCCCCTCCTCTCCCTATCCCAACTTGGACAACAAAAACATTTATAACACGAAAATATATTTATTTTCTGTTGTAGATAAGATGATTTAATACAGACAAAACAACTTTCTGCTTAAACGGTATAATATGACTGCAACTTAAGGTACGGAAATACATATTATATGGATCAAGACTTCTGAAACAAGTCAGGCATAGAACTTTAAATAGGTTTATTGACACTTCTCATGTAATGTACACACTCCTCCGAAGATGTTAGTTGATGAAAACTTAACATACAAATGGATTACAGTTCTACCAAACTTGATATTTTTGTCCTGCTTTAGGATGCATTTATGCATTATAACTGTCTTTGGACCACCATATGATAGTCATCTCTTATAGGTAAGAATTGGTTATAGTAGAGATGATAAATTATGTAGTGAAATGGATGATATTAAACAAACGACATTAATATTTCATGAGATTCCCATATATGATACATACCATTTATACATACAGCTTGTATATACATGTAACATATCAGTACTTGCACACTTAATACAGCCACGACCCACCGAACATGACAATTGTATTCTAAGAAGCACCCAAGAACACATCACCCAGCTAGCAAAACTCGTAACGCACGTCTTGATATTGATATGACCTGTAGTATTTTTTTCATCACTATTATTTATTCGGGATGTATGAGAAAGGTTCATGAGGATCCTGTTTGCATCGGGCTCCCGACCGTGCGGTGGAGTGTTTGTATTACAAAAAGCTGGGTGTGCAAGGGCATTACAACCTTACTAATTGATAAAATAGCTATCTCATATGAATATTCCGACATGATTGTAGTAATGGCGATTGTAAAGGAGATGTCATCTTTAAGATCAGGGGGTAAAGGGAAAACATTGTAAAGATATTCAAGCTAGTTTTCATTATGGTGGTTAGATGGAAAATTTACACATTATAAAATCATGTCTTTTTTATTTCACGTCAATGTCACATCTCCATAATACATGTACCTGAATTGAAAGCGTATAATTAATTAATTAATGCCTGGTCCAACTGATTCCTTGTTTGATATATCATTATTCATAGAATTACGTGTTGGTACATAAATCAAGAATGGGGTAATGCAGAAAAAATTGTAATGTATCAGTTTCTGGTAAATGTATTACATGTAGGTAAAGCAGGTCTGCAAATATTATCCGTACGTAACAAAGAGAGACATTTAAGGTGTGAGTGCTAGCTGGGTAACCTGTTGTTGCTAATGACCCGCACATCATTGCACTCTACCACAGCTCATGATGTGACAAAAACTAATAGTACATTTGTATGTACATGGACTATGTGAAATTATTCCAGGAATTCCTACAGCCGTCCTTGCATCACTTTGATAAATTCTGGAAGCAACAAAAGGTACAATATTGGTCACAATTAAGTTTCTCTGGAATTCAATGAATGGAACTTAGCAAAACAATTTTGCGTGCTATATATTTCATTTATGTTTGAATAGGTAAGAACTATTGTAAAATATGGATTTTGACTATTAGCTCAGAATGGCCATACATATACTGGTCTAAACTTATAATGAAATCAACCCATATACTATCGGGTATACAAACCATTTTCGTTGCAATTGAGGTGTACATTAATTATTGCAGTAAAACGAATCACCATTCTCTTTTTCAAAGAGCATGCATACTGACCATGGTAATCCAGTCTCCCATCGCCATTGGAGTCGCCCTCTTTGATAATAACGTCTATCTCTGCGTCTGTCATCGTGTGTCCCAAACTCTTCATCACAAAACGGATCTCCTCGGCCACCACGTAGCCGTCCTTATTACGGTCAAACACCTACAAGTAATCCAGATTTTTTCTCTGCTGTTTAGGCCACTCCAAATTATGTTTCTCATCACCGCGTGTGTTTTGATATTTTTTTTTATCTTTCAAAAACATGATGATATTAATGGGGTGGATTTTTTCCTGACCTGACTAATTTAATTAGTACCCTGTCTGACTTGGCGAGATATTCATGAAAAATGAATCTTTCTTTTTACAAAAAGATTAATTTTCATTTTTTTCTCCCCGGTCTTAACCGATAGGGCTGGCGTGGGCCCTCCAGCATCCCTCTGGTGAACCAACCAGGATCAATAAATTAGTTTGGAATTGAAAATTCCAACAACAGGTCAAAACCTTCAGAAGTACAATCAATAAATACAATTAAAAATACTTCTGATTGAAATAAAAATAATTCCCCTAGATTACACCTGATGAGGCCATTCAAGGGCCGAAACATTCCACATACCAAACTAAGCTTCAAACAAAAGTACATACATTGGCATAGCAACATAACAACCACCACATGTGACCCATGACTAAGTCTGGGAAACTTATTCAAAATTTTAAAACAAACTCAATTTAATATTGAGTTTAGTAAGTCCACCTCTATGGACAAATTTTGAACTAACAATTTACTTTGAGTGGAAAAATAAAAAAGAGAATGGTGGGAGAACTGACCTGGTTCCTCCACATCAGCCAATGAGAAGCCTAGAATTGGATCACATGACCTGGCTCAAATCCAAGGAGGGAAAATTGAACTCACCTTTGGTCATTAGGAATGTAGTGTTGGGATAATACACACCGCCACGTCTACCACACATGATGATATTAATGGGCTAATTTTGTTTCCCCTACGTTGAACTCTACATTAATGGGTCGAGGGAGATAATTTTGAAATTATATTTTTTAATTTCAAAATAAACTCATACTGCTCTGTAGATTAAATAACCAATACGGGAAACTATCAATTATGATGATATTAATGGGAAAATATGGGTATGTTTTATACCAAATTGAGGCTGACAGTGCTGCAAATGCGATGGGATAGAGAGAACATGTGCATATGAACTTGCGTAGATCATTTATATTTTAATTACTAAAACATGAAGGGCATAGATTCCCTACCCATTTATCCCTCAGCAAAAAAATACAAGAAAAACGCCCTCATCATATTTCGCATGACTGAGATGAGAAACAAGATGAGAAACAAGTTTTTTTTGAGTAACCTAGCTTACTTTGCATGACTGCCATTTATTTCTAATCATTCTCTCATTCATATCCTTTGCCCCTCAACCTTCCAACCGTTCTCGCCTTCCTCTTCATGGTTCTAGAGTCTACTCTAATTATTTTAAATTTATCGATACAAAAAATGAGTCATTTTGCCGTCAAATTAATACTGATTTAATGTAGTTGGTCACCATGATACATGAATGCAGCTCTGGTGAATCTGTAACCGCCAAGGCTGAATTCATGCATCATGCTAACACTTTGGGAGTTTATCAAGGACATATGATCATCAGTACGAGTGAGTTACTCATCAGGGCCACATTGATGCATCCTGACGATATATTAAATGGCATTTTTCTTTAATACACTATGCGACCCTTAAAGAATAGTCGTATCATCTTACTTCGAAGGCGTGGAGCAGCTCTTCCTCTTCGTTCACGGGGTCTTTCCAGTGACTTATCATGATGGCCATAAATTCCTCGAAGTCTATGGTGCCGTTATCTGTTATTAGCATGATTAAATGATTAGTAAGTTCATACTCCACACCACATATTGAGGCCACCACTAGGGCACACTGCGGTGTAGGCTGATCATATCTCAGCACTAGTGGACAGACTCACGCGGGAGCGTCAACAAAAAAACCTGTCCAGTCTTAAACTATCTTAAAGTGCCCAATCTTAAAAACGTTGGAATATTGAATTAAAGATAATAACATTAATTTAAGAATATCCCTTGCAAAAAAAAGAAACAAAAAGAAACGGGTTTGGGGGCAGAGCCCCTGATGTCTACAATAATGATACTAGTATTACTAGTGCTAGTAGCCACAAGTAGTGCCATCTTACCAATATGCAAGGAGATGGTGAGCAATCATTATCTTAAATAAATGTTTTGTCTAAGATAGTCCATTGACTTTAAGAGTGTAACGTTCTTAAGAGTGGCCATTGTAAGATCTTTAAGATTGGACAGATATTCTTTGACGCTCCCTCGTGAGACTGTCCCGTCAAATTTGAATTTTAAAGCGGAAACCAATAATGAAAATTAAACAACTTAAATTGAGCACAATCTGCTTGGTGTTTCACTATCAACGATGTCTACATCGTCACATTAGCGGATCAAGCTTGCAAGTGCATGAGCGTAAATTTCTGTTATATCTATGATAGCCTACTTACTGTCATCGTCAAGGCCCTTCATCATATCAGCAATATCCTCTTCTGTAGGGTTGTTGCCGAGTAACCTCATCACATCAGCCAGCTCGTCATAGCTGATGGTGCCATTCCCATCACGGTCAAATAACTTAAATGCCTCCTTACATTCTAGAAAATGAGATATACCATGCGGATATTATGTTCATACAGTTTATACAATTTCCTCAGTAATAAATCAGGTTTAATGTTTAACAGCTAGGTAAATGCGCATTCCTTATTCTTAGTCTGAACAAACATCATCTATACATGTACTGTATTGACCTGTATAAGCTCCGGGTAGAGCGGTATTGAAACTGATAAATGTATTGTTAACTTACTCTTGAATAAGGGCCACTCTTGAATCTTACCAGAGTAGAGTCTAGTTGAACTTAATAAGTGATCAGGCCAACAGGTTGTACACTCAGTATACGTATCAGACCGGGAGATTCTCCCAAAGGCAATTAACGTTTATGATATGTGTAAAATAAGATTACCATCATATGCCTCCTTTGAGATACCCTTGTCTTTTGCTTTCGACATCTCTTTCTGGAAGAAAAAAGCATAGAATTATTGTTCAGAAGAAGAAATCTTTAAGATACTCTTCTGTGAGTCGGCCTACCATAAAGCTTGGTCAGCCAAGCCAAATAACTCTAAGACACTCGCCTGTCTACAAGTTGACTTTCTAGTGGATACCATATAGAGTAAGAATTTAGTCATAAATTTGTATACTAGTAGTGGGATACCGACAGTTAATGCATTTTAACAATATGATATTTCAGCTGAGCTGCTCCCTCTCATTGAGCTGCCCGGCGGCCCCTCCTCCTGTCCATACCCCTTCATGGGGTTCCTTTAAGGCACTCACATCGTCCTGCTCCTCATCTTCTTCCACTGAACTGTCATACTCCTCTATCTCACTGTCCCCGACAGAACTGTCCTCTGTCCCACTCTCGGCTGCAGAATCCCAGTCCCCCTCCTCCCCGTCCTCAGACCCCGGTGCCTGCTCTGCCCCTTCCTCTTCCTCCAGGGGTCCTTCATTGCGCTCTTCTACACATTCGTCCTCCTGGTCTTCAACCTTTCCATCCTTCCCCTGTGTTTTCTCCTCATGTGCGTGCTCTATGATATGCGTTATTCGAACTAGAGAGAATCCTAAATCAAAAGTTCCCATGGTCTGACTGCACTTCACAGTTTCGACTGTTCCTAGTGCAACTGTGCAAATGTATATGAACAACTATTAGACCCCAATGCTACAGGCATAAGTTAGATGCACGTGGTACTAGAAAGTCCAGTAAATCTCTAATGCAACATATTTAAGGGATTGAGAGAGGATTTGGGGATCTAAGTCCAGTAAGTCGTCTGAAAATGGAAACCTTTGATGTGCTGTCGTGCATGACTGGATATAGAATGGAGGGTACGTATTTATTTGGCACTAAGGTTAGTCCCTCCCCTCGTTAGTGTCTATACCAATGTACACCACTGTCTGTAGGACCATGTTGGGACATCGATGTAACGCCTCTTTTAAAAAATTAAATGAATACGCCTTAAAGACTTAAAAGGGCGTTGAGTTTAATTCGACTCGAATCAAGATGGTATAGAAAGACAAGAATGTAGATAACGACAAAACATAGTACATTCTCGGTATCCATATAATCAACGTATTAAAGTACACATACATTGACATGTGGCAGGGGCGGATTGTGGCTCCAGAGGGGTCAAAAGCGACCTGGCGACCTGGGCCGTTTTGGAGGCGACTTTCGACCTAATGATATAATAAAAGTGACCTGGCGACTTTTAGACAAAATCGACTATACTTAAGGGGGTCCAGAAAAGCGACTTTGTGACCTAGACCCCTTAATTTCGGCGACTTTCCGACCTCAGAGGGGGACCCCTCGGTACCCCCCGGATTTAGGGGGGGGGGGCGGACCCGGCGTGCGCCCCCTATTTTTCTGTACATTTTAATGTGACAATTTCCAATACCCCCAGCACATTGCCTATTTCACGCCCCCCCCCCCCCTTTTTCCAAAATCCTGGATCCGCCCCTGTGTGATCAACTATCACAGGAATATTCGGCGGAATCCAATAATCGAAACATTGGATAACAACTACCGTAGGTCGCATGTAGAGACCCTTCAGTATATACTGATCATAGGTAATTCGTTTATGCATCATACCATCACCCCACTATGATTTATATATACATGTACTCATCATTTGTAGAGGTCCACTCATCATGTGTGTAGAAGTCCATTTATCATTTGTGAAGGACCAGTCATTCTTTGTAAAGGTCCACCCATTATTTGTGGAGCTCTGCTCATCATTTGTGGAGGTCCACTCGTAATTTGTCGAGATCTACTCCTCTCTTTTTTGACCCACACATGAACTCCAACCGGCCAGAAACATACTTTTCTCCGAGGTGTTTCTCTTCATTCACTTACTGTGTGCCTTATGTCTAAACCCCCACTATGATATGTGATGGCCACCGCCTACTGGTATCTTGCCAATCATAACAACCTACAAATCGGGTATTTGTAGACACATCTGGCTCCAGAGGTGGCCGGCCAACTGATCATCTACACCATTTACAAAGACGCAAAGACTTGTGTGCTCCGTGGGGGTGGTTCAGAGAGGTGTGATAAGCTGTCAGCTTTTACTGTCAAACAGGGAAGGCCATTATACATGGAGTGGAAGGCAACTCTTTAATCCTGCCGCTAATGTATATGTCCATGTAGTGGTCAGTCTTTTCTGCATTAGGGTAGAGAATGGCAGGCAAATATTATGTGGACACGTCCGAATGACGTATGCTGACCATTTCTGACCCCCTGCCACTCTAGTCATGTTTTCTGTATAGCAATGCATGGGAGGCTGAACCCCCCTCCCCTCCGTGTGGCATAATTTATGAACGGCACCTAAATTACCGAGGTGCATATATTATTGTACCTGCCTAAATGTCACAAGATTCCAAGGACAGAACTTATATGGCCGCCCACACGAAAGAACCAGAATTATTCCTCTTTATAGGTATCCTGCATACTCTTAAAATAATCATATCCCGCATAATATGGCAGTTGTAATACTGATAGGTGGTATTGTGGTTGTCGTTGATTATAGAAGATTACAGGAAGAAAAGAGGGAGGGGGTCACCACCCTCGATATGGGGATTGGGCCATGCATAAATACAGAAAGAAATGTAAAATACAGAACATGTAGTGATACCTCTGCTACAGGTACACTTCAGCTTTGAAACACCAGGTGGCACGCACCACTATGCGCGGTGCACATGTTAAGATAATGGAGGATGCTCATGCTTTAAGATAGTGCAGGATATTATGTCTCTGTACCTCAGTGAGTCCGTTCCTATGAGCTGCTTTCATGTTCTTTTGTCATTTATAATTATCTATATACATATCCTTGGTGAGTAACTCGCCAGAGCTGATTTACAGAATAGTATAGCGCTCGTGAGATCACTGACTGGCCAATCAATAAAAGGTTATCAACCGTGGTAATCCAGAGTGCTAGATGTATTTCAGTAGACCATATTGATTACTAACGATCCAAAGTTAACTGTTTTAACATCAGTCTACCACTCGTTTCATGTTTATACAGGAATTGATTTTATTCCCGTATTGCGGTGACGGTCAAGGCTCACCAAAAAAAATCACTATTTTATATGATTCTTTTCCTCACTTTTCTGGGCCGTTCAAGCAATTACTCAAAATAGTGATTTTTTTTTTTACTGTCAACTACGAAAATTCTTGCTGTCAACTTTCAATATTGGCCGAGGAGGCTCACCAAAATAAACTTATATTCTTTTCTTGACATTTCTCCATCGTTTATCGAATTTCTCAAAAAACACTCCTTTCTTTTGCTGTGACGGCCACCGCACTACATAGAGATTGAATATTCACCAGGCCCCTATGCTATATAAGGTGCATAATACAGCAATATAACTATGTATTGCCATACAAGAGAACGATGCCTCGATTAACCTCGATGTTCATTTATTTCCTGAAATGGATTCCTGGTTACACAAAGGATAATGTACCTAGAAACCATATTCAACTTATTATAATCATGTTTGAAGTAGTACATAAAGTGTATTATACTTATTTCCTTCATTTTTCTCTTTTGAAAATTAGTGAGATTGAAAAACAGCTCGCCACTTTAAAATAAATCGCTAAATCGCTGGGATAAGGTCTTGTGTCTTAGTTAAAACGTATGTTCACCGTGTTTTGTAAGCTATACACTTTTCAAACTTGGTAGTCAATGTGCCCAATTCCTACACACTTAGTGTCCTTTGTGTTTTAATCCTGTAGGGGGTGACCTCCCCAGGGCAGTATGGAAGTTGTAACAGGTGCAGAGTAAAGGGGCCTGATTAGCATGAGTTACTAGGCAAATATTAACCACCTGCACCATAGGCACCGGTGGTTTAGCCCTATAGAACAGCGTTAAATTCTATACACTGAACCATACATGCCCTGGCCCCTGTATACGCACTGCAAGTTCTTGGGGTTAGTCAATGCTAATATATCTTAGTCAAAACCACTAACTTATCAGCATTATTAAATCGAACTAAGATTTTGCTAAACTATGACTAACTTTTTACTAACCAGCTACCCACAGGAACTCCACACCAGGTGATAGCACAAGCAAATCATGAGATATTTATCTATATGATAAGATTGTAATTGCACTTGTTATAATGCTTAGAGGTTACCTTTTCTAAGTTTGAATATGATATGGGGTGTAACATAATGTATGCATGTATCTACTTAGCCAGGTTTAAAAAAAACTGATCAACCTATTCCAATGAGGTTTTTTGAATGGGACACATTTTTGTGTTTTTGAAAAATGCATATATCAAAGACAGACTCAAGTCTCTATATGGCCAATTCTACAGGACAATAATTGTTATGTAGACAAACTGGCTTCAATTGATGGAGTTACCATTGCACAGGTAACTCATGATGTGGTTGTTGCATATTAACCAGGGCCATGCCACTGACTGGTTATAGATGTACTAATCACTAATGAATGACTACTGTAAATTCCTGCATGTAACTTGTGGGTTATACTAGAACCAAACCTCTAGTGCAGGTTATACAATATTCTCAGGTCTATGGGCAGGTAATACAAGGGTTTTTGAAGGTATAGTACAGTACTAAAATCACAATTTTCAAGCCCTAGTTAGAGGTTATAGGATTCTCTCAAAGTCGGGGTGTGAGTTATATGTGAGATGCCGGTGTACACCAGATTTTATGGTAGCCTCATAAGTTCAGGTGACCTGGGCAATGCTTACTTTTAGCTAAGGGTTAGCAGCAAAACGCTAAGATAGGATAGGAACTTTGGGCACGTAATCTTCGCTAATGTTTGTACAAAAGTTAGCAAAAATTAGTACAGCCCACTAACTTTTGACTAACATTTGAGATTCAATATTTTCAGTGCCGTGTGCATTTGTTTTTGAGATTAACTGTAAACTGTCACATTTGCGTCTGAATGCTAGATGCTTGGATGTCGTGATGCAATTCGTCGAGCAATGCTGCATTGATGAGTGCAAATAGAATCCCTTGGCTTTATAAGTGTAAATGTATATATGTTATGTTAAGGCTATGTCCAGACTAGAACCTAAATATTTTGTGTTAACCACACCTCCCCTCCCCACCTCCTATGATAGGCAGTCATGGTTTTACTCTGTCTACTACTGTCGGGGCAGCAACATGTGCCGTCTTTTAAAGGGGATCCATACTCTTAACTTCCCACCACAATATTTTTCCAGGATTATAGCAGTTGATTTCTACCAGCATTTACTGTATAACAGTTAGAGAACACAGTACCTTGTGCTTGAAATGACCATGCAGAGCAAAGCAGTGCCCCATAGGTCACTTGTGTCCAGTTATTGAAATAACTATAACTTGAAATTTTGTTATTTATACTGTTGTGTCTAAGCTTGATTTGTACACAAATGACATCATATATATGACATATATCAGCACCTTTGATAAATAGAGAGACATTTATGACAAAAGATCCAACAATCATGAGGAAAATACATTTCCTCAAAATAAAAAAGACCACACAATACACTTTTGCACAACACAAAGAGAAAAAGGCATGCAAGTAGCGGTATTAATTTTTCCACAAAAAAGTGGGGTATCCAAAGTAGAGATTATTCACAGCGTAGGGTGAGTTAAAGGGATTGATTTAAATAATGACTCATATGTTAGAAAAGTATTACCTAACTTTATTTAAAGTTTGCAATGTATAAAATCCCACTGAAGCAGCCAGATATATAAATATAAGTTCCTATAAATTGAAACAACATCATTCTGTAATGCCAGTGACTGATATTGGCTGTCTGTCTGTGGTATACTCAGGTGGCCAGTGTGTTCTACCCTCTATGTGCCTATTCCGCATTAGCTAGATGATCACTGTACAGCGCCATCTTGTCTGGTACCAGTGCTCTTTCCTCTGCTAACTATAGAAGCCTGCTGATTAGCTGAAGCTGGTTCCTGTCATAACAGAAATTTGGTGTTTTAGGGGTCATAAACCTTTCAAATATAGGCCTCTATTGTGGGTCCTTAGGTCACCTGTTCAGATTGGGTGAGTGGTTAGGACTCTGACCTACCAATCCATGCATCATGGGTTCAAATCCATGTCAAGGCTATTTTGTTCACACACAATTTTAAGATGTATTTTGGTAGGTCAAAAATTGTGATAGTATACAACTCTGTTGTAAAGATCCTTAACACCTGAAATCTAAGATCTAAAATGGTTTTGTATTGTTGCATTGGGTTTTCTTTATAAATAGTATTACTATTTCTTACCAACTATAAAAAAGATATGTTGCCTTGGCATGGATTTGAGCTTAATACCCCTGGATTGATTGGCCAGTGTCCTAACCACTCCCCCAATGCAACCAGGTGGCATGAGAAATATTCAAATACAACTGATTCAAAACCATTTTAGATTACACTAAAAATATTGATCTTGTGTAAAGGATCTTTAAAACCGAATTGTATACTATCACAATTTTTGACCTACCAAAAATACATGCTAAAATTATGTGTGAACAAAAAAGCCTAGACATGGATATGAACTCATGACCCATTGATTGGTAGGCCAGAGTCCTAACCACTCTCCCAATCTGAACAGATGACCTAAGGACCCATAATAGAGGGCTATAACTGAAAGGTTTATGACCCCTAAAACTCCGATTTTGGACATGACAGGAACCAGCTTCAGCTAAAGGTCTCACAAGGTAGAATTACTGCATCCTGCTAGTGCCCTATAGCTGGGGCTCTACCAACCGATTTCATAGTCTATTCTCACGAAAGTATATCTGTCAAATCAGGTAACATGGATGATCAGATACTAGGGTTTGTTTATATTTTCAATGTTTTTTAATGCCGAAAGGCCCCGGAGGGGCCCTGGTGGTGAGCTTGCGAACTACCAGGTTGAGGCATTATATTGTTTTCACTTGACAGGAAGTCAGTACGGGTGCCGCCATTTTGTTTTAAGGGGTGCCGCCATTTTGTTTTAAGGTGTCACAACACAAATTTATGCATATAATGATAAAATTAATATTAATCAACCTTCGATCCTGAGGTTGATCATAAGCATACCTATACCCCCTAACATGGACTCAAGGCATTCAATGGTTCTATTGGTTTGTTGCTTAGACAGCTGGTTGCCTAGCAACAGCTATTCTAATTGTTTATCTGCCTAGCAACACCCATTTCCATGCTCCTGAGGTTGATTATAATCATACCTACCCCCCCTAACATGGACCGAAGGAATTCAATGGTTCTATTGGTTTGTTGCTTAGACAGCTGGTTGCCTAGCAACAGCTATTCTAATTGTTTATCTGCCTAGCAACACCCATTTCCATGCTCCTGAGGTTGATTATAATCATACCTACCCCCCCTAACATGGACCAAAGGAATTCAATGGTTCTATTGGTTTGTTGCTAAGACAGCTGGTTGCCTAGCAACAGCTCTTCTAATTGTTTATCTGCCTAGCAACACCCATTTCCATGCTCCTGAGGTTGATTATAATCATACCTACCCCCCTAACATGGACCCGGGGAATTCAATGGTTCTATTGGTGTGTTGCTCAGACAGCTGGTTGCCTAGCAACAGCTATTCTAATTGTTTATGTGCCTAGCAACACCCGTTTCCATGCTCCTGAGGTTGATTATAATCATACCTACCCCCCCTAACATGGACCCAAGGAATTCAATGGTTCTATTGGTTTGTTGCTTAGACAGCTGGTTGCCTAGCAACAGCTATTCTAATTGTTTATCTGCCTAGCAACACCCATTTCCATGCTCCTGAGATTGATTATAATCCTACCCATCCCCCTAATATGGATCCAAGGAATTCAATGGTTCTATTGGTTTGTTGCTAAGACAGCTGGTTGCCTAGCAACAGCTATTCTAATTGTTTATCTGCCTAGCAACACCCATTGCCATGCTCCTGAGGTTGATTATGATCATACCTACCCCCCTTATATGGACCAAAGGAATTCAATGGTTCTATTGGTTTGTTGCTAAGACAGCTGGTTGCCTAGCAACAGCTATTCTAATTGTTTATCTGCCTAGCAACACCCATTTCCATGCGCCTGAAGTTGATTATAATCCTACCTACCCCCCCTAATATGGACCCGGGGAATTCAATGGTTCTATAAGTTTGTTGCTAAGACAGCTGGCTGCCTAGCAACAGCTATTCTAATTGTTTATCTGCCTAGCAACACCCATTTCCATGCTCCTGAGGTTGATTATAATCCTACCTACCCCCCCTAATATGGACCCGGGGAATTCAATGGTTCTATTAGTTTGTTGCCAAGACAGCTGGCTGCCTAGCAACAGCTATTCTAATTGTTTATCTGCCTAGCAACACCCATTTCCATGCTCCTGAGGTTGATTATAATCATACCTAGCCCCCCTTAAATGGACCCAAGGAATTCAATGGTTCAATTGGTTTGTTGCTAAGACAGCTGATTGTCTGGCAACAGCTACTCTAATTGTTTATTTGCTAGCAACACTCATTTCCATGCTCCTGAGGTTGATTATAATCTTAGCTACCCCCCCCCCCCCCCCCACCAAGGACCCAAGGAATTCATAATAACTCCCATATTTTTGAAGCAACAGGGGAAAACTTAGCATAGCGGGGATTTAGTGACATTAACAGCCACTAGGTGGCCACTACCCATGTAACAATATGATATAACCCTACTGATCATGGAACCTTATCATTGGCCACTTCTCCTTTCCCAATTCTGGCAATCCTACCCCCAAAAAATTCAGCATCAGCCTTTCTTAGCAACACATATGAACCTGTCTCTGTGTAAAGCACTAACAGTGCTAGTCCTACTTACATTCTCCATAAAACTACATCTAATTCTTTAATAAAGCTGTTGGTGTACTCAAAATTAGATGATCACACAAATACATGTTAATATTTATTTGGAAGAGAAGGTCATAGTGATCTTTTGAGTTATGATTGTCAAAATCAGGCAAAGGAAAGTTTCCATAAGTTCCATGACAAATCGCTAAGATAATGGTATGCTGCTGCACTGGTTGCCACCTATTGGCTGTATATTACACTAAATCCCTGTAATGGCAAGTTTTCCCCTGTTGTGTCACATCTGTCAGTTATATCATCCTCCCGCCCTGTTTATATGGTGTCTTGAATGGGTCCCCTACAAATATACCAACCATGTAGACATTATGTTCCTTCAAATGCAAGAATTGCGGTTGTTGCCGCGTATAAAAATGCCTAAGGCATTTTTTTACGCGGTAACAACCGCAATTCTTGTTATATAAATGTTTGGGTCCGACTTGTAAGAATAGCACCGATCTGATCCTGATGGCAAAATCGGGCAGTGGAGTCCCTGCTAAAATCTACAGGCTGCGCGAAGTGTAGTGTCGGTGGTCAATTCCCACTACCCCCTTTAACTACACCGTCAAAGAAAATAAATATCCTAGGCTATTATGTGGAGGTGTGGCATTTTGGCATGCACTCGCCAGTGCCAGCGAGGAATTATGTCCAAGGTGTTATTGAACATGTTATTGACTCACCATATAAGTGGTTCTTATGGAGGTGGTCCTGCTAGTTTTTGTAATGGCTTAGCCATGGCCAATTTGGTCATTGTACCTATTGCTTGATATAAGACTACTGGACCAGGTGGGTTAAGAAGTACGCACATTCCTGATGATAACATTGCTGACTTGTGATAGATTAACCATATTACAATAAAAATATTGATCAAAATTACAAAATTAATACACCCAGATAAAAATAAATCCGGTTGATTCATCTTTATGTGTCATATTGTGTCAAATTATCGTCTAGAGTGTGGGTGACAATCAAACATAGTCCATGGGTGGCCAGATGAAAGTTTTGGTAGGGGTACCACGCCAAAAGTAACACCTTGGGTTTCAATTTGTCAATTACAACAAAGGGAATGATATTGTTTAGGATCTAGGCAGTAAATAAAGTATGCCATTATACTATTGACAGTTCCGATGGTCCGTTAACACAAAACCACATTTCTTATGAAAAGGTTCTCTGTTTAAAAGGACCTGTAGATACGAAGTTTTACCCCCTGCACTTAAGCAGGACTCTCAGAGAGCCTTTTCATTAGAAATGTGGGTTTTGCGTGAATGCTGTAAAGTTATGATAACAGAGTTACGGCGGCGTAAGTGACCAAAGGTTAATGTCTTTCTAAAGCAGTTAGAAATCCATAGTATGATTTCATATCGCCTGATTTAAGGCAGCGAAATTTAAGGACACGTTTACGTTTACACTTTTACGGTCACACCTTATGAAACACACTTTATTTATGATCATGCAAATCCAGTTTATGAAAATGCTTTCAAATAATATGAAGAGTTTGGATGCAAAACGACACATCTCCATCCCAGAATTCAAGCACATAGTACTTTTTGTAAAGACACCCTGAGGTCAATTATTGTACTTTGTGAACAGAATGTATACTAAGTTGGTCCTAACATGTCCCCATTTTTCAAATGGCGCTTATGTTGTTTTGCATCCAAACTCTTCACATATCTTCCATTCCCACATCACCTATAATGATGAAATTTACATTATCGTATATGGATACATTCCATGTTTAGGGAAACGTACACAAACGTTCAGTATTTGCGATTTTGGTGAAAAAACAGTCCCAAAAAAGTTTAAACATTGAATATAATCCTCCAATACTTTAGCTTACCAAACTAGATCAACAGATGATGATGACCAAAAGATGAAGGCATGATTTGGCATTCAGGATTGGGCCAAACCAACCCTCCCCATTTATTAACAATAACAATGATAATAACAATAATAATAAACCTTATAAAAATAAATTTCCTGGCTATTATGCGCTGACGATCGTAACACGGCGAGAGGCCGATGAGTAATGGCTTCAAACCTCGAGCAGGGCGGAAGTGGTCGGCCGCGCATGCGCCCCCTTACATGTTACCCGGTGGTTCCCGCCGCGCTTCTACGTATTATACACAATAATGATATTTCTTGTTACATAATCCTCCAATACTTTAGCTTACCAAACTAGATCAACAGATGATGATGACCAAAAGATGAAGGCATGATTTAGGAGCCTTTAGGAGGCTTAGGAGGTTTAGCCTTATCCTTCAAAGCCCTTTCTGCCACTGCTATTTCCTCCTGCCTCTCAGCATCACGTCTTACTGCCTGCTCAATCAAATTATGTTTCTCCTTCTCCTGTCTCTCAACTCAATAAGAGCATTCCTCAGTAAACTCGTCCAACTTAATCTTTTTCAACTCTAACTTCAAGGTTTTCCTCCTTGTATCAGCTACTGCAGCACGCATTCTAGCCACCTCTTCACTGTCTTGAAACACCCTCAGCCTATCTTGCTTATAAGCTAACTCAGACTTAAGGCTACCTACAATCGCTCTGTCTGACAAGGCCTCTAGTCCAAAATCCGGTTGAACCATCTCTCCTGATACTCCCGGCGTTGAGCCCCCAACATGCGACCCAACTAGCCCGTGTGCAACTCCTACAAGTATCATTTCCCGGATTTGTACGTCCATCGTATTCTTCTTTACAGTTTAAGCACTTTTTCTTAGGCATTGACAAAGCGTTTTTACGAAAAGTACCACAGACTCCCTCTTGCATTAAACTTACACGTAGTTCACCGACGATACACAAGATGGCGCCTTCACAACAAACTCACCGGCGCTCAGCTAAACTAGTCCAAATAGCCTTATCTCTGCTTACTGAAGTCGTAATTCCTCTCTCAACACTTGAAGAAACACTTCCTGGACCTCCCTCGTCTTTCCAGCGCCTCAAACCACAATATAAAATAAATTTCCTGGCTATTATGCGCTGATGATCGTAACACGACGAGAGGCCGATGGGTAATGGCTTCAAACCTCGAGCAGGGCGGAAGTGGTCGGCCGCGCATGCGCCCCCTTACATGTTACCCGGTGGTTCCCGCCACGCTTCTACGTATTATACACAAGAAATAACTATGATATTTCTTGTTACATAATCCTCCAATACTTTAGCTTACCAAACTAGATCAACAGATGATGATGACCAAAAGATGAAGGCATGATTTGGCATTCAGGATTGGGCCAAATCGACCCTCCAAACACCCCCCAACAAAACAGAATGGGGTTACATCATAACACAAATTCCAAAATTCTCTTACCCCAACAACATTCCTCCTTAATTAGGTTAACAACAGGTCTATTTAAATATCTCAACACACAAATACTGCCCCAATCTCCACGCTTCGAAATGTCAGAAAGATCCATGCCTACCATGGATAAAGTTGTCGCACCTCCATGACGGAAACTGAGGGTACCATATTTGCCTTTAAATCCCAGCTTATCACATACCAAATGCAACTTTTTCATAAACCAACCATACTTGGCTGTACAGAACTTCCCACCTACTGACCAGCCCAACAAAGGCAAACCTGGTCCAGTACCACTGTATTTTCTCACTAGATCCAACCACTGCCTTAAACATAACGAGTGACCTTTAACTGTAGCTACCGGTATAACCAAAACACGCTGTTTAAAATGTATCGTCTTGGTTTTCCTTACTTTAAACAAAACTCCCCATTCACAAATCTCTACATCGTCAAACAATAAAACCATATCAGAATCCAGTACATTTGAACCTCTTAGTAAAGTCCTAAACATAATCAGACATGCTTACCAAAATACAATGTCCTCCATTTTCCTTAAATTTAAGAAATCCTTAAACTTTAACAATAAATGATCTGGAAAAATACAACTTGACGATTCCACATAGTCTCCTTTAAACCGTTTCACTCCACCCAGTATCCACAGCAGACTTAAACTTTGTCTGGTTTCATCACCAAAACCCAACATACGTGCATGTACAAGTATAGCAGTAACATATTGTTGTATTGACGAATAACATAGATCTTTGCTTAAAAAAGCCACGTATTTCCTCATTACCATAGAGTTTAACGGATAACATACAAAAAAATTATCTTTACAGAAATTCTCATATCGTCTTACTTGAACATTCCTAGCTTTCTTTGTATTCTCAGAGTAAAAAAGGTCCTCCGGACGCAGAACTTCTCTAAACAGAACAACAATTTTCGTCAATCTCAACACTCTTGACACATCTTCTAACACCAACACAATCTTTACCCTTCATACTACTCAAACAACAAAAGTCTCTATTCAAGGCATTTTGTAAGGCCACTTGTCTAGCCTTGTTACTCGCTACCCTGGATAGGGCATCACAAAACACATTCTCTTTGCTACTAATACGGTGTGGAAATAATTCAAAATTATAAACAAAACAACTCCAAAATATTTCTCGTAGCCATTGCATACACAATACATTTCTAGACCTGCCCGTCTTAATCATAATTTCCACTGCCACATTATCTGTAAATATGTGTATAGCCTTATTCTTCCACAACTTGCCCCATACAGGCCATAATTCATGTTCAGCTGAGCTCTTTAACACCTGTAAAGGTCCAAACTCAAAATGTTATACAAAATCAAATTCAGACACCAATATATTATTCCAAGTACCATAAAACCAATCAGTAACATAATATGCCCCAAAACCTAGCATTGAAGCGTCTGAATAAATCGTCAAACAATTTTCAAATTTAACATCAATCACTACTGCCTTACCATTAAACATCATAGAGAATGATTTCCACCACTTCAAATCTTCCTTGAAAACCTCATTTGAATAAATCGTATCATTCTGACCCTCTACCGTATTCACCAAATTAATAGCTCATCTTGAAAAGGTGCGACCACCCCTAATAATTGTGCTACAATGTGATAAAACCCCTACCAAATGCTGTAGCTCCTTTTTTGTACATTTCTGTTTGTTTCCAAAATCCCAAACGACTTTACACAATTTATCCAATTTATCATCAGGCAAATATATACACATATCAATCGAACACAAGTCAATACCTAAATAACGAACTCTGTCAGATGGACTTACAAGGTTTTTATAATTGATATAGAAACCAAAACTTCTCAATAACCTCATCAAAACCCAAACAGCATTCCAACATTGATATAATGAGTCCTCCATAATCATAAAATCATCCAAGTACCCAAATACACGATCAAAACCTCTCATATTCATACATCTCACAATAAATTCAGTGTATTGAGTGAACAAAAAAGGTGCTGATTTCAAACCAAACACCAAACTATTATTCACTAAATATTCCTTTTTCCCATTAATTTCCCATCTGAAGCCTTGCAACAATCTTTGTTCACTACATACTGGTATGGAATATTAAGTTCCTTTAATATCCCAAACCGCCATTACACAAGATGGTGTCATATTCTTAGCTACATCTTTCAAAGCAATGTAACTAAACTTTTCCACCACATCTTCCATGAAATTATTAATACTGATATTCTTTGGGCGACTGGCATAAGTTATACAACGAATTGTAGCACTTTCGTCTTTAAAAATAGCTCCCAACGAGTGAATACATTTTGGCTTATCACACACAATACTAACAACCCTGTAAACACAGATACGTAGGTCAGACGTAGATCTACGTTGATTTGGGGTATGAACTACGTAATTTTGCAAGGTTTGTGAACGTCAAAACGTGAAGGTTTAGTTACGTTCAATGGACGTTTAAATGTGATTTACGGTTTTCTACGTCATTCAGACGTAAATAAACTTGAAAAAAAATATAACCTTACATATAAATCCCTATAAAAAAAGTCGAATGGAGGCATAGATCAGTGATATTGCAGACAAATTTACATTCAGAAACGTGATTCATACCAAATAACTACCACAACCTTGAATCTTACTTCATTCTAGTTAAGACATTATCATTGCACCTTAACTAAACAGCCTGGTACATCATAGTTTAGATCTCCTGCAACAGGTATAGGTGACATGATCTTCAAAAAAGGCCCAGGGCCTGTCTTTTGCTGCAGGAAGGCTTTATATTTCTTCAATTACCACCAATGTGGTGTCAAATCAATAAACTGGCCCAATGCACAAATTTTGTGCATCCCTTCAATCCTCTTGTCCTTTATATTTGAAAATTGAATGCTATGTGTCTTATTTGCATTATATCTAATTCATAATCTATATGAATTTACTGCTTGAATGTGGTAGATTTGCTAGAGGCCTGCAAGATTCTCTTCATACTTAACAGTGCTGCCTTCTAGTGTGAACTTGGGAACTATGTAGGGACTCTATGTAAGTGAACAAGAAGCATCACGTAAATCTACGTTGAACTACGTCTGAAATTGGTGGGAAATATGACTTATTATGTAGAATTATTACCTAGATCTACGTCTGAATGACGTAGAAAAACGTAAATCATGTTTAAACGTTCGTTGTACGTAACTAAACCTTCACGTTTTGACGTTCATAAACCTTGCAAAAAAACGTAGTTCAGACCTTTGGTTGGTAAATAACCTGGATAAACCTCTCAACTACGTTGGAATTAGGTAGTGTGTTTACAGGGAATACCTTCATTCAATTCATCACATACAATAATATCCATACATCTTTTTGCCTCCTCCTTCACAATTGACAAATAATTATTACTGTCATAGCTTGTATCAATATCTTGATTCGCAATAACACAACACATCAGACTACTTTCAAAAATAAACTTCAAATTAATAATCCCACATCTTACCATTAACAACTTCCATAAACATTTGACATGGTTTTAACAATATTTTCACACCATCAATGTAATGTTCACAATTATGTTTACATAACTCAAAATGACCCCACACATTCACAAATTCATCTACCGTAAATTCCCGCGTATAACCCGCATCTCGCGTATAACCCGCACCCCTAACTTTGGAGAATACTATAACCGGTTTTTGGATCTGAAAATTCATAATTTAGTACTGTCCTATAATAATAAAAACCCTCGTATAACCCGCACCCTATATAGGCATGTTTGGTATCCAATGAAAGCTGTGTTTGGTTCGCGTACAACCCGCGGGTAGTACGCGGGAATTTACGGTACTAAACAATCAGATTCAATTTCACTGTGTTCCAACCAATACGATACACTGCCACCTTCTAGTACACATTTCTCACTCCTATAATTTGTATGAACATCCACAGCCATTTTACATGGTTTCACAACTTTCATCAACTCACTGCTTTCACGTGTAAACAATTTTTGATTCAAATTATACATAAACAATTCAATATTTACCAGAACTATACTGCATAATGCAGGGCACAAGTGACACATATAATTCATTGTGGACTTCAACCAACTATCCACTGAATGGACCATTTCATATTTAGCAATTAATTTCAACAATATAAAATATATCTCCACGAGTATTAGACTTGAGACGATCAATAAACAACATCTTAATGACTTCAACCATAAATCACATACCACACACACACTCTCTGTAACATGTACACAACAGTCAGCTCTCCCCCCTATCTAGGCCCCATAACCCCCCTTCCCCTACCCACCCCTGACCCGCACTTCCCCGCTACATGATCTCCCCCCCCACACTCTGCACATACATGTCTCCGGAAACAACTCTCCCCCCACATGTATCTCCCATCATTCCACCGGAAACATACCTGTTGTCGGATGTCCAACCCCCTCCCCCCCTTCCCCTTCCCCATCTTCTACCCCCCCTGCCCCTGTCACTTTTGGGCAACACAGCATCACTCCCCAAATTCTCTTGAACCAGGTCACTGTTCCGTTTACCAAATACTTTCAGACCCCCATCAGAAGCCTGCTCTCCAACCACAGCATCGTATTGCACTATGTTCTCATATTTATATTGCTTTAAATCTTTCCCTGCCATAAAACGCAGGTGCCCTCCTCTTTGACTTCTTCTTCTTCTTGGCTTTTTTCTTGTCATTTTTTCTTTTTCTTGTCACCGCTTCTCTCTGACTTGTCTTTTTTCTTTTTCTTCTCCTTGCCATGCCCAAGTTCTCCCACCTTAGACTCACTCTCGACTGTCTCATTTTCTGACTCAGTTTGGCCAGATGACTCCTCTGATGTCTCCACAATACCGATCTGCTTGACCACTGACTTCTTAACCGTAGAAGAACCCTGGCCTTTAGGAGGCTTAGGAGGTTTAGCCTTATCCTTCAAAGCCCTTTCTGCCACTGCTATTTCCTCCTGCCTCTCAGCATCACGTCTTACTGCCTGCTCAATCAAATTATGTTTCTCCTTCTCCTGTCTCTCAACTCAATAAGAGCATTCCTCAGTAAACTCGTCCAACTTAATCTTTTTCAACTCTAACTTCAAGGTTTTCCTCCTTGTATCAGCTACTGCAGCACGCATTCTAGCCACCTCTTCACTGTCTTGAAACACCCTCAGCCTATCTTGCTTATAAGCTAACTCAGACTTAAGGCTACCTACAATCGCTCTGTCTGACAAGGCCTCTAGTCCAAAATCCGGTTGAACCATCTCTCCTGATACTCCCGGCGTTGAGCCCCCAACATGCGACCCAACTCGCCCAACATGTCCGCCATCTGCACCTCCAGGTTCACCCTCGTCAGGGGGGCTTTTTCGACCCAAAACATTCTCTGTCGGCTTATCTCCTCCCCCTCCCCCGTCGTCAGGCTGAAGAGCATTTGAACCCTCATCTCCCGTCGATCTGGTCTGAGTCTCTCCCCGTGAACTGACATCACTATCCGGGCCGGTAGCCCGTGTGCAACTCCTACAAGTATCATTTCCCGGATTTGTACGTCCATCGTATTCTTCTTTACAGTTTTAAAAGCACTTTTTCTTAGGCATTGACAAAGCGTTTTTACTAAAAGTACCACAGACTACCTCTTGCGTTAAACTTACACGTAGTTCACCGATGATACACAAGATGGCGCCTTCACAACAAACTCACCGGCGCTCAGCTAAACTAGTCCAAATAGCCTTATCTCTGCTTACTGAAGTCGTAATTCCTCTCTCAACACTTGAAGAAACACTTCCTGGACCTCCCTCGTCTTTCCAGCGCCTCAAACCACAATATATAATAAATTTCCTGGCTATTATGCGCTGATGATCGTAACACGACGAGAGGCCGATGGGTAATGGCTTCAAACCTCGAGCAGGGCGGAAGCGGTCGGCCGCGCATGCGCCCCCTTACATGTTACCTGGTGTACGCTTCTACGTATTATACACAAGAAATAACTATGATATTTCTTGTTACATAATTCCTATTTACAGCTGCAATTGTCTTGTTTATTATATGTGGCATTACTATGACTGTATACACAGTCTTGCTAGTTTTTTATATACGGCATTACTATGATTCTATACGCATACCCCAATACTTTTTTCTATCAATATGTATTTAAAAAAATCTATCACCAGGGGTAAGGCAGCTGATAAATATACTTTATGAAAGACAAAAAATGCTCCATTAAAATATTTTATGTTCTCATAAAACGTGATCGCAAAACCTTATGAAAGACATGCAATTTTCCACTTTTACTACAATGAGCCCAATTTAAGGCAGCAAAATGTAAGGACGCATTCATGATTGCACTTTTAAGGTCACGCCTTATGAAACACACTTGTGACCCAACAAGCAAAAAGACCCATCCGCGGGGGATTTTTAGTACTGGCTTTGGCCACCAGGGGGCATCAGAAGGGCTAGAGAGTGCACAATTCAAGTAAAAATACTTTAGGCTAGTTTTTTGTGTAGAACACAATAGACTTATAATAGTTGTTCTATCTTTACTGCACACATTCCATATTTGGAATGCAAAAAGAAAGTTTTCTATGGAAAATTGGGATATAAGACATTTTTTGGTTGCCATGGAAACCATTCCATTACACAAAATGGGAGATAATTGTCCCGGTTTCTTAAGTATCACATCAGTTACTCAAAACTGGAAACAGACTGTAAAAATTCCTTCTAAAACCAAATTTAGACTAAAAAATACCATTTTATTTGGTTATTTATCAATAAAACTGATTTTTCATAATTATCGCTATCTATTATGGGATGTGACGCTTTTAGAGCATATCTACCATTTTCAGTTATTGATATGTACCAATCTTTGAAATAAATTCCCACAAAACTACCAGGAATTTTTTAACTCATGATATCTCATTTTAAAGGGTATGACACCAACTTTAAATACTAATTCCTCCCCGGATGGGTCTTATCCCTAGCATGGTCACACTTTATTTACGATCATGCAAATCCAGCTTATGAAAAGGCTCTCTGGTATTATAAAGATATTTCATATTTGAAGGGGGTCCTGCACCTGCGTTTAATCAATCAAGATCTGCACGTATGTGAGACCACTGCGCATAAATAGGCAATTAGGTACGTGTTTTAATCCTCCCGTTCCCTAATGACATCAATATAGTCCCGTAGGCCTACACAGATCATACCAGTCCGACTTTTCCTTTCTGTTCCACTAACCATGGGCAGTGTTACCCTTACACATCCATGTTGACCTTTCTGCATAAGCAGGCATGGTAAGGTAACGTGATTAATCGGTTATCCAAAGACCAAGGCGCCATATGACATAACACTGTAGAGTCAACAGGATAAATCCCTTCATCCATAATGAGCTTGAAGATCCTTCCCGTTATGGGCTGATTCGAACTGGTCCCACAACTTCAATAACGTGGAAGCACTAGCCCCATTGCGTTTATGAGCGTTGCATCCCGAATGCATATCCTTACGATAAGGCGATTATTACGTTGCAGGTTCGAAATCAATTTAAGATCGATACGTGTATAATAACGTTACCATGAATGGTTGGTCACCGTTAATTAATTTGAGTTTGCAAATCCTAATACTTTATTCCCAGTTTAATACACGTACCACCGGCTTACACATTGGTCCTCCCCAAGTAAACTATTCATGTTCAGTGGTCCTCTTATACTATACCATGAAATATAACTTGATGAAGCATCATCAAATAGATGAATCGCCTTAGTGACATATGAGAGATATTTTGATTCAACCGTGATCTTATGTTTCGTCTTAAACTTGGAGTACAGTTTCAAAATGTTCATTTCACATGCCTCATCCTGCATGAATTAAAGAAACTTTTTTTTGTATAAGTTATGCATAATGCGCCTGGTGGCAAAAAATGAAACTACCTAAAACCATGATAAAAGCATTATCTTCCTTTTGTATAATTATATCCTAACTTATCTTTATAGTCCCTTTAAATGCCACATTATGGTATTCTACACATGTTGTCGCGTTTTCTTCCACTACTGCTAAAAGCTATGTTCTACTCTGTTGTAGGTGTCTAGACTAACTATAGAACATTTGAATAATTCCCCAATTGCTTTAATTACACTGTAAAAATATTCCGTTGAATATACGGAGAATCAGTGTAAAATTTTACGGTGATTCACCATAACATATGATTACGGTGAGGCAACGTAAAATCAATCAGTTTTACTTTGAATATCCGTAATCCAGTACAGTGAAACACCGTTTATTTTTACAGTGAAACACAGTTTATTTTACGGTGAAGCTACGTTTAATTGATATCAGTTTTATCACACCAGGTGGCAGTTTGGTTCATGAAGAGATTTTCCTAGATGCTAGGAACACCATTTTTGTGGTGATAAGAAATATATATACAGATACAGCTGTAAGGTTTGCTCTGTAGCCATCCTAGAGTGACTTCTGCTCATGGACTGGTATTACAAAGTGTCATGAAGCATTCTATAAGGCTTTCATAGACTAATTCCTAATGATTAGGTCTGAAGTCTTGACACTAAGATGATATTGCTGATTGGTACCAAATTGGGTTTGGAACCATATTGAGCATGGACTTAGGTAAAGGGGGATAAATGAACTGAATAACACTGGGACAAATCAGTTAAATTACACAAAATACCATTACAATTATTGTTTAGGCACTGAATCAGAATACAGTGATGTTTTGTATTCTGTTAAAATAACGGTGATTCACAGTTCCGTAGAAATGACGGTGACTTTGAGAAAAACGGTGACCGTGAAAATAACGGTGAAAATCCGGCACCCAGTGGTGCCAGTGAATCACCGTTTTTTTAACATTACTGAGAATCACTGTTAAAAAATTTTATAACGGAGATTTCTTGTTTAAAAATAGCGGTGACAGTTCCGTAAAAATAACGGTGACTTAGGCAACAACGGTGACCGTAAAAATAACGGTGAAAGTCCGGCACCCAGTGGTGCCAGTGAATCTCCGTTATTTTAACGGAATTTTTTTTACAGTGTAGTCAATTAATCACTATTATTTTGATTGTAAAATGTATCTTATGTACAGATGACTACGGTTTAGGTTACAAATTGGTGGCAACTGTTTTTTCAGAGTTGCAAAATATAGGGAAAAAAATACAATTTTCTAAATCTGTATTTCCCCCTAAATCAGTCATGGCTCTCTACTTTCACCTATGACTACTCTTTCTTCTTTCTTTTTTTGGGAGGGGGGGGGGGTAATTGTGTTGCAGAGAAATTGTTGGTAGATCAAAATTGTTGGTAGATCAAAATTGACCGAACCTTCCCTTATACCTTTTTAACTTTAAGCATGTTTATCATAGATTTACACAACGGTACTGTTTATACCCATGATTTCATTTTCATTTGAGGACATAATGCTACCACACTAAGGCGATAAGTAGTACTAATGCAGATCACCTACCTGTATCAACGTCAACAAGTCAGTCAGTAATTTCCAGAAACCAACATAGGTTGGAATATCCAATAAGAGTTAAACTCCTTAAGCAGGAACAGTTAGAGGAGGTGTGGCAGAGCCAGGAGGAGGGGAGTGACTTGGCAGACCCTGGAGGAGAGGTGAAATAAGACTGGTGTAGTGGTGAGTGTGCAGGTGTTGGTATTAGGCGGGTGCACTCCTGGTTATACATGTACAGTTGAGAGTGCACTCGCTGACTAACACCTATATGGACACCTACTACTACACCGATATTCCTAGGCTCCCTATACGCCCAATCTCCAAGTCACTAGTGCCTAACCTAGTTAGTCATGTTTGGCTCCCTATACGACCAACCTAGGTAAGTTACTATTGTCAGGTTGGTTAGTACTGACCAACCAACCTTAGTCTTTTAATTTCCAGGGGAGCCACTGAGTGGTCATAATAGTATATTACAGGTGGCACCAACTAGTGGTATACAAATACAACACACCAATGATGAACCTAAGTTAGCCACTACTGACTGACCCCTCAGTCATTTTTGATGATAACTTTGCCGTTGTGACTAACATACACATGACTAACCTAGGATAGTTTTTACTGACTAACCCTTTCAACTTATGGATTTTCAGTGTACCCCCCTCCCAACTCACCCAACCATTTTAGCCACCCCCCCTCCCCAACACCATGCATTAAGAATGCCTAGGTGCCATTACCCTTCACTCTAGATGTACACCTGGTCGCATTCTGTTCATACTCTCACACCTTTGACTCAAACTTTTGATAAGTATGCAAACAAGCACGTTTTGTAGACCCTTATACTCAAAGATAAGAGCTAGAACTTTGCCTTTTGTCGTTAGTCGCAACTCTAGCTTGCCTTAACTTTGTAGGATAAGTAGGGGAATGCTGTCAGACATTAGCTTTATTCCGTAGATTCTAATCTATATTCTATTCATTTAGATTTTATTTGTAATAGCAGCAACTGTACATTTCGCATCATTTTGAAAGTAGATTGTATTTACATTTACAGTATCATAGTAGTCACAATTGATGTCTCTAATGTCGGTGTCATAAAAGAAACTTTAAATGCATCATTAAGTTAGTTCTGCCATTCTTGAATTAGAGATATGAGATGTGTTGATACGAAACCTTGGGCTGGGACGCAGTGGCTTGTCTGCCCTTATCTATGCGACAGGGGGAATAAAAGAACACTAGCCTGTTATCCTTTAAAATAAGTATGGTCTGTGCTTCACCCATTTCATTCCATAGGGTTACGTGAGCTAGGGGTGCTCAGATTTACCTGTTTGTCCGTAACTAGATATATATTTCTATAATTCATTAATTTCGTAAAAAAGTTTTATATAAAACAAGTAAAATGAAATTGTTTTGCAACAAAGACAGTGTTCGAGTAGGTGGTCCAATTTAGCCTGTCCAAAGAAAACCTTTCTCGATCCTAAACTTAATTCGGCCAAAAAAATGTATTTTTCAGACAACCCGATCCTAGCATTAAAAAGAATCGACATTAGCATATTTTACCAATCGTTGGGCATATTTTTATCTCATTTCTTAAACCATCATATTTTTATAGATTTTAGCAAATTTTTGGTCGGGGAGAACAAGTTCCTACTGATTTCAGTGGCCTAGTTATTTGTCTAGCCTTAAGAAATTGCTTTATTACAAGAATAACAAACAATTTTCTTGATGTTTCCCATTACGTCAGGAACCAGAGAGCCATTTTTGAATCGATTCGAGTCGATGTCGTGATTCTGGACTCATTCCTACCTATCTGTTGGACCATGTTGCCGGAAACACACCTTCTTATTTTTGGCATTTTTATGATCTCATTATTCAAAACCAAGACCACACATCATCAAAATCGTGAGCTCACGTTTATTGAGCAAGAGAGGAGGGAGTGAGTCCAGGTTTAAGTATGAAACTAGCGTGTCCTATGTATAAGTATGTAACATTGATGTACCCTCTTAGAATATAAAAACAGGTTTGGAATGTAGAATGGAGGTTTGAGTCAATCCAGTTGGAACTAGAGCTGATCTTTGCCACGGGAGGGCGTTACAGTGTTGTATCGCGCGCTGTGTGTATTTGTTTTCAGTCCTTCTACAACCCACCGCCAACATTTGACTAGCACCCACTGCACTATACGTCTAAGTCGATAATCCACTTAAACATTCTGTTGAATTCCTATTCAAAATCGTACGGGGCAAACAGGGTCACCTGTGAATACGACTGAAGCTGCGTTGTATGACACTATTATGAGGCCAATCAGAAAGGTATGGAGGAGGGCATAGACATGCTCTTTGAAAATGGAATAGATTGCAGAGACTGATTTTAGTCTTATCTATATCCGCAATACCTGTATAATATATGAATGCCTTATGGCGGCAGTTGACGCATTGAGTAAGTCCAGTGGCCAGATTTCAGCAGTTCTCTTTTTTTCATGAAGAGGAAGGCCTTCTAGTGCCCAAGTCCGGGGGCTGGCCTCCTGCCAGATATTCTGAGACTAATACACTGCACAAAACGTGTTTAGATCCTAAACACAACCCTAAACACATTCCTGCCCCGTTATTGTCCGCACAATGTGTTTCTAAACATGTTTAGACCTATAATATGTTTAGCTCAGGGCTTAACCCCTTCCACGCGGTAAGCCAATATATTGCACAAAATTGCATTGAGTTACAAGAAACCCAGTGGTAAAAGGGTTAAACATTTATGTGTTTAAAGCAATGTTTTTGACAATGATGTGTTTTGAATTCAATAATTTAGCATATTATTGTATTTATCTGACAGGTGTTTAAGGATAAAAGTGGTGTGCCTAGAGACATGTAGATTATTATCATGTTTAGATATTTATATTTAAATAAATAAATAATTATATTTACATATAGTGTCTTGAAGAGACTTCTATGTAGCAGATGTATCTTTATTGCATCGTAATCATAGTGATATTGCATTCAACCCTTGAATCCTGCAATGTGTATTATTATCCTTTTGTATCCCATATAATTTAAGTTGATTAACTCAGATTTAAGCACATTTAGAGCCACAATAACATTTGAGTGGTTGTAGAAACTACAGTCAGCCACAGAGCTGCCATCTGGTGTGTGTTTGATATACTATGATCTAAACACTACATGTTTACATCCTAAACACCAAATTCTCATACTGTTTAAATACTAAACATCTAAACATATTCTATATTTATAAATGTTTAGGTGTTTAGAATAAAAGTGTTTAATTAATTTAAGGATTCAAAGACACAAACCTAGTAATATGTTTAGACTTTAAACATGTTTAGACCTAAACATGTTTAAAACCTAAGCACCTTTTTTGCAGTGTATATACCACTAATGACAAGGTGGACCCGCACCAGCGATTTGCGACGGGTCAAAATGATTATCATTAGAGCTTTAATTAAAAGGGTGAAAAACATATAACCAATGTACACCAATGACCTATAGTTGGCTAGTATTCAGTGTGTAGAAACAGTCGGGGTGGATACCACTCCGGCGACATGCACAACTTTAGTTCAGGTCTCTACAGCCAGGGGTCTCTTCAGCTCTAAAGCCAGTGTAAGCTGAGTACGGCTCCTCCTTCACAACTAAACTGTATACATGAGTATAACTATTAGAATATGTCCCCCCGTGAGTTCAAACGAAGACATACGTATAGTACTTATTGATACACACAGTCTTGATTGGTCAACCCAAAATATTTTTGGTTTACCAATTGCACTAAGTAATCAACTTCTGTCAGTGTACCTAACACCTAAAGTTTTAATCTCACATTCCTCTATCTGATGCTTGAGTAATACAGCATCAGGTAACCATATAACATGAGCATATCTCTATCTATCTAGCAGTCCGAAATCATAGATGTGTGTAGGTGTGGGCGCAGACACTGTGTCAATCTATAAAGGGTAGCCGGGGGCGGTCAGCTTTCTAAACCGTGAAGAGTCCGGTTAACTATAAAGAAGAAAGCCAGCAAATTGGTCAATGGTTACTAAATGCCAGAAAAGGTTCCCAAAATACTAGTATTCCGAAACGGAAATACTAATGTTCTCAAAATACAGGGAACCTTTCAATGTGCACTTGGAAGTGAGAGGTGGATTTGGACACTTAAGGCTCTGCATGGTTGGACGTCAGCTTCCATTTGCTGAAGCCAAAAAGATTAGGCGCGAACTTTAAAAGGACTGGTTAAGGCTAATTAGGGATAAAAGCCTTTACCAGTGAGTAGATTAATGGGTGGTCAGTGTGCTAATTTGATTAGCAGGTCCTTTCATAGAACACCAATGATGATTATCATTAGTTCTTGATTTATTGGTGTATACATATTTCATGATATTATCTTAATTCCACGCCTGTAGATATTAGGCCTGAGAAGCATAATATGCAATTACAATCCGTAAGAAAATATACTCGAGGATTGTAACAGAGAAACTCTGACAACAGTCTCAATATGAAGAGTTTGGATGCAAAACGACATAAGCACCATTTTTAAAATGGGGACAGAAATCTGACAAAAATCTCAATTAGGGATATTGAATAATTATTATAAGCCTCAATTTTTTCCCCCAAGATTCATCATTATTTTTCATCTCATTAGGACCTACTTGAAAAAAACACACTTTTAATATGCCAAAGGCGTCAATTTTGATTGTGTAATTAATGAGATAGTTGGATATATTAACCAATCTAATACATTTGGGTATTTTTTTAAAGTGATAGCTTCCACTAAATTCTCCCTATTGAACCAAGCTTCCACCTGGTGGGTAAACATTCAATGTGAGATTCACCGGAAATGAAAAAAACTTTGTTTCACTGTACTGGTTTACGGATGTTCAATGTACAATTAAGCAGTTTTACAGTGTCTCACTGTCAATCACAATTACGGGATACACCGTCAAATTTAACATTGATTCTCCATAATTTCAACGGAATAATTATCTTTACAGTGTATCTTGAAAACCAACTCATTTTCTATTGCTTCATAGTCCAATTGCACCCGAAGGATAAATCCGTCTCCAACAAAAGTGTTCAATGTTGTTCTGGAGACAAGATTATAACACTGTGATTGTAAATGGCGGGTACTAATAATTCACAGTTTATTAATTGATTTCATCTTACATGCCCAATAGTAAGACACCAGCATTCCAAATCAATTACGACTAATAATATTTTAGAATCTCGATCCTGAAAAGTAAATGACCTTGTTCTGGCAAAACATCTCATTCTGTGGTCTAAATCATCTACTCAAGGGGTGTCTCCATCAAATACCGTCCACCCGTCCGTCCATGAAAATAGACAAGAAATGCATGGATCCGTCCAGTTTTGATGGACAGACGGACAGTTCTCGTCTCCACCAACATCCGTCCGTCCAGTCCCTTCCGTCCCATACTGGACAAATATCAGGATAAAATGGATCGACGGATCCTTTTCCTGTTCTGTCCATCCGTCCATCCGTCCATCCATCCATCCATTCCATCCTTCACAGAGTGACCAATGAGGACGGAAAATTTTCATTTTCTGATGGAAAAGTGGACAGACGGGCATATATATTCAACTCTTTTTTTATATTTCCGTCCGTTCATTTTACCTTCAGAAAACAGACCTTTCCGTCCATGTTGGCCACTCTGTGATGGACCGAATGGACGGATGGATGGACGGATGGACAGACGGATGGACGGATGGACGGGCGGATGGACGGAAGGGCGGAAGAGCGAAATGATCCGTCCGTCCAGTTGTGACAGACCGTCCATGAAAACTAGACAGATCCATGCATTTTTTTGTCTATTTTTATGGACGGACGGGCGGACGGTCTTTGATGGAGACACCCCTTTAGATGAAGAATTGGTTGTACTTTGATTGTTTTGTGCTTTGAGTATCATATTACATTTCGTTACAATACAATGCTGCAGAGCTGGTGATTGTGCTGCAGGAGGAAAACCCACACACTTTGTGTCGTTCTTAGTAGGATGTGATAGGTTATTCTCAGTACAACACCTGCGTTCCCTAAAACTTGTACTCGAGTGTAATTCTTCATCACGGGATTAAGGAAAAACAGTCTAATTGTCTTTAGTCCTAGACCTCAAACCAATTTTGTTCATAAGAATTGAAATGTATACATAACTAGTGTCTCATTGTGCAAGAAATGTCATCATATGGTATGGGAAATCGGTCATTTTAGTTTCTTAAATCTCAGCAATTGGATATATTTGAGAACTAGGAACGCACCTGAGTGTGAACCCTGTTTAGATGAAGTGTAAATTAGTGTTTGCTAAATATATTTTGTGACAAGGACCCGAAATAATTAATTTATGCTTCTGCAGTCATATCTTACCCACTGCCTATCTTGTTTACACTTGTTTATCTTTTTGCACTATATATTATTCTTTCTTGCATCAATGAATGTGCGCTGTATGCCTGTAAGTATATAACGTAAGTTGATACATAGCGTTCTATAACTTGATATAGGGGCAGCCTTCTCTTCCTCATGAGATTGCATTATGGACTATCAAAGATTGTATTGAAAAGGAATGACGAGCACATCGTACTTTTAATTGATGATATGTTTTTAGGAAGTCTTCCTATGAATAAACAGACGTTACACAATCAAAAAAAGTGCAGGGATCGGGTATCTACCTCTGCACATATGCTGTTGAATGGAGAAGGTCATGTGTAATTATGCTTACCTGGCTTCATCTTTCAGAATTCATTTAAAGATAAATAACTTTATTTCTGGAAGGTGAGTGGGACGACAGCAGTTGAGCGTTTCCTCAACGTATCAAATGACACAGTCAACTGTCGAGAACTTTAACGGCTATACTGACATTTGGACTTTTTCTGCTTTTATGTCATATATATATATATATAATAAGTTATTTGTAGTGATTAGAACAATTAAGTAGCTGTACATTGGCGGTACAGTAAACAATTAAGTAGCTGTACATTGGCGCTACAGTAATAGTAATAAACAGAGACATTGTGGATTGATCTTGATAAACTGGCCTTTTATTAACCATAAGTCAATCATAAAGTGAATTCCCTAAGTACATTCAGCACCTAGAACTAATCTTAACATTAACGATAAAGGTAAAACTTGAATTTTGAGCCACTCAGGCAGTGAGGTGCTCATGGTAGGGTGGGGACGACCAACTGACGACTCCAGGGTAGAGTGGCCTTATATAAGTGAGTGTATCTTTGTCATGGATACCGTTCCGGCGCATGAATACACCCGGGCAGTTTACTCACAGACAATAATTATACGTACATACACGAGTGTATATGTTATATATAATTGTATATATATATATATATATATATATATATACATATATATATATATATATATATATATATATATATATATATATATATTAACAGCGACTAGATAAGTCTCAAGGGAGACGGGAAGTGGAGCCAATCAGGATCAACTGCGGGGTAATATTGATTGATGCAACTTTAGTCCTACAGATACAAAAACAGACTGCCAATTTCACCAAAAGCAATATTTAGAAAATGGATATCCAACCTATCACCCAAATGGAACTTTCTAAACTGTAGTCACGGACTATTTCACCAATATGCTGTGCTGACACTTGCCTGGTTATCTCAGTTGGCAAGATGCCTGCTTCTAAATTAGAGGGTGGACGATTTTATCTTCTCTTGGGAAAACTTACTAAAACGTTTTCTGTGATGGGCCCTGAACCAACACACGCACTAACGGGGAGTTAGTCCACAGGATCCCACTACCAGTTTTTCACAATTATCCTCAAGGTATGGCTATCAGTAATCAGTTCAGAAAAGGCCATTTCTGCCGTGGTTCTCTCATCCTCTTTTGTACTGATACTGTCGGCCCATCCCCCACATTCTTTGTGCATGTTGCGGTTTAGAGAGTGATCATTTTTTAAGAACAGGGGGGGGGGTGGTGGCTTTCCACGCGGAGCGCACAGAATTTATTACACCCCCCCCCCCCCCCGGTCGAGGGGTCAACATTTTTTACCCCCCCCCCCCCTTACTGCCGAAAATCGGCTTGCGCGCGGGCCCTTTGAAGCATTGTAACACCCAGGCTTTTTGGCTCAAAACAGGTTAAATTATTTTGACCCCCCCCCCAAGAGGGGTCCAAATTGTTTTGCTCCCCCCCCCCCCGGTCAAGGGGTCCAAATCCCCCCCCCTCCCAAACCCACCACCCCCCCTGTTGTTAAAAAATGATCACTCCCTTAGGCATACCTTTGTCTTTGCGCCATATCAATTGGTATAGACTGTGATTTGATGGACGAGGGTGGTGTGTCTCTGTATCAATATCATATCAATTGGTATGTTTATGTTGCTGCTGTATATATCTCGCCATTCTTAGATAATGGACACAATCTCTGTGACACAAAGCTCTACGTTAATGCTATGTACATGTATATAGGTTGCTGTTGTTTTTTTCGGGGGGGGGGACTTATTTGATTGATCTGGTAGTGTAGATTTGGCGGGATGTCCCATATCTAACAGATATCTAAGAGATATCCTATGTCATGTCATTTATTCTTCCCTTCATGTCACTAAGCAGCTTAGCTCTATGCCGTATGTCAATTTTAAGAAATGGCTATGTCGCCATGTGGAACCTAGCCAATGCCATCCATCCCATTGATTTATGATATGGTGTATCAACTTTTCTTTGCAATTGTGATTGTATGACGTGAAATTGTATGTACTGTCTAAAATATTAATCACCACAGTAGTACTATGTATTATCAGAGATCAATTAGACTATGAAGGCCTCTGTTATTACTCTACTAATTAATGCAGAGTATCTTTAGCCTGAGTCTCAGTAGAATCCAGTTGAGATAATAATTATACATAGTATAGACCTATACCCGTATAAACCCCGGGCAGGGGGCGTGGCATCGACCCGCGGGAGGTAGTTCCTCCAGCACTCCTGGGGAGCGCCAGCGACGCCCTAGGAGTTCCAGCACCCGCCGGGAGGTGGCGCCCCGGTGTGACGTCATCCCCCGGTGTGACGTCACCAGCCTTGACGTCGCTTAGTGACCATTCCATCTGTTGGGGCGGACTAGATAAGGCCACTCCGTTTGAATCTGGGTCAGTCGGCCTGTAAACATCATAGAGTGCGCACCTCCAGTATTTAAAAAATAATAATTTTGGGTTAGGGGTACTTATTCTGTAATTGATATTTATGGTATTATTGTTGATCTTGTGATATTTATGATATTTATGATATTGTTGATATCTATTATTGTGTCATACTATGTGTCATACTGACTTGTGATCATTTAGTTGCTGTGTCTGTTTAGACCTGTGTTAGGCGCTAAAAAGCTCATGTTATTGCGATATAGGACCATGGATCGTCCTAGTCTACTCTGTCATTATGGTCATTTATTGTTATTGGTTATTGTCACTAAAAAAGTTGAGTGTGACTGTTTATGTAACTGCATAGTACTTCAGTGTTAATAAAAATATAGGCTGATATTTTAGGTACTATATATTTCACCACACCAATGTCTCGTGTCTTCTCTTATATTAATGTTATATTTATTATATTAATATATCCTAGCTACCGGTAACTTGATATTCTCATATTGACTTAGTAGTTTCCATGGTAACTTGTATATACTATACCTCGGTAGTAAGTCTAGCCCGAGTGCAGACCTTTCATATATATTAATGTAATATAACTTAATATATATTTCCACCCCTTAACCATTTATATGGAATATTCGAGTCTACATCAAATTCTGTCCCATGCACCCACGGGCTACCAGTGAGCTAAATCTCTGGGAGGAGGTCAGGTGTTTCTGTTTACAGAAACAGGGTAGTCAACTCTATGTTCCCCCTCTGCTTTGAGCATCGCATTCTGGTGAAAATGCATGCATTTGGATGCATTAAAAGGTCATAGTCTCATGGATTTGCATAATGAATAATATTACTGGGATGCAGAACACATAATTTTGCATTAAACTGGAGATATACCCACATTTAGCAAAGTTCCCCCTCTGCTTTGTGTCAACATTGCTGCGGTCCTTAAAGCACATGGCCTGCATACCTACAACACTGTGGGGAGCAGGGAAAGGGCAGGGGTCTGTAAACAGCTAGCACAGGCAGTTAGTGTAGTAGTCAGAGTGGCCCACACTGTCCTACCTTACGGCAGGACTAGGTCTCTGCTTGGAGACAAAGGTAAGTTGGTGCGCATGCATGCACCTGAGGTCTACATGAAGGCCCATTGGCCACCACCTCCATGGTTGTCCTCTAGTCCTCGTGGGTCAGACTAATTGGCGCGGGTCACCCTCATCAGCTATCCCGTCATCCTCCCCGTGCGTCATCAGTAAGGACCCATATCCGGCCAGTAATAATACACGCACAGGTTGAAACTATTCAATGAGTCTGTATGGAGGACTCATTATCGTTCATTGTTAGACCACTTTGGTCGCCGCTTTGGTCCTGCACTGCCAGCAAGTCTGGGTAGATTTTGCTCTCTATAGATTATGGCGCAAACGTACAGCTCTGTTTTGATGTCGCAATGCATGGCTAGCAATTAATGTAATGGTCTACCTGTTCTAGGGTTACGGCCCTTTTCAGACCCACCTCGGGAAGAACTATCCTGAGTTATCCCAAGGCCGTGCCTTCCCGCGTATGAAACAGGTCACTTAAAATGGGTGTTCGATGCTTTAAACGTACGCCTGGAAAACAGCCCGAAAACAGCCCAGGTCACCAGGTCGCTTTTAACCCATCTGCAGCTACATGGCAGTGTACAAATGTACCACTATATTTTGTATATAATCGGTTTTCCCTCTTAACCTCGTTCTCCATAATCACAACAGTGTATTTCAGTCGTTGCTGCCGAAAATTCCCACCCTTAAATCATCCACTGCGTTAACATGCTTTAAAGCCAAGCGTGTCTCGTGTGTGTCAGGTTTATTTCTGATCATTTGCCCGCGAGGCAAATGTTACTTCCGGTTTATACGGTATTTCCGGTAGCGACCCCTACTGGGTGGTTTGAAAAGCTTCACACCCACGCGTTGTCCTTGGTATGAAAGGGTGTGAAATGGCGGCACAATAGCGGTGCGCGCGTGTCGCATACCCTACAGGGGGCACGTGCTATATTTTCTATATATATACAAGGGGATGCGGCTGGCAAGGGGAGTTTTTGAGCAAATTTCCTCTAAGCCAAGCAGCTTTTCTTACCAAAATCTTTCACTGTCCCATGTGAATCTATCATGTGCCATATTTATTCATCCACCCCCATTGGATGTGTAAGAATTCCCTGCAAACAGAAAAACGTGAAACGATTCATCTATACTTGTACCTGTTCTATCTGTATTTACATCTCAGTTGTGACTATAATATGGATTCTGAATGTTTCCTGGATTCAGGTAACCCGGAATACAATAGACTCGTATTTCAAACCCCCCACGAAATAACCGAAACCCAAGAATTCACTGCCTCTGATTATCACCATGAACGGCCTTGTGTGACACGCGACGAATAGTGAAAACATTCCCCATTGTTGTGTTACATGACCAGATTTACAAATCTAGCATCAAGTACAGATAATTGTCATAGTTATGTCTTCTGAGCAGCTAGTAGTGGGTGGACATCTGAGGGCTGAGTGAGAGCTGACCCCCATGTCCGCTGTGCACTCGTCACGCTACCGCATAATAGGGAAGGTTACATAGAGTTCTGAAACGTCACAGTGTGGGCAAACAGAGTCTACACGTGGTTAGGTAACCTCACCATGATGGTCACACACCATTATCCCTGCATAATCACATAATATATTTGTAGAAATGGCTTACTCGTATGTTGGATTAGATCACGCTTCTTTTGATAAATAATATGTGCATGTTGGACGGGAGAGGGGAGGGCTCAGGCGAAGATTAAGCAAAAGCAGAAAAAGCACAGACATACTGTGTTTAACCTATGGCACAAGTTATTTGATAGATAACAGAATATTATCATTTTTACAACGTACACTGGTCGACGCGAACTCTTCACACTGAAGACCCAATGGCGGTCTAAATTGTTCACTACTGAACACCCGTGGGTGTTCATGGTGATGGTGACTTGGGAGAATATAGGTGCACACTGCCCACTCAGATGTAATAACCCCGGATGGTCATGGCGATCACCCTGGGTGATTACCTAGACACTTTCTTGTGGACCAGTGTCTTTTTCTGTATAACAAGGTATCATTTAAACATAATTCCCCCTTCCTTCCATCAGCAAGATGCATATGAGAGCACTTTATAGTCCTCATCATTTTATCATGATTTTCTCCTAACTTACTGGAATCTCTAATGTTCCAAACACTCCTCATATCCTCCCATTTTATAAACACCTATATGATCAAGACTAGTACATTGTATAGGTATTAATCAGTAGATCACATGCAGTAGGCGCTGCATATTGCATTATTGTATAGTAGCGCTCTCCAAGGCCAAAGCTATGTCTTCAACTTGATAACCTTAGGCTGTGTCTCACGACCTTGGGCCAATGTTTTCGTCTCTGACTGGGTGCCAGCTCTGACCGGGTGCCAGCTCTGACCGGGTGCCAGCTCTAACCGGCCTGAATAAAAACGGGTTATTTAGGGCAGATATAGATAGAATTTGGCTGAAAAGGTTATTGGATGTTATAACCCTTTAAACTAGTAATTAGTGGCCCATTTTAATCATCATCTGCCCTAAATAACCCGTTTTTATTCAGGCCGGTCAGAGCTGGCACCCGGTCAGAGCTGGCACCTGGTCAGAGACGAAAACATTGGCCCAAGGTCGTGAGACACAGCCCTTAGGGAGTGATCATTTTTTAACAATAGGGGGGGGTGATGGGTCTGCGCGCGGATCGCACGAAATCTTTTACACCCCCCCGGTCGAGGGGTCAACATTTTTTACCCCCCCCCTTTACGGCCGAAAATCGGCTCGCGTGCGGGCCCTTTGAAGTATAGTAACGCGCGGGCTTTTTGGCTCAAAACAGGTTAAATTATTTTGACCCCACCCAAGAGGGGTCCAAATTTTTTTGCCCCCCCCCGGTCAAGGCTCCAAATTATTTTTGCCCCCCCCTGTTGTTAAAAGATGATCACTCCCTTAGGTCATCATGATGATCCCCTCAGGTGGTGAACTCAATGCTCCCAAAGTCTTCAGCATGTGCACCTTCATCCGGGCCTGGGGTTTCAGTGGACATATAGCCCACAGTTTTGTATACATGCACTGTAAAAATATTCCGTTGAGATTACAGAGAATCAATGTTAAATTTGGCGGTGTATCACCGTAATTGTGATTTACGGTGAGACAACTACATTTCATGAGCACTCACGCATTCACCTAGAAGGTGTTTCAGAAACAATGCAATATAAGGATTGATCTATTTTTGTATGTTAGTGGTGTAAAAAGAATGCAATCTTAGGAAAATAGCAAGTGTTTCAGCCTGAGATTGATCCATGTAAACCACTGGCGCCATTGTCCATAAGATTGATATACGAGTGACCAACTGACATATCTGTTAACTGAGTCTCCCCATTTGAGTATGTGCAATGTAATAACGATGCTTTTATGCCCCTTTGATGCATTAATGCCGCTCAATGGATGGCTCATTTTACAATGTGGAGACATTAAAAGTGTCATATTTAACGCTTGTTCTTGATGTCCATCAAAACGTAATTCAAAGGAATGATATTATTTCGAGACATTGATCAAATAAAGCGGTAATTTGAAACACCTATTCAATGTTCGTGGGTTTCTTATGATTCCAGTTATCGCTGATAGGTATCAATAATAAACTTGTCCCTTTGAACCATACATTTTATACTCCACTTAAGACTGATCATTATACTTACGACCAGTGTGGCAATAGAATGATTTCAAATCAAAATCTTCAAGTGGTGGGTGTATAGAAATGTATCGAAAAAAGATGGATCTATTAGAACCATTGTGACACAATGTGTTTTGGGTGTTGCTGTGTATGGCTGGTGTGTATAGTTCACGTGGTGGGGACCCACCGGGCGGCGGCAGTGCGTAGTGCACCAGTGTTCAAGGAGCGACTCATCATACACTGAAAATGGGAAAGGGGAGAGGTAGGTGTGTGTGTGTGGGGGGGGGGGGGGGGTCGTCCCAGTCAATCATCGATCGGTGTTCTATTTCTGGGGGCAGCTTTGGTCAAATTAGAAGTTGCACATAATCTGGTAGTGGCCAGAAACGCTATCTGGGCATGCGATGGGTCGGAAAATAGTAGCCGGCGTTCGATGGGTAATAATACAGTGAGGGGGTCCCCGACCTCCCGGCTGCCGCACGATTTATGGAACTGGAGGCGCTGTTGGGAGAGGCTAGGGGTGAAGGGGAGGGGTGGGGTCTATAGTATTAGTACTACTACCTCTCAATGGGAGAGTAGAGGGGGGCGGAGGAAGTGTCATTCATAAAGAGAAGATATTAAATCCAGGCGTTGGATTCTCCGACCATGTGTCAAGACGGTAGTTGCAGGGCAATGATCTATCACCAAAGGAGACTACATTGGCATCATAATACACACATGAGAAAAACGATTTATTAATTGTTAAATTTATGCTGGGACATCGGAAACCTTCAGACAATAGATAAATAAAACATCACTTGGGCTTGTATTGAAGGATTAGGGGCCACATATACAGTGCCACAGGAAGGCTAAAATGTCCCAAATGAATTAACCTTTGGACCTGTAAAGAAGTATTAATGAATAAAAGGGACTTCAAATTTGAAATGTGTGCTGTCAATATGTCAACCCATGCAAAGTCCTTCGACAGGGACACTGACTGTAAAAGGCAATAGTGTCAATAGGTCCTATGTAATATGTATTGTATCTATATCGTGTAGAACAATATAATGCCACCCTGCATTGCCATGTAGGCTACCGGCAGCCATTATAAAAAACGTATAGATATTGTACGGAATCGTATTTACCATGAATGTAGGCATTATACAGAGTCGTATTTACCATAAAGGTCAACATTGCACTGAATTATTTACTAGAAAACATAGCCATTGTAAGTACATACTTAATCGTATTTATCACAAATATCCACGTTTCTAACCTTAACGGTCCCCCATACCATTCACCCGCCCCCGCTCTCCACAGCCGTCACCCAATGCACGTCATCCAGGTTTATGACGTGCAGACTGCGCCGCCACCTGACGTATCCCGTGCCGTTATCGATAATGTAGGACCACCCTTCTTATTGACAAAGCCACCAGTGGCACAACTGTCTGCGTCTTCCTCAATTGACGCCTGCTGCCGCCATTAATTGGCCACATGACTGCTAGGGGAGCACTCGACTCGCGAGTTGGATGCACTGGGTTGAGGGCGGGATCCCTTCACCCTTCAGTATGTAGGGTGAAAGGGATCGACTCGATGGTGTTGGTATCCAAGTCAAATCGTGTATCAGCCTGATTTGTGTAGATCTCAAATGTTGTAAAGTAAACTTTATAACATCGTTATTATTTCAAAGTTTCTGTTGCAATTTATTGTAGAAAGTAATCAGAGAACTAGACAGCTCTATACATTATTTAATCTATAACTTTTGATCTGAACGAAAAGTATAGGGGAAAAAGAAGTGAGACAGGATGTGAGTGAGGGGCGGGGCAGGGTCAGAGGGAGAGGTAGGGCAGAATAGGAGTGAGGTGTTGGGTAGGATATGAGGGAGGGGCAGGGCAGGGTCAGAGGGAGAGGTATAGGCAGAGTAGGAGTGAGGTGTGGGGTAGTATGGGAGTGAGAGGCGGGGCAGGGTCAGAGGGAGAGGTAGGGCAGAATAGGAGTGAGGTGTTGGGTAGGATATGAGTGAGGGGCGGGGCAGGGTCAGAGGGAGAGGTATAGGCAGAATAGGAGTGAGGTGTGGGGTAGCATATGAGTGAGGGGCGGGGAAGGCTCAGAGGGAGAGGTAGGGCAGAGTAGGAGTGAGGTGTGGGGTAGGATGGGAGTGAGAGGCGGGGCAGGGTCAGAGGGAGAGGTAGGCGGAATAGGAGTGAGGTGTGGGGTAGGGTGGCCGCGAGGGGTGGTCCAAGGTCAGGGGTAGGGGTGGGCAGGATGGTGGTGAGGAATAGGAAGGATGGTGGTGAGGGATGAGCAGGATGGGAGCGAAGGGTAGGACGGGGGGGGGGGGTTGAGGGGTGAGGTAGGGTCTGAGAAAGGGGTGGGGAGCATAGGAGTGAGGGTGTGGCGGGAGTGGTCAGTGCTGATGCAAAGAGAGCTTGTGCGTGTATACTCACATCAAGATACGCGGCTATATGCCCTATAGTACACACGCCCATCTGCATGTACTACTCACAGCACACCATGCTGTTGCTACATGTCCTCCTACACCACCTCATGTCCATGTGCTGCTGACACGGCTACTAGCCTTCTACACACACCACTGTGCATGGACTACTCACATGTCAAGCTGACAACACTGTGAGGCGGGCTGGTTCGTGTGCTTATCGTGTTCGTACCGTAATATCTGTTCAACCATAGTATTTGTTCCAGTTTGCCCACTTATACCACAATACACATCAACCCACAAACCCTACACTGTCAGAAGTAACTGTAGCTGCACAGCGAGTTATACTGTATATTCACAGTATAAAAGGAGGTATTTTTGGTTTCAAAACCGAAAATACCTCCTTTTATACTGAAAATCTACGCTATAACTTGCTATGCAGCTACACTCTTCTGACAGTGTAAACACCTCATTCCAAGTGCACCATTTCACTGCTTATTCCCACCCACATATTATTTACTGTTGGTTTCCTCAAACCTCTTTTATCATCACCTGAATGGTGGGTTTGTGTCACAGATTTCATTCAACTTCCCCAAAATACATCACCGGCGAGCTGTGCATGAAAATGCACCAATTCTCAAAATGTCATCGGTAATACAACCATTAAAGATGTCTTGCTGGCGTCCAATGGCGTCCACTGACCCATCTCTTTTCGGACAGGAACAATTAACGGTCGGCAGTGTACATGATTGGCAAGGGGGGAATTGGACACTACGGAAGAAAAATATCCAGATGTATTAACAATAATTATTGCTCATGTCACATGGCTTATGAAACGATCAACGCTGCCCAAGGTTGCATTGTATTGCAGCTGTGGATAACACGTTGATGTGTGGAGTTTCTAACGTTGTCTCAGACAACATTGATCTATGGGCCCTAACTGTGTTTTACCCTGGCAAGCTGCGTGGGCTTTAGTCTATTGCACTTATGGTCAAAATTTAATAGATTCATCTACCATTTTACATAATTTTACTAACACAAATTAAAAAGCTATTTGAATTGTATCCATTCCAGAATTATAGTAAAACATTTAGAATATGTTGCCATGGACACGTGACCTAGAACATGCCCAAATCTGCCATTTTATATACCCTTTAAACATCCACTGAAAGTACTCCCATGACCAGGGTAATCCAACATGTGCCACTGCAAACCCTAAAAATTAATGAATATCCACATAAATTAATGAATATTTACATGGTAATTAACATGAAACATGAATATAAAATTCTGCTCATCTCTTGAACATGACCATGCTCGATAATTTTTGAATTTTATAACAATTGCATTGCCAATATCATTACAAATTGGTGTACCTCTTCCCATTTTAGGGTAGAAAATGACTCTCCATAGCTACCTAATGAGATACAATTGCAAGGCAAAGACAAACTGAGTGCTTTGATGAATCATAAGTTGGTGTCAGGGATTCGCCAATTGGAGCCCAGGTGGACCTGACTTTCAGGTGAGGGTGCTTTTGGTGACAGTGACGCTCACTTCTCTGAGGGTGCAGGTCTAGGTGGTGCCAGTTTGGTAATTTTTAATAACGTATTTCTATAAACTATTTACTAGTACGTCTTACCCTGATGCGTATGTCGTACCGTACGTTTTTGCTGGTATCTATTAATGGCATAGCTATATGCATAGTTCGCATTACAACTGGGAAAACATCAAAGCAATTATGATACTGGATATGATGGAAGCAATCACGGTGAAGCAATAGGGTATATGCCGCACTGCAATTACTGAGAAGCTATTCTTGATGGAATAAATGTGTAGGATGGGGTGTGCTTCGCTTGTAAACTTAAAACTGACCGCATAAGATTTACAACTGTAAGTATTACTTGTTGAGTATCTTTGTATTGGAAACTATTTATAATGATTTATTTATAAACGTACATGAGTACTGAGCGTTGTGCGTTTCCTGCTGACCTTCATGTAACTAATAGGCAGGTTATAGAAATCTAGAGACATACTTAGTGGTTCCACCATTTCAAATTTCGCTGCACGGCGGTAGTTCATAGCCCTTTCTAGAACTTTAGTTTTTAATTAAAGAGGTCGTTTAGTAATGGCCAGGTCGTGTGAGCTCCATCCTGTTATCTTAACAGGTCAAATGTTTAATGTAGGGAAACAGGTGGAAATATTTTCCAAGGTTTGTTATTAACACTTACGCCTACTTGCACTCAACTTAAGCATACAGATGGAAATTGTCAAAATAATATAATGTCACTCTTTAGAACTTGCAAATTTAATGGCTGATTCTGCTTGATAAGATCTTCAACACGCATCATTACAATGCAGACTGGGTTGTCTGCTTCGTTTCCTCCGTCGACCAAACACATGCCTGTCTTCTCTGTTCTCCTTTTTAATGTTTATATATACCGTATCTCTTGTGGCTATTTTGACAGTAGCTCTCTGTGCAGTGGATGCCTCTCTATCTTTACAATCCTTCTCTCCCTGTCTCGCACAGTATTTTTCTGTCTTTCTTCCCCTCTCCCTGTCCGTCTGTTTGTCCAAGGTAATCTTATGTACTGTTTTCTGCCTGTCTCTCTTTATCTCTGCCTGTCTACAGGTCTGTGTCTCTCTCTATCTATCTGTCTTAATTGTGTGTGTTAATCTGTTAATCTATCTCTGTTTGTCTTTCTGTCTGTCTATGTCTCATTGTCTCTCTCTGTCGCTATCTCTATGTCGCCCCTGTATGTGTCCCCATGCTAAACACCCTCAATGAAATGTAGGTTTTCTCTGCCTTATAGCATGGCATCATAAAAAATCCCATGACATGAAGAAAGGGAAAGACTATGTATTTTGTATCCTGTTTTATAATCTAGATTTTCTATCATCAAATAATGAGACGTTAATCGGTGAAATAAATGCAATGGCAGCCTTCATAAGTAGGTTGGAACGGTTTTTGTATGACAGGCACTGGTACTACCTGCCCAGAAAGGGGGGTCAATCACATGAAATTTCATTTGTGTTTATGATACTCATGCATATGGCCATGGACTCTACTGACATGGTAGACGTTGTGGATATGTTCCTTAAGTTTCTGTCACAATAAATACTTATTAAAACCATTATGTTACTGAGTTACATCATGTCTATAGGTGAGTTATCTAGTAAAGTACACCCTACAACCACCCAGAATTCCCACCACTAGGTACAATATAGGTTTGTGGGCAATACTTATTTAGTTTGGTGTAAAAATATGCTGGCGAAAATTGGCTAATGGGCTTTTCCTGGATTATGTCCATAACCCCTTTAAGGTCCCCTTTTTTTCAAATTTCCATAGAAAATTTGATATTTAGATGTGGAAATTGAAATCATGTTCTGAGTGAGGGCTTCATATATAGACAAAGGTCCATGGCTAGTAGATATTTTGGTATCGTTCCCCCCTCGGTGAGGCTGGGGCCGTATCCCACGAAGCCGCAGGCTCACCGAGGGGGGAACAATACCAAAATATTGTCTAGCCATAAGCCTTTGCCTTTATTTCATGTCGAAACATGTCAAATCATGTTAAAAAACACTTAATTTGGCCATAGAAATGTAAACAAACCATAAACCATGATGACGTCACAGGCCATGAGATACGGAGACATCGTATCCCATGGGGGGCATGGGATACGAGGATTCTAGTACTTAAGCATAGTAATGCTCGTATCAGCCCCACTTTCACAGCTCCCGATGGTGAGTACAGCGGAACACTGCATTGCCATGCAGGCCAGCAGAAAGTGACAGGTCAAGCATAGCAACATTTTATATTCAAAACATTGTAGAAATGATAAGTGAATAATGTATGTTTTTCTTGACACTAGTTGATCTTCTAAATTTATAATTGTATACTTCATGATGGAATTCTACATTTTCCTAACAATCCGTTGTCCTACCCACTACTAGTAGCACACTATGCAGTATTTATTTCCCCAGCTAATCCTACACAAACCTTTCCCATCCCCCAGCTACTCAATGTGCACACTTACCCCCCTCCCTCCAACATAGACACACACGTGCACCTACCTGAGGAGTGAACAGCTTTATTACAGGTATGGTGATTACAACATTATTCAAGCCCACAAAGGCGCTCAGGGTTACTGTTGGCAGTGGGGTGAGCTGATAGGAATTGGACGAGCAGACAAACACTTATCCTAAGCTGCTCTGTGAGCCTTATCTGGGCCAGCAAACAGAGAACTCACACCCTGGAGTGGGGGCTGGTCAGGGCAGACAGATGGGTGCTCCAGGCTGGGATGGGGCAGGAGCATGTGGTTATGTGTAAGGGTGAAGTGTTAGTTGCTGCTTATTCTTTATTCTAGCTTCGTCAAGGTGATAAGAGAGACACATGAGAGAAAATAAAATATAAATAGATAGGGTGAGAAAGAGACAGGCAGAGGAGTGAAAGATAGAACAGAGACAGACAGAGGGGTAGTGAGAGGGAGAGAGAGCAATGGAGGGAGGACGAGTGAAAAATGATGATATGAGAGATACACCGAATAGAGAATAAGAGAGAACGTAAAGGAGAGAGAGACTTTAATGATAGAGACAGAGAGAGGCAGTGTGTCGGTTAAGGGAGATTAGGGAAATAAGAGATTGTACCTTAAATAAGACCAATTTTATATCCACTATTACAATATTATAACATGTAATATCAGTGATGAAATACAATACAATTTATTAGGCACTGAGGAAGAGAGGCAATGCCACAGATGATTTAGCTGGGGCTAGGGTAGATTCATCACTTTGAACCAGTCTGATTTATGTTTCTTTATCAGCTAACTTTAATGTCTGATTGCTCCTAGAGGATTTTGTCCATAGCCTTCAGAAATGTACCAAATTTCAGATATTGCTCTGGTGAATGATTTACAAGGTCATATCTTAGTTCATATCAGATATCAGACCAGTATTCTAAAATTGTCATCAATGGCTTGACTGGCATGAATACAGGTATCATACATAAATATATTACAGCTGAGAGTAGAGAAAGAAACGTTATATACAATACAATACTGACATGAGGTGGCTGACTTAGATCTGTATACATTACAAAATCAATCCTAAAAGGAATTCAGGAAAATTATTTTACATAAATGAGTAATAATTTATGATATTAAGATATACATTCTGCTCATGGCACCAATAAACAGTATGTATGACAGGGACAAATAATCTGTATCAACTACAAAAGAGTATCTATAAGCAGTGGAGACATTTTCATTCTCTCTTTGTCAAAATAGGTCAAACAGGGGTTCTTCTGACTGTGTTTACAATATGAAAAAGAAGAAAATATGACTGCAGTATGTAATATATACCATAAGTTCTCACGTAGAAGCCCCGCCTAGTATGCGAGTCAGATCATCAGATTAATAGGGGAGCCAAGCCAAGCATAGGCCTACGAGATATGAATATTTAACTTTGACCTGGTACGGAATGCAATAGATGATATGAATGTTGGATTATGGTAATTTGTGGATGCTGATTTCGAATCTGGTGTGTGTAGAATGATATCTAGGTTGGAACAAGGTCAAAATCAAGGTCAAAGGTCACAATTTTAGGAATCTATAAAGGATGCTTGTATGTATATACTTTGAGACAAATGCAAAGATAATGAACCTGAGTATTATTCACCTTACACAGTAATTCTCATATATTTGATTCATTACCTCACTAACTATGGGGGACCTTGATTAGGGGCTAGGTCATGTTTTACAATGTCAAACATGGGAAATACTCATAATTTTAAATTTGGTTCTTTTCTGTATGTACAGATAATTAATCAATGTCTATATGTGACCCGTTTTAACGAAATGGGTCGGAAGTCGCATATCATAAATGTTGTGTTATTGTCATATCCACTTACATCTCATCAAGAGTTTTCATTTGGTATGTGATATGAAGTATATTGGCCACTTTTTGACCCTATGGCGATATTTTTGATACATTTTTTGTTGAATTAAATGAAAATGAACTAAAATGAGGTAATTAACATTTAAATTAGATATTTACTATATCATACAATACAATTATAAATCCTATGGCCATGATTTTGGGAATAGGGGCAGTTGAAATCTGGTTTGTAACTTAGTATTCCAGAAGATAACTACTCATTTGTTAGTAAGAACGTAAAAAGATTGGTTCCTTTCTATATGTACAGATAACTAATCAATGTCTATATAGGCAAGGTTTCTTATCTAAGTTAATGTCCACAGGTTAGCCATTGAGAACTGATAGGAATTGAGAGTTAAACCATGCTATATCCATGAAAATCTAACCTATATCTGAATATGCGACTTCCGACAGATTTTTTAAAAGACGGGTCACATAAAGACATCGATTAATTATCTGTACATACAGAAAGGAATCAAATTGATAATTATGAGTATTTCCCATGTTTGACATTGTAAAACATGACCTTGCCCCTAATCAAGGTCCCCCATAGTCAGTGAGGTAATGAACCATGTATATATATATATATATATATATATATATATATATATATATATATATATATGAATGACTATGTAAGGTGAATAACACTCAGGTTCATTATCTTTGTATTTGTCTCAAAGTGTATGTACCTTTTAGAGATCCTTAAGACCGTAACCTTGATTTTTTACCTTGTTCCGACCTAGATATCATTCTACACACACCAGAAATGGAATCAGCACCCTTCAAATACCTTAGTTCACCATTCATATTCATCTATTGCACACCGTACCAGGTTATCTTCAGGATTCCAGACTATTAGATCAGGCTGCAGCTTATGTATACAGGAGTTTTTATACTCAAGTCACTATGATCAGATCACCAGTGCAGCTTATAGGATCCGACCAAAGTCGTGATGAAGCTTATATGCAAGTTAGGCGTATAGATGCTCTTAAACACTTTAAGTTCTACTTCAGTGGGAGTTTATTGTTACCAGATTCATAAAAAAACTGTCATTTCATTGTACCGTACTTCTAAATATGCCTACCTTATATTGCAAACCAGGGGGGGAATCAAGTGCTGCAGCGCCATCTATACCGCAGAGCATATATGCAGCTGCACCAGCCTGTAAGTGCCAGTCTCAAACAGGGCAGGGAGGAGGTCACACTGTACAGTCCAGTGTGGGGACAAGGTCTTTAGTGTACATGATTGGTGTGAGATGGCAGCACTATACTGTAGGAGAGCCATGGTCATATGGCCTACCCCCAGTACATTTGTATTGCATTGACAGAGCATGAATGAAACCTTCATTTTGGGATAACGACAGAAGCTTTATAATGCTACATTGAAATATAACTGGCAAAAGGGTAAATCTACCCAGGAAAAAATCCAACAGAAATTAAGCTTGAATAGCTTTTGTGTAATAACTGCTTAAAATATGGTTAAGAATAACTGTGTGTAGTTTCCACTCTAGCCACTCAATGCGGATGGCGCTGCGGCACTTGATTCCCCCCCTTATTGCAAACCGTCATGGACATGGACTCAGTGAACCCTCCAAGTCGATTTTGAAGGAATAGTGTAGGAGGGTGGTTTGCAGAGCTAACATTAATTTCCTGCGTCGTATGTATTTATAACATGCTGCTCATAGTAAACTAATATCGGACTATATGTATGTACACATCTGCCTCATATTACTAATTGTATTAACCATTACGGCAACCCTACTCGTTTAGTCGATCCACAACCACAATTAGGTTTAATTCACGAATATTACCCGATAATATTATTATGTGCGACAACGCTCTTGCATGCACATTGAAGTAAATCGCCATTTTCCCTTTAAAACTATTGCTAAAATGTGTGCAGTCCTCCGTAGGGTGTTTCAGAACCAGGATATACGACCAATCGTAGGAAAACTGTTTCAAAAGATACCCTTGGTCGTATATTACTCTTAACTGCATTCGTATCTATTGTTGGTCGTAAGTGGGAGGTTTGGTCGTAACTTACAGTAATATGCAGTGTTTCAGAAGCTTTTATGACCAATAGCTACGATTGATCTTAAATATTACGATTGATCTACGATTGATATTTAAGTGTTTCAAAATAAAAGTTATCGGGGACCATTTATCATGCCCCTTATTTTTTTCACATAAAGAAAACGCACATATTTTTACACCTGTACTTCCAGTATAAAGCACAGATGGTTTGAATTTAATTTCAAAAAATTCCTGCCAAGCATAACCAATTCATTTACACATGGGTGTAATTTCTAACCAGGAGTATTTACAACCAATCGTATCTACTCACCCTAAGTGTTGTAAAATAATTCAAACCTGCAACAATATCTACATAAACCCTTATTAAACTGATATAAACGATTATAATAGAAGATTATAAGACTACACATCCTATGTAATTGTAGAACATGTTGGCAATCATTACAACCAGGGCCTCGATTCATAAGTTTATACTACTAAGTTAATTTTTGTGTCATAGTCGGAAGTAAAGCTACAACTATTAGAAAAAACGATTGCATACCCATTTCACAAGAGCAAGTAGTATCTCCTTCAAAAACAGTCAGAAGTAAATTGATTTACGATTAGGAACATCTGCAGTTGTAAAGTATAATTGAAATCGTATGTGCCCCTGTCATACAGTGTGGGGGAAACCAATTTATTTCAATATTTATTTCAATATTGGGGTGTTTCCAATCAATATGACGTCATTTCCGGTGAGGAGTTCCCACCTAGTCATACAAAGAAAGTTTAGGAAATGGTTATGTGAGGCTAACTCAAAATATGACACCTGTAGACTGACAGGCACCCTATATTTCTATATAGCATATAATAAAAATAGTAAATAAACCAGGTCGGAAAATTTACTTCCTATCCTGCTGTCATGTTATCCCACTGCACCATGCGACATACAAAATATAGTATGATTTCTTATAACGACCAATGTTTTATTTATATTACATCCACTTGATAAAGCATTGTATTGTAATACACAACATATTGACATAGTGCAGTACATGTTTCTCTTTCTTTTGCACCGGGTTTGGAAGATATACACCTTCAAATGGAGAAAAGGTCATTGGCTGAGATGAGATTGGACCCTGTCTCAGCCGTCTGTTGTGAAATGACCTAAACCATCCTTATGACCACCTATTACCCTTGTTTTTTATGACTTCATGAGCAGATATATTGTTACGACAGCATTGTGAAATGCACTAAATATGACCTTACGACTGCAAAAGGAACATATCATTACCTTACCCATATTGAAATGTACTACACCTCCTCATTTTAACGTGAAATGGTATTCTTCTGTCGTAAGAGTATTCAACTGTCGTACATTGTTATGAATCGAGCACCAGGGGTGGATCCTATTACTCGTATCTACCTCCATAGATACGATTGGTCGTATCTTGGTGTTTCAGAAGGTGTACTCGTATCTTGCTAAGAAATTACCAGCAATGGGTAATATACTCAAAGTTCACAAAAGCCACTTTAAATCCATTACAAAGGCAAGAAGCAACGGTTTTGATAAATTAATGTGTTACTTAAAGCTAAAACATTATTACATATGTAGTGGGCGTATTTAACTTGCAGGCAGCCGATCTTTTATATAAATTCAGCCTTAATCAGATAATTTATTCTGTACAAGTGCATTGATACCTTATTCCCTTTGAAATTCCGGCACGATTCATGAATGCAGCCGTGCCTAGTAACTCACACAGAATACATTCATGCATCATTCCGACCCTGCGGGATTGATGCACCCACAAAGGGATGGCATGATACATGCATTGAATTGAATTGTTTTATCGATCGGTAGCCTCAAAATGCCTGGGTACATCTTGGGTACATCTGAAAATTAATGAATTTTATGCCGCAGATGAAATATCATTAAAGACATGACCTCCTAATTATCATATCATGCACTCTTGTAAAGTTGTATAGAATTACATTGTCAACCATAATGACAAGTCCTTCAGTTTTCAATGAGCATTAGGCTAACTTCCATTGGGTAAGTCGTTTTAATAACTCTAATAATGTTAGTTAGAACTTGTATTACTAGTATACTGATGTTATATGGTCAACAGACCTAAGCGAGTGGGCCTTTGTGTTTATTTTTTATCTTTTTCGATTCAAATTTTCAAAATTATGGGAGGGGGAAGCCTAAAAAGACATTTTCTAGGTGGTTCAAATGTAAACAAACCGCCATTTTTTGATGACGTCATAGGGCCGTGAAATACGGCCATGGGTTATGTCACGGGGTGTGTGCAATACGGCGTTCTTTGGTTAAGTCAATGGGACTGCTGTATTTCATAAAAGATAATAGCATTTATTTAGTTAGTTATTTCACTTGTTGAAGGGGGGCCTGCGGCCTCGCGAAATACGGCCCCCCTTCAACTCATGAAATAACCCTGTCAACAGACTAAAACTCGTGAACCTTTGTCTATTTATTTACATGATCGTGTCTTGTCATGCTAAATCCTCCAGAGGCTTGTTTAAATTATGGTTGACAATGTAATTCTATAAAACTCTTCATATATAGTCTTTTTCTACATCGTTCAAATGTAAACAAACCGCCATTTTGATGACGTCATAAGGCCGTGAAATACGGACATGGGTTATTTCACGGGGGGTGTGAAATACGGCGCTCTTTGGTTAAATCAATGGCATTGCAGTATTTCATAAAAAATAAATAGACAAAGGTTCACGAGTATAGTTCCCCACTGAGGGTTATTTCACGAGGTGAAGCCGAGTGAAATAACCCTCATTGGGGAACTCTACGAGTGCTCCTTTGTGTTTATTTCATGTCATAATTAACTACATATGTTAAAATTCCACTTAATTGGTCTGAAAAGGCAATTTTATAGTGTTTAAATCATCAATTCTAATGATTTTAAAGGCCGTGAAATACGGGAGAGGGTTATTTAACAGGGGGTGTGAAATACGGCCTTCCTTGGTTAAGTCAATGGGACGGCCGTATTTACCATGAAATAAAGAAAAAGGTGTTTCAGGTTACCCGACCACACCTAGCAAAACAAGGCCGACCCTAGAAATTTTTATCCATCGAGTTAATTTGATAGTCCATGAGACGAAGTCATTGTCAGCGAGTCAGCGCTGAAGTTTTTTGGGTGCTTTTCAGGCCAGAGATTTTTTTTTTTTAAATCCGATGAAACCCTACCTAGATTTTTAGACCTTTTGGATCATGTAATGGGCCTAATAGATTCTAGATAACTCATTTGATGTTTTCTGAACGTTATCGCATGAGACATATCCAAAATGTAGAACAAGTGCGACCAATGGGTTAGATACGATTGATCGTAAGGTATACATTGTGAAACACTTCACCCCCTTCTACCACGACCATTCGTATCTCATTGGTCGTATCTACCTATGATTGGTCGTATCCTTCAGTTGGTCCTGAAACACCCTTCAGGTGCTGTATGCGTAGATTGTGTTGAATACCTTTAATGTTCTTTCGATACAGCCAGATTTACTCAAGGATTTAAATAATGCTGACAAACGAACCAGATTTTTGTATATTTCGCATAGAACAAAGCGACAGAACGATTCAAGGATGATATGCAATTTATTGATGAATGAGATATACAGTATGAGCTTTTACAGTATCAAGACATATACAGTCGTGTCCCTGACGATTCTGCAGACACTAATTATGTCATATAGGGTCTATTCCGTACAATATGTTAACAGCATGTTTCAAAGACAAAGAATGACAAAGAAGTCAATAGATGATAGTATGTGAAATGAAATAATGCACGTCTTCCGATCGAGGAACATTGACATGATTAGACATGTGTCAACAACAATAGTTATATCAATCATATCATATAAGCCCAGGCTCGAATTAAACCCGAACTAAGCAATAAATAATTAAATTAAATTAAATTTGAACAACGAAATGTCTTGAATAATAGATAAGAATATAATACGTGATCTGTGAAAAAGGTCCTTGGTGCAGGGTGCACTATTTAAATTCCTTTTCCCATTGCATGCTGCATACATTTCCATAATGGTTTTCAACATTTAATCAGTTCACCGCCAGGGTATACAGCACCTAACAGTAGCCATAATAATCGACCTAACACCCGGACCCTACCCTTCTGCTCCTCCACCTGGTCAATATGGCTTGGTCAACACTGATTGTTGGCTGTCATAAAACAATTCATATTGTCCTAAAGGCGGTGGCTGTGTTGATCGTAAAGGCCGAGAGATTAGTAAATACACCGGTTAGCTTGTCGGTGCCAGTTATTGGCGTGTATCCGGCGTTGGGGGTGAGTGTGTGCGGGTCTTGTTAAGGTTGTTTAACATGGTGACTGGGGCTTGTTGGTTCCATCACTGACAGCCTTAAGTGACTGGGGTGAGGGATGGTGTTAGTTCTACGAGGATCCTGCCTCCAGATGAGAATACTAGGATGAGGGTTAGATTTAAAATAGTTTGGACTAACTTCATATTTTTTTGTAATTACTTTTGTCTGCTGCTTTATCAGGCTGAAGTGTGCAAAATATATACGTGTAAGCTGGATTCTGTCTAGGTCAACAACAGTAATTGTCTTGAATCGGCTACAGCCACTCTTGTCTGAATAAATGTAACTACATTTACAATACGTCAAACCAGAAAATCAAAAACTAACACTATTACCCAGTGGGCACAGAACTCTGTTTAATGTTGAATCAACGTTGCATCAACATTGAATCAACATTGTCAACCAGTTTCCAATGTTGATTCAATGTTGTGTGCCCACTGGGTAGCCCGGGAGTGGCGTTTCCCAATATTGTCCAGTCAACAAGGAACAAATTATTTCTGGTAATAATTGCAACTGAGACTTTCGGTGGCAAAAGCAAAGCTGCATTATAATGCATATGGAATGGAATGTGTGGTTTCTATGGCAACAGCATATGAGAAGAAGAGACATTTTGTTGATTATGTTTGCCCTAATAACGTTAAAGAAACATTTTATTTGCTATTTCCTATGTCACATACAGAGATCATTTTTCAATATATGCCAAAGATGGGTTATCATTGATAAGATACGAATCTTTGTTTATGTATCACCCCGTGGGCAAAAAGCATTGAATCAACATCGATAACTGGTTGTCAAGGTTGATTCCATGTTTATTTAACGTTGATTCAATGTTGAACTGAATGTTATACCCACTGGGCACTACTAATGGTTCCAGTGGCCTTACTGTATACAGATACGATTGATCGTATCTTGGTGTTTCAGAAGGTGCACTCGTATCTTTCACATAAAATACGACCAATGGGGGAGATACAATTGATCGTAAGGTGTCCATTGTGAAACACTTCATCTCATTCTACTACGACCATTTGTATCTCATTGATCGTAACCTCTTAAGATCAATCGTATTTATCCATTGGTTGTGAAACACCGTACTGGGCTGATACTGCGATATTGGCTATGATTTATATTTTTCACTATGGGAATCGTGAACTATCTTGAAATGCTTTACCAATAAATGCTTCATATCCAATATAACCTGTAGCTGCTATGAGAAAAGGAAATTCACAAATTAATACATAATTATATTTGGTATAATTGATACCCATCATTACATTGGCAGGATCAATTGCTCACACATAGTTATGTTGTTGGAATATGTTTGAAAGTTTGCCATGGATCAGATGGTATCCCTAAAAAATGGGCCAATATTGGCATCTTTATATTGGCCCACCGCTGGTTTGACTACTGGCCCAGTAATGGCCCATGTGCGGAGAAAGGGATGTTGATTTCATGTTGGCCAAATGGTGGGCCAACATTACAATGTTTTTACGTTATTCCAAGGTTAGAAATTAAACATCGGGGCAACCATGTAATACATATGTTGCCCCATATATATAATTTTCAATATAGGCCCACTGTAACAATCACTAATATTGAACAATACTATTTTTACGTGTATAATTGAATGTGCAAACATACTTAATTAAGACATAACTGTCGGGTATATCATCAGTTTAGAAAAAAACTTTTCTGTGTTTTCAATCCATCTTGATCTCTATCCCAAAATGATTAGACATCATGCAAACTGTATTACTATCATTTAGGACTTATCAAACTCCATTACCCACACATGAGGTGTCTTCAAGTTACTTTTGAAAAATTCCCACTGGTGTCATGCAGTAAACTGCACTTTTAGATATTAAATTTTATCCATGAACTTCCTCTGACCTTTAAACATGTAGAGCACACTGGGGATCACATTCATAACCCAATATAATGGCAAAGTTGGAGCCATCCTTTACGAAATTCTTCAGGCAACATTGTATATTATATTATACCACCTGGTGTAGATCACAGGCAATATTAGACAAGTGTAGTTAGAGTTTATGCTGGTCCAAGATCAGATGGCCCTGAAATGTTCCAACACTGGGCCAACACTGGATCAATATCAGCAATATCAAGCATGGACCAGCTCTGGGCTCGTAGTCTACCAAGCAATGGCCCATTATCGGAATTGCCAAGGGTGGGCCATCATTGTAATTTGTATGTTGAACCAATATACGCATTACCTACAATGGGCCATGGTTGGTATAACGATTGCAATGGAGTCAATCATTGCTGAAATTGGCCCAATATACCCTTGCTACCTGGGATTGCATTAATTCTCTCACCTAGACAGGCCTGCAGCATCTACTTTAATATACTAGTAGTGAAGGGATGTAGGGATAGGGACCCACAATGTACGGAGTGTAGTCGGTATATATATGGCCGATTTGATATACATCCCCAGTCAATGGACTGCCGATTCCTTATTAGATCCTGGTTCTAAAATGTCACAATGAACGATATATCCACCCTCCCCCCCCAAAGAAAAATATGATATTGTCATTCGCCTACCATTCACTACACAGAGAGAAGAAACAGCATCAGTAGTATATTATGTATCGGAACGGGACTATGCTTAAGTACTGTTTATTACTCAATCGATATGCAGCCAATCAGAGGCCTCCCTTTTGGCGGGAAATTCAAAAGCAGCCAATGAAAGGCCTCCCTTTTGGCGGGAAATTCAAATAGGTCACGTGACCGGAAGTGACTTACTTAAGAGGGTCACGTGACCACCATTTTGGCGGTAAATTCAAATAGGTCACGTGACTGGAAGTGACCTACTTAAGGGGGTCACGTTACTACTATTTTGGCGCGAATTTCAAATAAGTCACTTGAGAGTGAGAGTAAGACTCGCTCTCTGCCCTCTCTTTTAGAGGGCAGAGAGGCGAGTCTACTGGTTCGTCTACTTACAATGTCAACATTTTTTTTGTTTTGTTTTTGGGAAATTTTGGTAACGCGACTTACTTAGGGCAATAACGTCTAGAAGAGAGAGAACTCTTGCTCTAGGTTTAGCGGGACTACATGATGAGTATACTGAGTGTTAGGACTCTTGCTACACGACCAAAAGATTGAAATGTATCATGATGCGTTTATGATGATGTGCATCATGATGTGACTATCTTACAAACCTATAAGAATAAGCAAGTTCTCTCGCCTATACATATGCGTACTTACACTGGCTATTTGTAAACTAATGAATACGACTTCCTCGTTAAATTTGTCATCTACAACTGTTTCAATCTTAAGGCTTTTTTTTTGAGTTTATTCTTTTTTCAAATTTGGTCCCACCTCAAAAGAGGAATAGGACTCTGTAACAATGGTGTAGAAGGCCCCTGCCCTGTCGGGTACGTGTTGAGATGGATCGCACTCTGGTACGTTTTGGTTAGTTTGGAGCTCTCGGCCGACTGTCTTATGCACCCGAAAGAACCAGACTTTCGGTGTCTCATGATAAAACTGACGCGTTATACTAAGTGCTGGATTACTTTCTCATTTTTTATTGTTCTATCCGATGCTTATTTAATTTTTGCACTGATAAAAACGGCTAAGCTTGTACAAACACATGTTCTATTTAAGCGTTAAGTGTAGAAAATGAACAGAACAGCGCACAGAAAATAGCGCTACCGACTACATTTCGCCCAGTCACTAAGCGGAGAACAAAAGAACTACTGACGTAGTGTACCCGCTATTCCGACAGTTGGCGCCACCGTTCGAATCTTTATACTTTTCCCGCGTGCGACATGAAGCCCTGGGGTGGGTACTGGCTCTTTGGTTGTAGGTACCGAAACATAAACTACAGCGTGCCCATGCCATGGTGGGACAGCCCTCTTATTCCCCCTTGAGTAGCGTCCGTAGGTCATATGACAAAACCTAGTCCCGTACACTGAGCAGCTTCAGGTCTGAATTCTCATACAGAAAATGTGTGGGTGTGTGTGTGTGTGTGTGTGTGTGTGTGTGTGTGGGTGTGTGTGTGGGTGTGTGTGGGTGTGTGGGTGTGTGCGTGTATGTGTGTATGTGTGTGTGCGTGTGCGTGGTGGAACTTGTCTCAACCTGCTCCTCGGACGTGTGTGCACACGTCTTTCACTCCGGAACATGTTCAGACACGTTCGAACTTGTTCGAACCTGCTCGGACGTGACTGGACAGGACTCACACGCCGACCGTGTCTGAACATGTTTTCACCTTATGGAGAGCACCTTAAGGTCACCCTATTTTGAGCAGACGGGTGAAGGGTTCTATATAACACATGCCGCAGTGGCAGTCCCGGCTCGTTCTGGAGGGGAATCCCCACCTCCTAATCAATTTAGAGAGCGTCTTCTCGTCTTACTGCTGGTGGGATTCGAAGCCCCAACCTTCTGATTAGATCGCTTAACCACTGGAATCCCATAGAGAACTTTTCGGGAAAAATCTGACAAAAGAGGGCGATTTCAGGGGGTAAGAAAATAGATGAAGCTTCAGTTCCTTGACCAGAGGGTAGCCCTAGATCTCTAGTTAATATAAATGTAAAAATTCATTGTTGGCCGCGCCGTATCATTTCATTCATTCGGAGGTGAATCACTTCTCCTGACCCAATCACGGGTATTGATTTTCTCCGGTGGCATAATCGCTCGGCCACCGGGACGCGGCCAACAGCTCATCTCTCAAAACTTAGTCAGATGCTTGCCGACCGAAGGGGAAACCCCGCAGGGAACCCCTACTCTATAAATAGCAGCGGGGCGCCGCTGGAGGCTGACTGTAAATACTACGACAGTGGTGAGTATAGCGACACTATTTTTTAACAGGTTTTCATGTGGATTACTGACGATTTTGACTTCTGTCCGCACACTATATACATATAGCCACTTGGTGTACTTGCTTATACAGCGTTTTATAGTGTATGACAGCAAAGAAGAGTGACTCTTGGCGAGTTACAACTCTCGGTGTGTGCTAGTTCTTACTTGGAGGTCCCCATGGGGCGTCACATGTCGATCTTAAGAAAATGATCATGCCCTATGTCGCTACTGTCACTAAGGGAGGTGTTTTGGGACCCACAGACCCTCAGAAAATTTAGGAATTTGCATATCGAATTGTCACATTCAGAGGGGTGGAATTCTCCAACCTTAAATGCTACATCATAAGTTCGCTAATCTTGGGGTCGCCACCCATATAGCGCCACATTGGAGCAAAAGCAGAAAATAGTTCTGTTGTTCTCCGCTTGGTGCTCGTATACAGGGGGGGTAGATGGGGGGTCCCCATGTCGCATGTCGATTTTAAGAAATGACCATGTCACATGGCACTAAGGAAAAAGCCATGTCACTAGTGTCACTAAGGGGAAAATGTAGGGGCACCGTAATTGATACAATTGGGCTCTTGGGACCATAGACCCCAGGAATTTTTTAAAAATTTGACTACCCACAAGGACGGAATTTGAAGGAAGAGTTGGGTAGCATACTTTACAGTAATTGAGAATTTTTCATTCATGTCACTAAGCCCCATGTCACATGTCGATTTTAAGAATGGCCATGTCACATGTCACTTAAATGGCCTAATGACACAGATAGTACTAAACCTAAAGACCTACCCACCCCGTAGAAAAAGGAGTGTCGTTTGTGAACGCTCCCTTAGTCTTTCTATTCTTTGTTTATTGTGTGGCCCCTAAAGAGGGGCCGACTAACTCCAACTTTGTCTGGAGTTAGATGCTGCGCAAGATCGGCGTAATTAATTACACCTGATGTTAGGCAGCATGGATCAAGCCTCGAAGCCTCAAAGCTCAAAGCCCTGTTGGGCGAAGAGCCTTGTGTGGCGGACGAGGCCCAGTGGGAATGATCCGTTTGTAGTGTACCGATCCGTGAGAGGTTCTGACTATCTATATCTTTTATATCGCCTTAGATGTGGTGTAGTTTTTTTCATCTCGCTATAGTTTACTTGATATTTTAAAGAAACTGACTCATTCTATCAGAAATACACAACATTGACTTGTTTTTTATATTTAATATATTAGAAGTGTCAGGGGAATGACATGTGAATAAAGAATCAACAAGGACTGGAAACATAGTCTCTACACTTTATATACTTTGGTATACAATATGTACATGTATGTGAGAGTGGTGACAACTCTAGTAGCAGCTACATGATGATCCTTATCTGTACGATGGAGGCCCGCACTCTCTCCCTCTATCTGCGTTACATGCATTGCGTTTATATAGATCTGTTGGGGGCAGTCCCTGGGCCTTCCCAACTCACTGGGTCTTTCCATGGGCCTTTCCGTGGGCCTTCCCAACTCACTGGATCTTTCCCTGGGCCTTTCTAATCCTGTGGGGCTGTCCCAAACCTAGGTGGGACTGTCCCACAGTCTGGAGGCAGACACCTTATAGGGTCAGACAAGTGCTCTGAGCAGTTCGGTGGGAAAGTACGGTTACAGGAAGGTATTAGTTCCGGTCATATGATAACTATTGTATTTATGGGAATACACATCCTGACACTGGGCCTGTCCCAAGGTGTTGGGAATCCCGGGCACTTGGGACTGTCCCGGGTTATTGGACTTTCCCGGGGCCTGTCCCAGGGTATTGGAAATCCCGGGCAGTTGGGACTGTCCCAGGTTATTGGAATTTCCCGGGGCCTGTCCCAAAGTATGGGACATTCCCGGGAATTGGGACTGTCCCAGAGTCTGGTGGGAATTATCCACACATTAGTATATAAGATCTAAGAGTAGCTCCCTTAGACAGACAGAAGCACACACACACACTGAGCGGTACTCTACAGATGGTCAAGCTGGAAGATTAGGTTACAGCACAAAGGTTCAAGGATAGGTGTGGGAGGAAACTATCTCTTCAGCATGGTAGGACTTTATTCCAAATTGTATTAGTTCTCATTACTTAAAACATACCTCTCATGTCATGCGAGTATTCGGAATGCAGTACTACCTTGTGTATTTTAGATTGTAATAAAACTCATGTCTTATAATCAAAATGGAATCAAATGTTCTTTTTCCACATGTCAGTCCCTTGACAGAAGCACACTTTGTTGCTTTATATAGCTCATTATGCGTTAAAATGTTCGCGAGTATCGTGGAAATGTACAAAAATCCTATTGTGGCGCCATCTGACGAAAGAGCGGAGAACTATACTAGCGCGTTCATTATTCGCATCTTTGACAGGGACTAAGAGCTGCTCAAAGGGTATGGCGAGCTAGACTAGAGCATGTAATCACTAGGCGGCAGAGTGGTCAAAAGGCAATCTCGTAGTAGTAGGTCTACTTGGATCTTGAGTAGCCACCCTTGTGGTTATAATTACCTAGACTAGTTGGCTCTGCTAGCCTGGTCAAGTGAAAATTGGTAAGGAGACTATGAACTAGGCTAAGCTCGGATTTTAAAATAGCCTATAAAAGTATAATAAAACTATAGTACCCTCTTAGATTTGATGATTAGACACTGCCTACTGGGTATACACATTTGTACAATGGTATCATTGTGTATAAATGTTCTTTTGGTACATCATGCCGACTCTACACGAGCACCATTTGCAACGACAGATAGTGCTAAACCTAAGACCTACCCACCCCGTAGAAAAAAATAGGGATGACGTTTGTGAACGGTCCCTTAGTCTTTTTATTCTTTGTTTATTGTGTGGCCCCTAAAGAGGGGCCGATCGGTGTTATTAATTACACCTCATGTTAGGCAGCATAGGATCAAACCTCAAAAGCGTCAAAGCTCAAAGTCCTAATGGACAGAGAGCCCTGTGTGGCTTTCGAGGACGAGTGGGAGTGATCCGTTGCAGAATACCGATCCGTGAGAGGTTCTGACTATATATAACTTTTATATCGCTTTAGATAGGTGTAGTATTTTCATCTCGCTATAGTTTAGTTGATATTTCAAAGAAACTGCCTCATTCTATCAGAAATACACAACATTGACATGTTTTTTATATTCAATATATTAGAAGTGTGCTTTGTTGCTTATTATAGTTCATTATGCGTTTAAAATGTTCGCGAGTATCGTAGAAATGTACAAAAATCCTATTGTGGCGCCATCTGACGAAAAGAGCGGAGAACTATACTAGAGCATGTAATCACCAGGCGGCAGCAGAGTGGTCAAAAGACAATCTCGTAGTAGTAGGTCTACTTGGATGTTGAGTAGCCACCCTTGTGGTTGTAATTACCTAGACTAGTTGACCCTGCCAGCCTGGTCAAGTGAAATTAGTAAGGAGACCGCACATTAACGCGCTCCACAGTCTTTAGACAGTTAAGCCTATAGTACCGTAGATTCTACTGTGTACTCACACTAACTATTTACAGTGCTACATATTCATACCCGAGTTCTAAGTGTTTTTTTTTAGAAAAAAGCGATCTACTCACCCCATTTTTTTTAGACAAAATCCTATTAGCAGGTAACCTCTGTATAAACCATACTGCAAACATCTGCTACTTCGAGCGTCTGCCTCATGACTGATAGTGTACAACAAGACGAAGTGGGCAGAGGTGAAGTACTGTTCCAATAAAAATTGAGGCTCCTCTTTATATAGCTGAGAGAGCGGCTAATCCGGATGTTCTAAGCTTGTTTTCACCTAGAGCCCCACCCTCTTCACGAGAGGAATCAAATTGCTTTTCACCTGGACCCTTCCACCCCTAATCCATCAGGGATCAGAGATAAAGCCAGGTCAACTGTGTATACAAAGACTACAGGAGGTGATTAACGACAGGTGTGACGCGCCAGCCCGTGGACGGATTATCTTCTAAGCTGACGCTTATTCAACTAGCCAGCCGCCGTCCGCTCCACTCACCACGGCAAGAGGAAGTGCTTTTGTTTTACACTTAAGTCGCTTACCACATGTACTCGTCTCTACCTCACAGACAGACACACTCTCGCTTGCTTCACGCCCCCTGTAGCTTTTTTTGTATACACACTCTAATCTCATAACCCCCTGATCCGTTATACAGGTAACGGGTATTCTCTTTTAAATAGCTGCCAGTCAGCCTGCGGCAGCTGAAAACGACGGTAAGTAGCTTAGCTCTAGAAGCAAGAAGGCGTATATAAGGAGGCTGACACGTGTATAGGCGCCTTATAAGTCGGCAGGGGGTAAATACTAGTGAAAAAGGAAGGCAGGTGTGCAGGTAGCTTTCTAACAGACACGTGTGTGCACTAAGCTGCTTAAGTCTAAACCCACCTGCAGTAGTCAGGTAGCATGTGAAAACTTACTTAACAGATCTCTTAATTGAGTAGAGACTCTGTACTGAGAGAGTCTTTTCAGCCGTTTAAGAGGATTATCTAGGACAGGGTACATAAGGAGTGAAACGACGCTCTCACCCATCACACTTTCTCGACCCGCCCTTCATCATCGTAGCATCGTCCACTCTACGCTCGCTCAGCATGTTATGATGGTTAGTTCTGCTATTTTCTTTACTTATCAAAGTGTTGACGCTACAGAGCATCGAAACTCTCTCCAAATGAGTCCAAGAAAGAAAAAGCAACTCCCACTTGAAGCAGGAAGAGAAACAGTGCCCTATGATGCATGTGAGGTAAAGAAACATTGGAAGGACGTCACCAAGGAGCAATGGATAGAAGCATGCTTCAACTTCATCGGAACGGAAGTAGTTTCATTTGGACAGAGGGAGAAGATTTTGTTGGAGCTATTTTTCTTAGCTCCGTATACTTGGCCTGACTCTGGTGAAATTCCTTCAGGTATTTGTTCAGTCTTCGCCATAGAAGTTATCAGGTCTTTGAAGGAGCTTCGATATATGCAAGGCACTCAGGAGGAGATTGTTCAGAAAATGACGGAATTCGAAACAGGAGAAGACACAATATGGTGCGAGGAGACGACATATACGGACGATGATCTGGAGTGCATCATTTGTAGCCCGTTGGAACATTATGTTAAAGACTTTGAGGACATGCTAGACAGCACTGAGATGAACCCGAAAGAGAGATCCCTTACTGCACAGAAAGAGGCCAAAGCTGTGTTGGAAAAGCTCAAGTTTGGTTAAGGATTCACTCTTCAAAGCAGCTGTGTGAGTGTGATAAAAGGCCTTGTGTTGAAACATCCAGACATGAAGTTTTCGCGTGCTGTCGACACACTTCCTTTGCCTGAACTGATGATGAACATGATCGATCCCATCGTACCAACACGTTTCGACTCTGCCAATTGTCCCATGTATAAAATGGTTTCAAGTTTTGCCCGTGGCCGATGGCTAAACGATCCACTGAAGTCAGAAAACCTCCTTGATTTAATTAACTGACTAAATGTATTTTCTCATACTAGTATTAGTAGCATTAGTAATAGCAGCTACTCAGTCTCGTGCAGCACAAGCAGCAGCATCTGTCAGCAGCATCCGTGACATCGTCAGCAGCAGCAGCAGCTGCACGAGCAGCACAAGCAGCAGCATGTGTCAACAGCATCCGTGACATCGTCAGCAGCTGCAGCAGCTGCACGAGCAGCACAAGCAGCAGCTGCTGCAGCAGCTGCACGAGCAGCACAAGCAGCAGCATCTGTCAGCGGAATCCGTGACATCGTCAGCAGCAGCAGCAGCTGCACGAGCAGCACAAGCAGCAGCATCTGTCAACAGCATCCGTGACATCGTCAGCAACTGCAGCAGCTGCACGAGCAGCACAAGCAGCAGCAGCTGTCAGCAGCTGCAGCAGCTGCACGAGCAGCACAAGCAGCAGCACCAACAGCAGCAGCAACAGCAAATCAGCAGCAGCAGCAGCAGCAGCGGCGGTGTGGACTACTTAATTCGAGATGGCGACATGTCTGTTTCTTAGAATCGACATTCGACATGAGGCCTAGTGACATTTGACATGAAGCTTGAAAAACATAGTGACAGGTGACATGAGCAATTCTTAAAATCGACATGAGATATGAGCATAATTAAGCGGCATAATTAAGCGACATCGCCATGGCTATTTTTTTTTTAAGACAAACGCCATAGACTCCTTATCCAGACCTCCACTAGTAGTGCTCTATAAGCGCAAGCTTTGCCTTAAGAGAGCTGTGGCTGTGAACCCTCTCCTCCCCCCGTACACACAGGTAAATATCAGAGTCAGCCAATGTCGCCAATACTACTCTCATACAAGGGTCAGGCACTGCTGGACTATAATAGATGGGTCAAGGATCATTCTACTGAGGGTCAGGCTAGGCCGGACATTCAATAACAGGCTGGACTTTGGCAAACTTGCTTGAAAGTCTGGCCAGCAAGAGTCCAGCATTGTCAGACTGTGGCATAAGGATCCAGCATGGCCAGACTTTCAAGCAAGTTTGCCAAAGTTCAGCCTGTTATTGAATGTCCGGCCTAGCCTGACCCTCAGTAGAATGGCCCTTGACCCATCTATTATAGTCCAGCAGTGCCTGACCCTTGTCTGAGAGCGGTTTAGGTGACATTGGGTGACTCTGATATTTGCCTCTGTGTAAGATGAGAAAAGGGGGGCTGTCGCTGACCAAAAGGCTCTAAAACAGGGGGCTGTTGAAGGACTATATGGTAAAAGGCTGCTGTTACAGTCAAGATACTCATATTTCAAGCCCAGAAAACTGTAATTAGCTTTCCAAGTTGTTTATTTAACAATATCCTGGCCTAGCAAGAAGCTGTCAGATGACATCTAAGAAAAATGTGGGCTGTTAATTGATCAAGAGAGCTACATTGTTACAGAGTCCTATTCCTCTTTTGAGGTGGGACCAAATTTGAAAAAAGAATAAACTCAAAAAAAAAGCCTTAAGATTGAAACAGTTGTAGATGACAAATTTAATGAGGAAGTCGTATTCATTAGTTTACAAATAGCCAGTGTAAGTACGCATATGTATAGGCGAGAGAACTTGCTTATTCTTATAGGTTTGTAAGATAGTCACATCATGATGCACATCATCATAAACGCATCATGATACATTTCAATCTTTTGGTCGTGTAGCAAGAGTCCTAACACTCAGTATACTCATCATGTAGTCCCGCTAAACCCAGAGCAAGAGTTCTCTCTCTTCTAGACATTATTGCCCTAAGTAAGTCGCGTTACCAAAATTTCCCAAAAACAAAACAAAAAAAATGTTGACATTGTAAGTAGACGAACCAGTAGACTCGCCTCTCTGCCCTCTAAAAGAGAGGGCAGAGAGTGAGTCTTACTCTTAAAAACCCCTCCCCCCTCCCCCCCTCCCCCCCTATGCATCTTAAAGAGTGCCCCCCAGAGTGCTCCCCCCCTCTTAAAAAAAGAGCCACATTTTTAAAATATTTTTTAGCAAGCTTTCAGCTTGCTTTTTCTTTTTAAAATTTATTTATCTATAAAAATCTCAAGTGACTTATTTGAAATTCGCGCCAAAATAGTAGTCACGTGACCCCCTTAAGTAGGTCACTTCCAGTCACGTGACCTATTTGAATTTCCCGCCAAAATGGTGGTCACGTGACCCTCTTAAGTAGGTCACTTCCGGTCACGTGACCTATTTGAATTTCCCGCCCAAAGGTCAGGTGACCGGAAGTAGGTCACTTACGGTCACGTGACCTATTTGAATTTCCCGCCAAAAGGGAGGCCTCTCATTGGCTGCTTTTGAATTTCCCGCCAAAAGGGAGGCCTCTGATTGGCTGCATATCGATTGAGTAATAAACAGTACTTAAGCATAGTCCCGTTCCGAAACATAATATACTACTAGCATCAAAAGGGAGTCCAGGTTGTCTCCAGAATGACTCCCCTCTCTAGGGGAGTCCAGGTCACCTAAGGGAGCCTAGGTGACTCTGTGGCTGACCTAGGGGAGTCACCGGCGAGAGTCACCGGCTCTTTGGGTCCCGCAGGTGACTCCCTTAGGCGGCCTGGACTCCCTTAAACAGGGGGGTCATTCTGGAGGCAACCTGGACTCCCTTTTGACGCTGTTTCTTCTCTCTGTGTAGTGAATGGTAGGCGAATGACAATATCATATCAGACTCATTAGCTAGTGATTCTGTAAGCTCCTGCTGGGCTGGTCCCACAACACACTATCTGCCTCCTGATGTTCATTGTAGGTTAACTAACCATCTTATGACTGTATGCCTGGACTGACAATAGCAATTCCAATAACTGCATGAATGTACCTCCTACCCCTTTGGGTTAATCATCATATGTGAACCTGCAGTACTTCAGCATCCAGTCAGCCTGGCCACCGATATGCTGGATATCCTGTCAGTGTATTTATAAAGGAGTATTCTCTAAATAACATTCTTCGTAGGGAATGTATTATAATGAGAACGGGGTACTCAAGGGGAATTGATAATTGAAGTTTGTGTCAAAATCTTTAAAACGAGATATCATAAGCTAAAATATTCCTAATAGCTTTGTGGCAATCATATCTCGAACATGAGTTGTTACTCTTAACTGAAAATGGTAGATAAGCTCTAAATCCACTGTTTCCCATAATAACTACTTAAAATGATGAAAATATCAGATTTACTCAAAAATATCCTAAATAATTGTTATGTAATGTAGATGTGGTTCCAGGAGGAACTTTCAAGGTCTATTTTCAGTTTTGAGTAACTGCACGGAATTCTCAAGAAACTAGGGCCAAAATATTCCATTTAGAAAAGATGGAATGGCTTCCAAGTGTCACATGTGCAAATTTCCCATAGAAAACGTTCCATTTACATTCAAAATATGGAATGTTGGCATCAAAAATGGAATAATTCTCAGAAGACTACTGTATTCTCCATAAAATTACCTTAAAGCATTTTTGGGTATATCTTATATTTATCTATATTTTGCAATTCTGATGCCTCCTAGTGGCGAAAACCAGAGCTAAACCCCTCCCCCCCCAAGGTCCCTTTCCACGTGTTGATCCACATTTTTGTCTACATGAAACTATAATATAACATGACTCAAGAAGTAATTCAGATAGGGACATGTCTATAACTGATCGAAAACAATAATTATCATCTCCAAGGATATTTGTGAAGATCAATCTTGTTGTTTTATTCTCAAGTTGTGGTTTTTTAAAATTTTGTAATGTGTATTTATTCATCAGATGATTTTTCAAAATACAAAAATCAAAAAAATAAATGTGTGCTTCATGGCGTTACAAATCCAAATTTGTCTTGATGTATCGGGTCTAGTGCCCTACTCTGGTTGCTAATAATGTAAAGAAACAGTATAGTAAGAACATCATATTATGACACCAACAGGGCATCATTAATTAGGGAATAGGGCACGGGACATGGACGTGGGTGTGCTCCAGACTGGATAGAGACATCGAGGAAGGCTCAGAGGATGCCGCCTTCCTGAGCTTTTTTGGTAAAAAGCTTCTATATTTGGAAGGTAAAAGGAACGTTTTGAAGCCTAAATGGGTGTGTTGATATGTGTTGCCATGGAAACATGACTTTTATTCAAAATGGAGAAAATTAAGACATAAATTGATAGAATGATTCCTGAGGATTGCCATAGTGAAAACGAAATAAAATTACCATTCCTAGATCAAATTTTACGACTTAAGGAATGAAAATGTATCATAAATTTCCAATTATCATAAATAATGCTAATTAAATAGGGATATCTTGTAAAATATGAGACATAGAGCTTATTTGGATTTTGGAAAGGGTGATGCTCACGCATATTCATGAAGCCATTTCTCAAAAACTAGAAATAATATCTTCTAGTGTAATATATCACTGGAAAGCCTATGACATCAATTTCAAAGTTGGCTTTTTCTTCGGAGTACCCTTTTCCCTTGCCTGTACACAATTAGGCCCTTCAAAGTCGATTCAAATATGACAACTTGTTGACTGAATGAACACATGAAAAACGCAAATAAACTCGGCCAAAAACGTAATTTAAGTTCACCAAAAATACCAATAAACACAAAGATGAATGTAAACATGGTAGAAACATGGATAAACACAACTAAAACGTAAATAAACTCGCCAAAAACGTGATTAAACATAAAAATATGTTTGAATCGATGGATGTCCGCCATTGCTAATTGATTTTTGACTGCTACTAGTGGTATATCCATCTAGATATACCACAGTGTCTAGCCACTCCCCCTACAGTAGCTAAGAACGTCTGTGATTGGTCAAGAGTGCCCATCACGGACTCTCAACCAATCAGAGAGCAGCTCTGTTATATATGCATTGGCTAGATCAGAGCAAGTCGTGTTATAATCAACAATATATATTATCGTAGGGTAATACATGGGTATTAGTACAGGACTTTTAGGTGAATTATAGGCCAAAGCGGGAATAAAATAATGCAAAGCTGAAAATTTCAGGAATGGCTCGGCTTTATATCAGGTTCGACCTCTCAAAAGTCCTGGAGTGTCCTGTGTGTGCTTCCATTAAAAAACGGGGGTAATCCAATATGGGCGCCAAATGATCAGAATCCCTTTTCCCATGTCAACAATATTGATCCTACAGGGATTATAACCTTACCTACACCCCCTAAATTGGGCCCAAGGAATCCACTGGTGTCCTTAGTTTGTTGCTAGGACAAGCGGTTGCTTAGCAACAGTAGTTTTACATAGCAACCTGCTCTTAATATGAGCAAATATCTAAAGCTAGTCCAAGAATACCATTCAGGAAGATCCTGACATAGTTAAAAGTCTCCCAGCCCCACTAAAGCAATACATTGATTGGTGTGGCTAGGACCCCTAGTTGTTTAGCAACAGAAGGGTTGCTTGGCAACAGAGGTTTGTAGAGCAACCTGGGCTTAGAAGCAAGTATCTACAGAAAAATGCCCATGTTGTCATATAAGAAGACTATAGTATCATTCAGCCCCACTATATCATTGTCATTCTTGCTTTGAACTCTAGTTGCTAAGCAACATTACTTTCAATTGTATGATTGCCTAGCAACTCACATACAACTTTTTACTTAGCAACAGTCGTTTTGCATAGCAACCTATGAAGATCCTCAGGAGGATCCTGATCCTAGCAATACTGAGGGTCCCTATGACAATTCCAATTATCTCTACATTATTAGAGAACCCTGGGATATAAATGTATTAAACATGTGTTGCTTGACTAGCCTCTCTAAAATGATTATGGGGTTAGCAAAATTTATTGTTATTTACTTGCATTTCAAAAGCTCCGTGTCATTGGCTACACATACATAGTACAGGAGATGCTGGTAAATTAGAAGATATCGGTTCCTTTACTGTCTGCCTTATATATTGACAAATACCCTACCACCCTTGGGTAAGAGATATTGCTCTGCTAGTTACTGCAAATTGTTCATATTTTGTGTCAGGGCTGCACTATGCTGTCCATAATATTATGTATATACTATTGGTCTAGAGCTGTCTAGCGCTCAAAATATACTAAGATGCATACAATCTAGTTATTCCATATTGCTTATATACGCAGTGCTTAACACCATTATTATTTCTCTCTTTTGGTCAGTTACTCATACCAATCCTATGGAAGATCAGATGATGCATGCATGCAGGACTTGCGACTTACTACTCAAGTCATAAGGCCTGAATGATGATGACCTGGGACATCTATTCAATAACCTGTCCAGTAGTCGGGGTGGAGAGCGACAGAGCCCTCCTCCCCTCCCTCATCTGTCCAGTAGTCAGGGTGCAGAGCGACAAAGGTCCCCTCACGCACCCGACTAGTGGTCAGAGTTCAAGGGATAGAGGTCCCCTCACACACCTCAACAGTTGTTGGAGTTCATGGTACAGAGGTCACCTCACACACCTCAACAGTGGTCAGAGTGGAGAGGGGCAGAGGCCCCAGCCTCCTCACCTCTGAGAGGACACCTCATGGTCACATTAGAGGCATTAAAATGCTTTTGGGACTGATAATTGGGTGATACGAAGGTGGGGTGGTCACACTAGACGGCTGTTCGCATTAGGGCGAGTTTACTACATTAGAATAAAGGGAAAAACGGTTGGGACTTTCCAAAAGTGGCCGCAATGGCAAGGTCGGTCACTGTATAGGGGTGGTCATTGACTGCAAATGTCCTTGAGAGAGGTGTGCCTGGTCTTCTCGGTTTACTGATGGGTCCTATAAGCCATGCTGGCAATCTGATTCATGTAGTAGCCTCGGCCTATACAGTACAGTTTTACAGTACTGTGTTTATTGATTGATTGCCTGTTTTGCATGGAATCACCATGACGTCAAGTACATTAGTGCAAAACACAGAAGATATTGGGGTTTTGACCCTACTAAAGTTGGTTAGTGCATAATTATGATACATAATAGTAGATGATCATGTATTCTCAGTCTTTTCTGCCGCTAGGGTCAATGAGATAGTGTCCAGCATTCTGTAATATACTGTTAGGTCTAGGATTTGTAAGGGGATGGCCAGGTATGATCCTGCTGGTTGAGGAAGCAGGACTATTGTGCTATTGTTCTGAAAATGCAGACCACTAGGACCAAGTTCTGTGGCCAGTAAATCAAAGCAGCTTAATGAAGTTATATGTGCAGTATATGAGTCCATAGACATGTTCTCTGGCAGAGCAGTTTGCACAGTTACCAAGCAAGAGAGGCAAATTCAGGAGGGAGGGGCAGTTTTGTTGGGGTGGGGGGGGATGCCAGATAGCAGCATCCATGTCTATGATATTCAACAATATCAGATCCATGGATTTAATTCATTGCTTGTACCAACTAGGCAAAGTTCTCTTTGGCCCACAAAATATTAAGTTGTACCACTGGATTCAGGCGGCATATGTACCCTTTCATTCAATCATAGGGTAAAGGCACCCCTTTCACCTCCTTGACAATGAAGAGGTGATCACTTTGCCTGTTGAAATAAACACCTTTGTAAGATGTTATTTTTTTAACATAGGTTACCCCATTGGACACATTATCTATATGATTATATATGGTTATATATATATAAGCATGAATGAATCTACATCTGAAATCTTGATTTCAAAAGATTACACCTAAAGTCGGACACTTCATGCCAGAGATGATACTAGAGTCAGACACTTGTCATGGCTTGATAGGGATGCTTGACAGTAAATGCAATATTCTTGTTCGTATCATGTTTTTGAAACAGTTTTCTTCTATTTGTAGATCGACAATCATATGATATTGGTTATGAAAAATATTGTATGCAATAACAACAATGGATCCCTTGATATAGTGGGGCTGAATGATACTATAGTCTTCTTAAATGACAACATGGAAATCTTGCTGTAGATACTTGCATCTAAGCCGAGGTTGCTATGTAAACCTGCTGTTGCTAAGCAACCCTGCTGTTGCTAAGCAACTAGAGGCCCTAGCCACACCAATCAATGAATTGCTTTAGTGGGGCTGGGCGACTTTTAACTATGTCAGGATCTTCCTGAATGGTATTCTTGGACTAGCTTTAGATATTTGCTCATATTAAGAGCAGGTTGCTATGTAAAACTACTGTTGCTAAGCAACTGCTTGTCCTAGCAACAAACCAAGGACACCAGTGGATTCCTTGGGCCCAATTTAGGGGGGGGTCGGTAAGGTTATAATCCCTGTAGGATCAATATTGTTGACATGGGAGAAGGGATTCTGATTATTTGGCGGCCATATTGGATTACCCCCGTTTTTTTATGGAAGCACACACAGGACACTCCAGGACTTTTAGTACAGTGATAACCATACCAAAATCAAACATTCCTGCGATTTTCAGCTTGGCATTATTTTATTCCCGGTAAAAACCTAAAAGTCCTGTACTATATACGATGGTGTATAATGTATGCAGAAACCTAATATGATTTCAAATTTCCTTGACACACGCTTATAAGGACGTATCTTTCCTCCCAGTGGGAGGCAAAAACAAGGCACCAAGGCGACCTTTGATGTACAGGGTTCATAGGCTGGCATGTTTTACATGCACATTATGGGGTTATCATATAACTTATGAGACTACTCTCTTAACTGAGTAACAATGTTGGAGTATGAGCATTGGTATTTTATAATACATAGTGGGTAATGAGCGTACATGTATCAACCGACTGACCGTTTTGTGAAATGTGGACCTTATCTTAGGATCGAGATACCAGTACCATTACGTTAGGCCTCACTTATTAGCCTTATGAACTTGAGAGCTTTAGCTTTAAAAGCTGATTTGTTCGCGGTTAGTCTACAGTCTGGAGAAAGGTTGTTCCATAGTTACCAAGGCGACCTTTGATGTACAGGGTTCATAGGCTGGCATGTTTTACATGCACATTATGGGGTTATCATATAACTTATGAGACTACTCTCTTAACTGAGTAACAATGTTGGAGTATGAGCATTGGTATTTTATAATACATAGTGGGTAATGAGCGTACATGCATCAACCGACTGACGGTTTTGTGAAACGTGGACCTTATCTTAGGATCGAGATACCAGTACTATTACGTTAGGCCTCACTTATTAGCCTTATGAACTTGAGAGCTTTAGCTTTAAAAGCTGATTTGTTCACGGTTAGTCTACAGTCTGGAGAAAGGTTGTTCCATAGTTGGGTTGCTCTATACAGAGGGCTCTTTCGATAACTGAACTTGTTATCCGGTGGATAGACCCATTCTAGTGTATTAACTGATCTAGTCACTCTATTGGTAGATGGTTTGATTAATAGACCAATTCTGGCAGCACACAATACCTCTGAGTATAGGTATTTATGTACCAACATCACAAGCTGAGTGTCAAACCTCACATCCACATAATCTACCTTACATGTTCTATGAAGCTCTGCAACCGGATGTTTCATATTAGTTTTTAAACAGGCACGAAGGCCTCTGTTTTGGACATGCTGTAGTTTATTAATAATAGTACTGGTTAAACCATTGAACAGGAGTCCACAATATTCAATTACTGGTAAAATAGTTTGTTTATAGATTAGGATGGCAGTTTTTTGTGGCATCATCTTACGGATTTTACATAATAGATAGATACGATGACTTGCAGTACTTACAGTTTTATTCACACTGCTTTAGAAATTCAATTTGTTATCTATTATGATACCAAGATATTCATAGTGATCCTTTACATTTAAGATATGTCCACTAATCTTTATTACAGGTGGGGAGGGATTATTAGAGTTAAACATAACAATTTCAGTTTTATTTGTATTGATACAGAGTCCACTAGTGCTAAACCAGTTATAGATTCTATTTGCATAGTACTGCATCAGGTTTTCAGCTATTACTGACGATTTATGATTAACATGTAATACCACATCGTCTGCATACATAGAGACGGAACAATGCTTGACAACAGATGGTAGGTTATTGATGAAGCAAATAAATAGCAGAGGACCTAATATAGACCCTTGTGGTACTCCGAATGAGACCTTTTTAGTATCTGAAAGGGTGTTATTACAAAATACACTCTGGCTTCGGTTTTCCAGATAAGCATGAAACCAGTTTGTATACACTCTCGGAATCCCTAAATCAATTAAGCGTGCAATTAACTCACCATGGTGTATCGAATCGAAAGGCTTTCCTTACGTCCAGGATGCAGGCAGCCACAGCCTCTCCCTGTCACGTGCCCCATAAAGGTCACTGACTACAGAGAAGACTGCGTCTGCCATCCCCTTGGACGACCGGAATCCGAATTGGCTAGGCGATAGCTTATTGTGTTTTTCTAACCATCCACATACCTTAGTGTAAATGATATGCTCCATTATTTTGCTAGGGACTGGCTACAGGGATATAGGGCGCCAGTTCCCGATTTCTCTAAGGTTACCAGTTTTAGGGAGTGGAACTACCTTTGCACAGGCCCAGGCACTTGGAAAAGCAACCTTTTCCAAGCATACATTTATAAGACAGGTTAGTTGGGGTGCCATAATCAAGAGGCCATCCTTCAAGACTTTCGCAGAAATGTGTTCTACACCACTAGACTTGTGTGTTTGTATATCTCTCAGAGTGGTAATGACCTCATCGTATGTTACAACATTGTCCTGGGGGACTACATTGTCTCTCTCAAGGACAGTGGAGGGTTTTAGTTGTGTGACTTTTGGTGCATAACCAAGGCTATTAAATAGGTTACTTCCCACTTCAGAGAAGAAGGTATTTACATAGCCAGGGACGGCATCCCCCCTTATCTGAGCCCCTGTGGTGTGGTGGTTATATATAATTTTCGGGTTGGCTTGATCAATATTACCTAATAGGATGTTTATCTGCCTCCAGAATTTGGTTGGGTTTTCAGAATATTCATCTAGCTTTTGATAGAAATACTAACTCCTCTACAACAGACATCAAATGAAGGCAAGAAATTAACATACCCCCCCATTCTGGACAGATAATCTGCCCTATCATTATCCACCCCCGATAGGTGACATGCTACCCGGTGGCAATTCCACATAACACACTCCCAAAAAATATCCCTGAGGAGGACCATGGCTGTTTGATTACTGCTGCTGCCAGAATTGATAGCAGCCACCACCTGACTGTTGTCAGTTTCACAGACCACCTTAGCATTAATCCATGATGGGCCCCATCTTCTAAGCGCCATTAATATGGGGAATAGCTCCTTTATGCTGATATGGCACAGTTCTGACACTTCCCCTGTGCCCGGGACACAGTGTTCATGGCAATCGGAGTCCAGAAGTAGGTCAGTAGCCCACAAGCCCGCTGCCCAGTCACTAGCGCACACTGCACCCCAACCCTTACCAGAGGCATCCATGGTTACGGTGCGAGAAGGGTGAGAAGTACCATCAATAATCCTGGCTTGACAATTGAACCAGGCTGCGAAAGACAGCCATCACAACAGGTCCTCAGAGAAATACTTAGTCAGCCTCACATAGCGCTTATTGTCACTAAAACACTTCAACATGTCCACAATACGCCTAGAGAATGTTTTACCACCTCTCGCCAGCACCGAGCAGTGAGTTAGCAAACCACAGATCCGCTGTAGCTGTCTTCTTGTCGCCTTGCAGCGACCTATAAAGAACGACAGCTCATCATTCAATTTACTAATCTTGTCATCTGGTAGTATGAGAGACATCTGCTGTGAGTTGATTTCTACACCTAGATAAGTCTGAACACGCGATGGAGACTTTACTTTGTTGTACGCTATATAGAACCCAAATCTTCTTATGGTCTCATGGAGTAGTAGTTGGCCCGCCACACAATCCTCATAATTGTAACTAACTACCAGGAAATCGTCTAAGTAATTATAACAGCAATATCCAGACGCCGTCATAAAACGTACAACCGCATCTGTCAGCCTATTAAAAATGAAGGCAGATGAATATATGATAATCTGGCCTGATCCATACTCAAGACCTCTTCCTGTTAGCACCCATGGAAGCCTTCATCATACCTGCCAAAAGGTCCTGCCCTTGCAGACCTCCCAGGACCTCCAGGTCATCAGACAGTAAGCCCAATGTGTTGTGGTTGACACTGGACACCGCCCCCACGGCCTCTCCGGGCCCGCTGCCGCCCTTGCGGCTGCCGCTCCCACCGCCGCCGCCGCTACCGCCGCCATGGGAGCCTGCACCGGCACCGGCACTCGCCGCTGCCAGCTTTGGGTGAGTGTTAGCACACATATGACTATCAAGCAGCTGATTAACTTATAGGTTAACAGGCGATTTGTCGTATTACAATCTTTGAACATGGTACAATGCTGATATCATAGTTATAATAATCATAGTGATACGGGTTTGGACCTAGACCAACCAGGGAATTCACAGTTTAGTAATCATTTGTTACTTTGTGGGGTGTTCAGACAATTTCAGAAGTGCAGAAAAGGTGCGTTTGTCATTCAGGATAGATAGGCCGGATCGTAACTAAGTGAATGCTGGTAGAATTGTAGCTCTAGCACCACTAGAACCATTTTAAATCAATTGTTCATTGCAGAAAGTAAGGGTTTTTGACAGGACAGGAGGACCCTCTCTTACCATGCAGTGGACTGGGTCAGAAATAGCCTCCCCTGCCAGAGTGTAGCTGGTGGTGATCCAGGTGCAGTGGAGGGTGACTCACATAGGGAATGTACTACTTCTCAGACAAGATAACATCACATATCTGTGTATTATGCTGACTTAAATTCATCAATTCATTTAGATTTTTGGACAGTATATACTAGACACATATAGAAATTAAATGTTTGGTCACACACTATTAGCCTCCTAAAATTTAAAGGTGATTTGATATACTTTAGAAATGATTTTATTGTAGCTCTGACTCTAGAAATCTGAGAATAGGGTGTGACATCATTAAATATAGGTTTATATCATGGCCTTCCAATGCAGTCATTTCCAAATTAATCAGAGAAGATTACCCCAGCATAATAGTCTTTCTCCTACAGGGTGTCTTTGCAGAGCTGTCAATTTGCAGTGCCAAAAGTGGGTGCTCCACAAGCAGCACACACTTCCCAGTTGCCACTTACCCATTCAAACATAACCACTACTTAACCTGTTCTAATCATTGCAAAAACTTCATATTTTGTAGACTGAAACCATAGCCTTCCAATGGTATGAAGATAAATATAGTTATTGGAGCCAATTAGCCATGAATAGGACAGGAGTGGAAGGAGAAGGGAAGTGAGGGGAAAGGGCTAGTTGTCCGCGCTGTGGCAGGCCACTGTGAACGGCCTATACTTTGTAGGAGTTAGAGTCTACCGCTTCAGATTTAGCTCGTAGAGCTCTTTTACCTTTAATTTAGCTTTATAATTATTATTATTATTTAATAGTTCATTCAGGTGCGCAATCGTCCCTACAGGACGGTCTTCCACGCACCACACTGATTACAATCCTTGTTCAGGTGAAGTGCTATTTGTGTTGTTGAGTTTGCTGACTAATATACGGTAGACAGAAGTCGTGTTATGAATAAAATAAATACAACATACTAGAATGGCTGGTGTTATTTGACGATGTTTACAATTGATGAACAATGATGAAATTAATTTATCTCGAACATGAGTGGTATATCAGTGTGAGGGCACGGCATTAGTCCAGCTTAAGCTTTGAGTTGGCGGTTTTAAACTTTTTATAGGTGGGTAATTTCTGTGTCTTGTGGGGGAGTTTGTCCCAGATAGACACTGCTCGATAATAGGGTGATCTTTCGTAAAAAGCTGATGTGGCACGTCTCTTGGCAAATCTAACCTTTAAGTCCCCTCTGGTGCGCACATTTGCTTGGAATAAGGCCTCACCCTTCTTGAATTTCTTCCACATTATACATAGTAGTTGTTTACTTCTTCTGATAGCCAGGGTGTCCACACCACACTCCTTATGAATATCAGCAATGCTGATGTCCCAAATGCGAGCCTGTAGACAGGTTCTTAATGCTTGACTGTGCATCCTCTGCAGTTTGTCTAGCTCTCCTTTAATCACACTACCGGTATAGAAAGAAAAATATTCTACGGAAGGGGATAGATATCATTACCTTGAACAAAGTCAGGCTAACATCCTGAATGACTCCCCTCTTTAGGGGATCCCATGCTGCATAAAGGAGCCTAGGTGACTCTTTGGCCGAACTAGGGGGTTCACATATAGGGGGGTCACCTAGATCCCTGACTCACCTATAAGGGAGTCAGGTAAGGAACTCAAGAGGCTCCCCTAGAGAGGGGAGTCATTTTGGAGGCAACCTGGACTCCCTTTTGACGCTGTTTCTTTGCCAATAAGTATCACATGTCACATGGCCTTTTTCATCATAGAGCCATAATGTACATGATTACAATAAGTAATCTAATCATGTGTCAGTCTTTGTCAGTGTGTCTATGTTATATTGTCATCCTTTCCTATTCAACCTGAACCGCCAACGGGCCAAGGTCGTGTTTGTTCAGACTTTTAATAAAGTTCTGTTTGTTTGTAGAAACACACTCACTGTAACTTAGGTATCCAAACGTCATTCAACCCCCCGCCTCGCCCGCAACAATAATATCTGCATCAACTAGCACTGCATAAGGCGTCGACTTTCTAGTCCTTTAATACATGCTTTTTGTTGCAGGAAAGGTGCTTAAAGTAGGAGCCGCACCTTGCCAGCAGCTCCCAGCAGCTTTCTCCTACTTTAAGCACCCACCTACTTTCCTGTAACTTTTAGCGTCACCTTAAAGTAGGGCTTGCAGTTTGTCAGCAGATTTCACCTACTTTAATAATATACCTCCTTTCCTCCAACTTAAAGTAGGGAGTGGGACCGTAGCTTGTGTAGGTATCTGTTGGGGAGGTTTGGCGGTGTTTGGTGTTATATAGAGCGGAGGGGCTATATGACACCTTGTCCGCGCCCTGGAGGTGCAGGTAGCTGGGGGATAGGTGTGGCGGTACTTGTGGCAGTATAGAGCCGCCCAGAGGTAGCATATGACGCCTTGTAAGCACCCTGGAGGTGCAGGTAGCTGGGGGAGAGGTGTGGTCGTTTTTGGTGTACTATAGAGCCGCCAGTAGGGGCTATATGCACTGCATCAAAAGTCCTATTTAAGTATATTTAAGTATACCAAAATATCCAGGAAATATCCTGGAAAGGTCATTTGGAGCTTGCCATGAAATAAAAGCAACCTTAAATTTACTGGAAATGTCGTTTGACATTTCCGGTTAACTTTAAGGTAAACTTTAATTTACCGGAAATGTTGTTTGACATTTCCGGTAAATTTAAGGTAAATTTTAAATTACCGGAAATCTCGTTTGACATTTCTGGTGTATTTAAGGTCAAATAAAATTTACTGGAAATGTCAATCAACATTTCCTGGAAATTTAGGTAAACTTAAATTGTACAACCCATGATACTAAACAGGGGAGTAAGTGGACCCTAACCCCGGTATCATACATTATTTTGAGGGTTTCTGGAGGGGTACAACCCATGATACTAAACAGGGGAGTAAGGGGACCCTGGCCCCGGTATTATACATTATTTTGAGGGCCTCTGGAAGGCTAAAACCCGTGATACTGACCAGGGAAGTAAAGGGACACTGATCCCGTTATTATACATTATTTTGAGGTTTTCTGGAAGGCTACAACCCATTATAGTATTTAAATGGGTACATGAGTTAAGAAAAAGCTCAAACGATGCCTAAATGGCTCCCTGATCTCATATAATAAGTTTTAATCATCACAGGAAAAAAAAAATATGCCCATGATTCTAACAGTGTACAGAATTCAATTATAATAGCATTGATAACTCATTAACAATAATAAGGATAATTCATAAATTTGGTACCCACTCCCTCTCTATTCACACCCCCTCCTGCCCCCCCCCCACCCCCACCCCCCACCAACATGCCATTCAGGGCAGCGGAGGTGTTATAACTAAGACAATGCTAGCAGGGGTAGCATGTACTGTATAGGGGTTGTTCCCATGGAGACCACTGACCTACATAGCTATGTGTACCTGCAGGAGTATATTTGTGACACACCAAGTGGTCAACATGCACATACAGTAGCTGGTCACAGTGAGGACAGGACCTGTGTAAGAGAGGTGTGTAGGTATAATACTCATTCATTTATGGAAAGCAATGGTACTCTACCATTTGATAATCTAGCTTTTGTACATATTCCAATAGTAGACATTTGATTTACATATAATTACATTAAAATTGCATTTAACCGACTCTATTTTGATATAACCATGCAAACAGTAATAATTGTTGTATACCTTCCTCTAACAGTGTTTGTATACAATAAATAACACATGCATATTTTTCTATTTCCCACAGGAAAGGTTACAATAGGAGGTGGCCTTGCCATCCAGAGACTGGCCCTGCCTTCCTGGAGTATTATACATTATTTTGAGGGTTTCTGGAGGGGAACAACCCATGATACTAAACAGGGGAGTAAGGGGACCCTGGCCCCGGTATTATAGATTATTTTGAGGGTTTCTGGAGGGGTACAACCCGTGATACTAACCAGGGGAGTAAGGGCACCCTATATGTATCAGAAATATATGTATCACTCATATTATACACTTCCTCAGCGTTAGATGTATTTCTATTAATAAGTATAAAATCGATATAATAAAATAAATGGTACCCATTAATAAACTAATTGTATGGAGAATAAACTAGAGATGTTTATATGCAGAATAATAAACAATAACTGATCGTTTTGTATTATGTTCTTCTTACAGGACCCAACAGCCCTCAGGAGGTGCCCTGGACCCCAGGGGGGCGGGTGCATGTACCCCAGACCCCCTCGAGGCGCCCCAGCTCCGTCAAAAAAGATGAAACTGATGAAACGACCCCCTCAATAAACAATATTCCAATATAAAATGATGAAATTTAATGACATTTAAGTATAAAATGATGAAATTTAATGACATTTTAAGTATAAAATAGAGAAAATGGCAATGTCCATTAGAGGTCATTATAGGTACTTAAATGTGATTTTTCAGTGAGGGACAGCTGGAACTTGGCATGTTATTTAATGACCTTTAAGTGCCACCTTGCCATGTCATTTAATCACCTTAAATCAACTTAAATTCTACTTAAATATTGACTTAAAGAGTGCCTTTAAGTACACCAAAATATTGCTTAAATCTCGAAATTGACATTTAAGTTTCACCTTCAATGTACTTGAATTTGACATTCAAGTAATAAAAATGACATTTAAGGTATACTTAAATAGACATTCTCGTGCAGTGATGACACCTTGTCCGCGCCCTGGAGGTGCAGGTAGCTGGGGGAGAGGTGTGGCCGTGTTTGGTGTACTATAGAGCTGCCAGCAGGGGATATATGACACCTTCTTCAGCTACAGTCTGCACCCAGTGACAGCCAACACAACACTGATCCGCTTCAGTGAACATCAGAGGTCACATGACCTCCCTAGCCAATCAGAGGGAGGTCTCGTGGAGGTCACGTGACCATGAGAGCACCCCCTTTTGATGGGGGGGGGGGGGCTCCTCACTTCACCACTGCCTGGGCTACTGGACACACCTCCTGCTGCTTCAACCTACCTGCTGCCTGCCTAACCTCTGCCCGACTGACTGCCCAGCTGCCCACCTGACTGCCCACCTAACAGGACCCGGCCCCAGCCTCCAGCACCCAGCCCCAGCCTCCAGACCCGGCTCCAGCCTCCCTTATTTCCAGAAATATCCCCAAAAAGATGACCCCCCCCCTTGAATGAAATATAAAGACCCCTGTTCATATTTAAAATAAAAAAATCACTGTAAACCATCAGGCAATATTTTGATAAAATGTTAAGCAGGGTTTAGTCAAATTTCTGCAACTTTAAGCAAACCTCCAAGTCAGGGTTTAATCAAATTTCTACAACTTTAAGCAAACCTCCAAGTCAGGGTTTAGTCAAATTTCTGCAACTTTAAGCAAAACTACAAGCGCGGGTTTAATCAAATTTCTGCACCTTTAAGCAAACCTCCGAGTCAAGGTTTAATCAAATTTCTGCAATTTTAAGCAAAACTACAAACCCAGGTTTAATCAAATTTCTGCACCTTTAAGCAAACCTCCGAGTCAGGGTTTAATCAAATTTCTGCAACTTTAAGCAACTTTTATTACGGCCATTCAGCATGCCCGAAGCTGCTTAAAGTTGCAGGAAACCCCGGGTTTTTCCTACTTTAATCGTTGCTGACAAGTTCGCTTAAAGTTGCTTTAAGTTGCTTAATGTCAGACATTAAGCAAAATTAAGCAGTGCGTAAAGCTGTCAAAATCAGGAGAGTTATGCAGTGTAGGTATAGGCAATGTGTAGCAGATACCATTTGGGTGATAAACCATGAGCCCTCCAGTACCCAGCTGCCTCTTGACCCCTTTGTATACACAGGTGTGCGGCTGGGAAGTGTACTTTTTGAGCAAAATCCCCCTCACCAAGGGTCAATTTTTGGAGATTTCAACAAAATCCCTCCGTAAGGGATCACATTTGCCAAAATTCTTCGCACTAAGGGTCGCTTTTGACCAAAATTCTCACACCAAGGCCAACTCCTCGGGGAAAATTGCTAAAACCTAGGCACTTTTATCCCAAATCGCCCTCAGCAAGGGTCACTTTTGCCCAAAATCCCCCTCACCAAGGGTCAGTTCCGACCAAAATTCCCCTCACCAAGGGTAAGGGTTGTCAAAGGGCCAGCCGCACACCCGTGTCAAATTTTTTTTGAGTACCCCCCCCCCCCGGGCTCTTGACAGCCCTCCTGTGTTTAGAAGAGGATGTGTGTGTAGAGGAGGGTGGGAGGTCCTGGAGGGGTAAGCCCTATTATAGAGGCTGGTACAGTTGACATGCGGCTGACAGCCTACACGTACCTTCAGTTTATTTGTCCTCTTTATTGGAGGCGCACCCTGATGTACGTAACGTGTTACACGCTGCTAATTGTCGTCTGCTCTTATGAGTTTCCCGCCAATGTGTGGGTGGGGTGTGTGTGGTGTGTGGGGTGGGCGGGCGGCATGTTGATGTGTGTCATCAGTGTGTGACGGCAACATGGCAGCCATTGGACCTTTTATAATAGGGCGATACATTTATGTCCAACCCTTTAACCCTCTAAGGGCCATATACTGTTTTAATATGCTATGTCCTTAATAGCCATGATGCGCGAATGCAGCACAGCCTGTCTACTCCCCGCGGGGTCGTATTTACGAATCGTGACACTACTGCACTCCCAAAGTGAGTTGCTCATGGGCACTGCTCATGACGGTAGATGAAGATGAGGTCATGAGAGGTAAATCATGAAGGGGTTTACACTACTATCAGCAGTGATTTTCCATACCCCCCCCCCCCACCCCGTTTTCAGAATCGCGAATCCACCATAGACGTGTGGGGGCCTACACCGGATTTTCCAATCGTTGGCTGGGGAGACAATACACACAATGTTCACCTGATATGACGTGGATGAGAGATCAACCATGCCCATGCCCATAATTATATCGCTACAATATGACATATTGTGAGATATATAGATAGAGATAGATATATAATGATATGCCATGGGTACCGGTTCACGGTAAATTCATCTCACTGGTCCAATATCCAATATTGGTTGTAAATCTCCCCCCAAAAACTATGCAATCGTTTATCTTGCTTTTACTTCTGGTACCAAGATTTCCTTGCAAATTCCTCCACTGATTTTCCTTCATCCGTATATGGCCAAATAATGAAAAAGATGGTAATAATTACTCCCTAGTTGGGATTATTATTCTGGTTTAAGTACGCATTCGATCGCTCGATGAGAGTCCCTAGGCGTCGCTATTGCATTGCTAAGTGTCACTCTTCGATTCCATATTGATCGTCAAATATGGCCGATCGCAGCACACTTCCGGTTTTAGAGTCTCCCTACGGCGTCCCAATGTAGTTCGTAGGTTTGCCGTGCGTGTCGCTGCGGTCATGGGTGGTCCCTCCTACACACCTTTAGCTATTGGTTTATTACCAGAAGATTGCAGGGCGACAAATTATAGAGCACTGTTGTGGAAATTAACATACTATTATATAGGCCACAGTCATGTGCCTCAATGAAAATTTAACGCAGATGGTGCTATTGTTTGGATCACCCAACGATCCTACCCTAGAATCATATAGGTTCCAACTGGACTGCATGAGGGGTGATTGCAAGGCTTCTCTTTTCTAGTCGCCACGGCTTCTTACTTCTTATCCAACAACCACTAGATTATATAGGAAATCGATGGGGGAGGGGGGAAGGAGAGAGATTTGGGAAAGTTATAAATAATTAACAACACTGAAAACCCAGGCCTGGATTAAGGTGGTCACTACTGACCACTTTGGGTGTTTATGCCCAGTTGACCACATTGGGGTGATCATTGTGATGACCCAATGTGGTCATTGTGAGGACATAGTTCTGCCACTAGGGGGCCCCACTATAAAACAGTGTGATATACATCACCTACTCCAGGTGATCTTTGGATTAATACCTATAGTAATCTGGATCTTATGTGTCTATGAAATGGGGATATAAAGAGTATTTGGAACATTAGATGATGCAAGTAATTTAAAGAAAAACATGCTAGAATTGCCAAAAAGCATATGTATGTGTAGACAGAGACACCTCATTTGTTCCTGAAACTATAGCTACAAGTTGGAGGAGTGGTTGATGTACAGCTATAGGGTAGATTCACCTGAAGTCGGACACATACCTTGAGACAGACACTTGATTTTGTGGTTATTTAAGCATTTTGAGCGCTTCATTTGTGAACTATGGTAAAGTTTGAGAGTTATTCTTTCCAATGAAAATACGCTAGAAGTAGTAATTTACATGAATACACTCAAATTTCACTGTCCATTTCAGGGTATGTGTCTGACTCATGGTGAATCTAACCTACACACATGTACCTTATTGAGCCTTTAATCAGGACTATAATGTGCTCTTAGATGTGAATTGATGGTTGGAGGAGGGCGGAATAGTGAAATTAATTGGAAAGTATACCTCATTAGGCATAAAAATATGCTACTCCACAAAAAAATGTTTAGGTCAGGAAGGTGTTCATAGGTGACGACCCAGGCTGCTCACCTATGACCACGCTAGTGATTACCAGGTACTCCCTCAGGACACCATCCCCATGACCACCCAAGAGTGATCAGTAGTGACCACTTTAGAGCCCCATTGGGTTTTCAGTGAATATACAAATATTGCGAACGATGGTCAACTCCTACCTTCGATCAACATGGCCAAAGAAAGTAATTATAATCAGACATTCCCGCAATAAATGAGCGTCAGCGGAACATTGCCAATAACGCTCTTTTTACATTACCTCTCAATCGTGAAGTGGCAAAGTATTCATAAAGTAAAATTGTATTTTGTTCTATCAACATGCATAAGCAAGATCATATTTGGATAGAACCTGATCTAAATATAAGGTGACTTTAGTTTTTCCCCAGAGCCGTAGGGATTGGCTGCCGTTATTTAACAATGGCTATAGCTGGGGGAGACGAGGTGAATTACAGCCCAGCGTCCATTAATAAGAGCAAATCCAGCTTTACATAGTGATCCTATGTACTCATTGCATGCCCAAGACAACATATACCACAGTTCAATCTGTAAAATTATGGCCACTTTGATGACAACGTAGGTCGTGAAATACTGAGGACCGTTATTTCACAGAGAGTCTTTTCACAAGTTTTGGAGTTTTTATGATAACAATAAAAAATAAGGATAATAGAATTGTGATATCATAAAACCAAAAAAATGAGTATATTTCATGATACTATTAGTATTTCAGCTCTCCTAAAACTTGAATAAGGATAGCAGATGTCATTTTAAGGATAGCAGGTTATGAAACACGCTATATTTTTAGCACTTTCATTATCCTAATTCCAAATGATTCCAAAAGCTGGTTAAAAACCGTCATTTAAATGTTGATATGATTAGAAAGTATAGCAGCCCCCGAGATATGAAGCTATTTAGTCAATATTCTTATTGGAATTGCACGTTCATGATATTTTTAGTTAGCACTATGATTCCAACTTTCTGCTATAAAAACATATGCAATTACTTAGGCAGACATTTTATGATAATAATTATGTTAATTTCCAAACCTATATAAATAAGTATCATGTAGAACAATTCGGTTTTATTTATTTTATTGGGCATAATCTTGGATTTAGGATAATGAAAAAACATCCAAAACGTGTAGTTAAACTTGAATAAAATGTTTTCTTTTCAATTTTTTGCCAAAATATCTAATATGGAATATTATAGATACATTATGTTACCTAGTCCCATCATCTTTCTATAAGAAATCAAACATTTTTTTGTTTATCAGCAGGGGTCAAGGTCTAAATAAATATGGTTTATGAAAGACCAACATCGCTATCCTTAATGTCTCTTTTCTTTTTTTACGATAATTATCATAAAAACGCTCTCCTTATTCTTCATGAAATACCTTACAAATCAAGGATACCGTTAAGGATAGCTAAAATAAGGATAGCGCCTTATGAAACACACAGAGTTTGTGATTTCATAAACTGGCCTTAAGGAAATGACACCTCTGGAAAAGATTCTATTATGACATCGGGCATCAACCCCATAAAAATTGGCGTATCTGATTGTTTCTGCCTAATATAGACCACACGTACCTTGACCACGCGTCACTAGAATTTATCATAAGTAGGTGTGTGGGGGTAGTGTGAATCCCGTAGTATCCTGTGACGCAGGTGGCGGATTGGATGGCCTCATGGGACGGGGGATATGTAGGAGGTGTAACGGCCGTAGTGTAACGGAGATTCTTAGTGACGGCACTAAAACTGAAGTTTCAGAGTGATGCAACAATGCAGAGAAGGGAACATGTGCCATGGCCTATACCTACACAGCTTCATAATCATAACTGAGCCTGCCTGCACGGGTATGGATGGGGTGGGAGTGGTGGGGGAGGCATGATACAACAGACATATCATTCAACTCAAAGGTACAGTGTTCAAATTACCACACCAACTGTTCTTTATTCTATGACCTTGCTCGTCCCCAAAATGTCTCAATTTTACCAGCAACCAACTCCCCCTATACCGCCCTCCCACCCCATCTGCACTCCAAGCCCCGCCCCCACACACAAACCAGCCCCTCCCTCCCGCTCAGTCATCCTCTCCACGTGCAATGTCCTCTTATTGGTGAGGACATGACGTCATAAGAGCCGCATGTTCGCCAGTAACCAGCTAGCCAATCAGCAGCTATTAAAGTTGGGACGTTTGGTCCGTAGGGCGTCAGTCTCTCCCTACTGGCAACTCTCACAGGAACGTAAGCGCGAGAAGTCAGGAGAGTTGCGATCGAAAGGCAGAGCAGAGTGAATTGGGAGGCAGGCACTGAGCGATAATACGTGAAAAGAGGGAGCAGACGCGCAGACGACAATCCCCCTGCCTTCGGACATAGTGCAGTAACCAGCAAAGGAAACAGACAACAACAGGCTAGCCGTGCATCCTGCCCTGTCCACTGCATCAGTGGCAAGCACTCTGATCGCATTTCAACCAGACACATTAGTTTTCCATTAGCCTATACCCACTGGAAACGTTTCCACTTTTGTGCAAAGCTACTCGTCCCTTTTGGAAGAATCGAAGGAAGCACTTTGTACCGACTAGGCAACATTTATCCAATCATTTCCATATTCAGGTAAGTCTTCCCTCAACCATCAGGGCTGTTGTATATTTAGAGTTGTAGAGTTGCTGACTCAGGGAGATAGGAATTGTCCTCGTGGTCAAATTCCACCCAGGAGAGAAGTCCTTTCCGGATTAGTTGGAATAATCGTGCGCCAACATGAACTGTGCAAACAATACATTCCAGAGTAGAATTGCGCTAGATTTGTCATTCTCACTGTTTCGTGCGTCTAATTTACTTCTCTGGGGTTTGGTCTACGGGTCGGACAGAATAATAGCACGCAATACATACGGGAATTGCACCATGTGCGCATTTCCATCAGAAAAAGCGTTTAATATCAATGTTGACTCCATCAGCCAAATAGCCCAATACCTTGCAAAACACCTTGAGCAGCTTATTATTTAGGTTCAGGTAGTCATTATACTTCTGGAATCTGTACAGTCACAGGCGGACATTACTGAGCGCTCTGATAAACCTTTATCAAAATGCAGCTTGACACCGTCAATATTCTGAAAGTGAATGCCATCCTGAACCCAAACCAGTCATGACCTGCTCGGGGTTATGACTGTCTGCAACTGCTTGGCAACTAGACTAATATGGTTCTTAAAGGCCATCTTCCACAGGGCACTATACACAACCACGTGCATGTTGGCCATGTTGTGACAGGGAATCTCTCGCAGGCCCTGGTCTCACAGCTAGCTGATGTTAATTATGATAAACATGCAGTGTGAGGGCTTGGTGCCCGCCCTAACCCACGTGACATCAGAGCCAGTTGATAAGGCAATAGTACATGTATATAAATAGACGGACAACTTTTGCTGTATCTATGACGTACCACCATAAGCGTTTTGAATATCCACTTTTAAACGGCACAGGAAAGGAATAAAAGTAGGGGAAATACATTACGTCGTCCATCAATAGCAAAAGGTTGAGCATTCTATCCACTCAGTACTGCTACTTGAGGTTTCACTCGCACCTTCTTGCCTACTCCAACCTCAGACCAGTACATTTCCGTTTTCCACGAGGTGCGACCATTTCACTTAGTGCTCTTTTCACATATAACTTGCTGGCTTCCTTTCTGCAGACTGTTTCAATCAACTTTGAGCCCATGTTGGGAATGTATAGGGTAGATCCACATGAAGTCAACCCCTCCTGTGATTCTCTATCATGACGATTACTAAAGTTTTAATCACTCATTGTATACTTATTTTGGTCAGGTATATACTCATGCTGTATCAAACATTTAGGAAACAGTTTAGGGTATTACTCATTATTCATTTGTTTTATATTGAATCACTCGTATACATATTTTGCCACATTTAAAAAGATTCCATAAAGCCCCAATTTTACACAATAAAAACTATATATAAAACGTTCAAATTATGTTTAAATCATCAAGATCACGTTTGTGAATTAGAAATATATGTATTGTTATTAGAACACCTTGTAATACATTGTTATATTTAAAGGATTAAAGGTCCCTTCTCAATTGGACTTGAGACAGTGGCAGCAGTACACATTGTCACAAATTAGTGTAGCTGCACAGTGAGATATACTCAACCTCTGTAAAACCATCAAACAGAAGGTCGTGGGTTCCCACCTTGGCACAATAGGACATGTTTTCTTCTTTCCAAATTTCTTTCCCCATTTGACATGAATTTCGACCAATATTGGCATAGAAGTGTTAGCTAGAGAATATTTGGATATGTTTTTGTATAATTTAGATGTTTTATATACATTTCAACACTGTTCCAAGCTGGGATTCAAACCCATGATCTTCAGATTGTGGTTTACAGTAGTTGAGTTTGTAGCTGTACAGTATGTAATACTGGAATCAAAATACAACCTCCTTATACTATGCAGCTACACTACAAGTTTACTTCTAACAGTGCATATTTTAAAAGATGGGCAGATTACACTATTACTATACAGTGTGTGTCTTAAATGAGCAGTATCCCACACACTAAATGGGCTCCAGGTGGGTCACAGATTGGCCTCCATATGGATCCCAGATGGGCTGCCCACCTGGGGCTCACTTCATTTTGACCAGGGCTACCAGGTGGGGCCCCTATCAGCCTCGAGCTCTCCAGGCCCAGTGCCGCCGTAAACGTACAGTTGGGGCCCGAGACTGGGCCCAGGTGGGCTTGCCCAAATTTGAAGTGGGTTGGCACTGTTAGGATCTAAGTGGGGCCCAGGTGGGCTCCTTTACTTGGGGAACACGTAATTGGGGGTGGGGGCAAGGGGGGCGGACACAACTTTTTTTTCCAGCTATAAGCCTAGTCCTTTTATAGTTGAAGACCATCTGTTAATAGTCGGTATTCCAGTGGGTTGATTAATTTATCTACATTTAATGTCATCTCGTCCCTTTATTCAATGAGAAGCAAAATGCAACCTGTGACTAACTACAACTCTGATCACATTGGGTGACACAATCAGAGTTCCTGTAAGTCTAATAGTGATAACTGAGGGAGAGCTCAGGTTATGTGTCATGATCATACCCAGGGGAAAGGTGTCTGTATCAGAATACCCCTTGTTTCTCTGTTCATATGCAAAATTGTGGAGACAATTTCACATAATATGAACATACTGTGTACTGTGAAAACTGTTTTGTTTTCAATGATTTTAAAGTAATTGTGAATTTATACCTCATTGTAATAAAAAAAAGAAAATGTCTATAGGATATCACATCCCCTGTACTCTCAATGATGACGTCTAGTGGTAAACTCAGGAACAGTATTAGCCCACTTAGCCAAGGGCTAGCCCAGATGAACCCCACTCTTTTGGGGAAAGGTCTTTGAAAGGTGATCATGGAGGTTGTGTTGGCAGAATTAGCACAGAAAGTAAAGTTGGTGGGCTGGCCCACATGGGACCCACCTGGCAGCCCACACCAAGCCCATGGAAAACCGATGGAGATCTTAGCCCACCTAGCCCAGCTCTAGCCCAGGTGAAACCCAGGCAGACAACATAGCATAAAAAGTAATTTGAACTTGCATTTCCTAGAGAAAAGAGACAAGTGAGGATAAATTAAAGTATCTACAATGCAAGAAATCCATTAAAATGTAAGGTCAGTTCATGGGCTCACATTGACCCAGCCTTATGTGAAGGTCGTCACTGCTGACGACTTTAGGGTGATCATGCGATAGAGATCAGCAAAGGTCGTCATGTTGATCACCATATTTCTGCCACTGGAGGGCTCCACTCTGCAATGGTGTTATATCTACTCTCCTGTCTAGTCATCTATTAATTTACCCCTCCCCCCTGAAATTAAGTAGAGGCATTGCAATACTCATTTAGAAAATATACATTATTATAGAATTACATTGAAGATTTTCAAGCAAAATATAAAAGATGGATTTGAAGTTAAAAACACAATAGATATATGTAGGGCTTAGACACCTCTTGTGTACCTGAAATCTTTGGAATAAGGCTGAGGATTGACTTCAATTTGTAATACACACACAACTACATAAGTCTACTACTATACTGCTCAATATTAAGTACTAAATAAGGGCTGCTGATGGAGGGGCTGGGGGTGCTGGTGTAATGCCAACAGTATTTCTACATTATGTTATACTGCTGTAAGAAATACATAAATAAACATGAATGTGATCACAGGTGATGACCATGAGTCGTCATAATGACAACCTGATTTTAGAGCAAATTGTACTCAAAATGACGACCCTATTGGGTTTTCAGTGCAGCCCACCTGGGCCCGAACTGGCCACCCATGCTGAGCCCATGGGAAACCCGGAGACACCTTTGCCTAGTTTGCCCATTTCCAATCCAGGTGAAACCCACTTTTGCAGAAACACATATAATGTCAATTTAAAAGGTAAATTAATAGACTATTTTCATAAATAAGTATGAATTTAAGGATTTGCTGTGCAAACATGACATGCTGATATTCTGCCCAGATAACGCCAATATATGGCCCATTTGGGGTGTTGGCTGGGGTACTTTTCATTCATTAGGACATTCTTACTCAGTTACTTTCCCCCACATCATTCAACCTATGAATACGTTTTTGTTATAGTTCTCTTTGTAGTGTTCTTAATGACGCGACTCTACCTATAGTTAATGCTCATATCAGTAAATTCTTTTGAAAATAATAATATTATGATATATGACCATAGACATGAATGAACTTAAAAACTAGTTGTCTCAGACCTAATACATATATAAGTTACTGATGTCTAGAGAAAAGGGAAGAGATTGGATTCCGACTAGCCACTGAGCAATGAGTGGGCTGTATGATGTATGGACATATCCATACCCCCCCCCTCTACTATGCTGGACCATCCTCTCTGAGATTAATTGAAATTGATCCAAAAAAATGTCGAATCGAATCAAGACTAACGTCATGCTATTTTGGGATTTTAATAAGAATGCCAAAAAGACGTCCGCCCACAACTCATGATATTGCCACCTGCATATGCACCATCCATTTTTGTTCTTCACCGATTGAGAATCCAACTGTGATTTTAATCTCTCCTGACCTTTCAAAATCAAGTGTTTAAATTCAGCAGGTAGGTCATCATGATGCAAACATCGTACAAAGCGAAATGAAGTGCCCCAAATTAATGACTTATGATACACCCTCTCTCCACGGACATATGGGGAGAAGGTGCATCAGAGAATGTATCCAAGTAGGCTATGTCTCTCTGTCACTCTCAGTCTTTGTCTCTGTTTCTCTCTCTTCTTCCCACTCCCCCTACCTCAGCGTTGCTGGTCTGTAATTCAACCTCTTCTTGTATAGAATTTAGGACTTTGGTTATTATTATGTTGGTTATTGTTATACTATCTTCACCCCATTTACATACCAGCTCAGCAGCTGGGAAGCATGTCCAATGAGCAGCTCGTCATGGGCGTGGCAGCATTACGGGAATATTATGCCTATATACTGCCAGGGCGCTCTCATTGAACAGCTTGTGGCTGCAATACACTAATTATTTTTCTACTATAGGCCTATATAGCATATGTGCAAGAATAAAACAGCCATGCACGTCGTTGGGATTAGCCACTGTTATTTTCTAATAGATACACATTTTTTTCAAAAAATTAAAGCCAATAAAATGGTTGTTTTGTAATTGGATTTTTCGATACGGGCCTTGTTGTGTGGCCATACGTGTTTTCACTAGTTCTGCAGTAAGAGACAGGGGATATTTCCATAATTCAATTTCGCCTTAATAGGCCTATCTAGCATCAAATCCCATCTTAAATAGTATTAGAATCAAGAAGTATACACTCTAAGAAATAACTTGATTACACAGCCACTGATAAATTTAGACAAATAAAGTAATAATAGACCATACTGTGCGGGACTGCAAGGGCGCCCCTGCCGTCACCTAGCATAACTTTATTAGTGTATAGTGCAACCTTGTGGGTCGACAGACAATGGTTCACATGTAGAAGGCCCAACAGGTAGACCCAGACATGTCTAGAGTTGATTCCTCATTTCACATGTAGGTGGGAGTAGTAACAGCACAGAGTATGTAGCTAGGAAATGGTTTAGATAATTTCCATATCGGTCTTAATCAGAATAATCGAAATGAATACGCATTTATATCATAAGGGGTGTGGCTTACACGTGGGTTAGGCTTATACGCATGCATTTTAATGTAATGTAAAGCAAAGTTGTGACATAATTAAGAGAGACTATGGTTCCAGATGACGAGGGTGTTTCCTCTTCGCCACTACATTCAGATCTGCACACACTGATAATAATGGACCTGGAAATGTTAGTTACTACGGACTACATTTCTATAGTCACATGAATGTAGCAAAAACGACTATACCAAGTTAGTCCCCTATGTCTATAGTAAGTTAGTCATATAGTCAACCTATAGTCAGCCATTAAATTGGCTGATTTGGGCTATATAGTCAAGTGACTATGAATTTAATGGTTTCATGGTCTAAAGTAGTCACTATGACTGATAGATATAGTCAATCATGAGAAATAAGGGAAACTTAAGTACTGAAGGCAGGTCAAGGTTCAGCAGGGTAGACATGGCTAGGATAAAGCAGGGCAGGGGATAGGCTAGGATAAGGCAGGCCAGGGGACAAGCTAGGATAAGGCAGGGAAGGGGACAGGCTAGGATAAAGCAGGGCAGAGACAGGCTAGGATGAGGCAGGGCAGGGGACAGGCAAAGATGAGGCAGGGCAGGGGACAAGCTAAGATAAGGCAGGGCAGGGGACAGGCTAATAGGATAGGGAAGGGCAGGGCAGGGACAGGCTAGGATGAGGCAGGGCAGGGGACAGGCTAGGATGAGGCAGAGCAGGTAAGAGGCTAGGATAAGGCAGGCCAGAGGACAAGCTAGGACAAGGCAGGGCACGTGACAGGCCAGGATAAAGCAGGGCAGGGACAGGCTAGGATAAGGCAGGGCAGGGCACATGCTAGGATAGGGCAGGGACGGGCTAGGATGAGGCAGGGCAGGGGACAGGCTAGGATAAGGCAGGGCAGGTGAAAGGCTAGGATAAGGCAGGCCAGGGGACAGGCTAGGATAAGGCAGGCCAGGGGACAAGCTAGGATAAGACAGGCCAGGGGACAGGCAAGGGTAAGGCAGAGCAGGTGACAGGCTCCTGTGTAGGCCTATCATGCTCTGTCAGTCTAGACATACACTGTTCATGTATTTCTATGTTATCAAAATTGGAACAAATTACCATGATAACTCTATCAAACATGAGAACTCATGCACCCTATAACATCTTAAGTTTTCATAGTCAACTATAACATAACATATAACAAGCAGGGATATCCATAGAACAGTGGTTTAGGAAAGGATGTGCCTACCTGAAGTCCATGGACCATTCAAATTTGAATCCTAACTGTTTCCTGTGCACACATTCCTGTGACATCATCAATTTGTGTGATCCACATATAGTCACTACTGACTATCTTTATGACTAATATGTGACTAAGTTGTATAGTCCCCTGACTACGGGGGTCAAAATATGATGGTATAGTCAGTACTGACTATAGGTTTTATTATCAGTGCAGGGGAGATTTTCTTTTTAATTCTGGCTAAGCTTTGACCACTGGTTACATGCCTCTTTCCCCCATGCTTATATTCTGCGTTTTACGATTTTTTTTTTGAGTTGGACCAATTGAGGGATGACAGTCCCACAATACGTGAGGGAAAAATCAACATAATTCAGAAAGAAGCAAATAATGTAATGTGTTAACATCTCTTTTGTCTTTGGTACTATGGTACAGTAGTTCCAACCAACTTATCTTTGTATCATACACACAAATATAAGTCCATTTATGAAGGCTAGAAATGAACTTACTGAAAGCTTGGGGGATATGATCGAGAAACGCGTTATGGGGCTTCCACTTACAAACATAATTGTTGAATTAATAAAATTGACAAAGACATCACTAACCATCTGGAATCTGGCTAAACACGTTCTTACAACAATGCTAGACTTGTCCACTGTCAACCTTGTAGATTAGAAGACTAGTGTTTTTGCGGGATAGTAACCTGACTAACCTGTGATTAGATTTAGGCAAGTACTTAGCTTAAAAGGTGTTCTCATAGGGCAAGTTTAGAACAGTGAAAATGATATCAATAGTCCATGTTGTAGCAAGAGCAGGCCGGTAGTGACGTCACTGGCGGGAGGCTCCCTATACCCCTGGGGGTCAATACCCGGACTAACCCATTAGTCCTACCTAGAGATTGTGACTTCCCACCCGTTTACTGAAACAGGTCACATATGATATGGATAACAGATCACGTTACACTTACACCAGAGGAATTAGATAGCTTGTGAAGTGTTAAGTGATACCAGCTAGATACTGTGCCATCTGATGGGATCTCAGTATTGGCAGTCTACCACAGCCTACAATGATAAATGATCCTTCTGCCTGGCTGCTCACTTGAAAACGAAATAAAAGACATTCCTTCACAAGATAGGTTAAGGTGATACACGGAGCATCCTCTCCGGCTGACTGCTTAAATATCAGCAGCACTTGACTCTAAGTACATGTACAATAGAGCAATTAGGTGTTATAGGCGTTGGTAATTACTATGGAACCATTTTATTGGTTGTAAAATACATGGTTACTCGGGTAACATTAAGGTAGTCTATATATAACGATCTCCCGTTCAGAGGTAGCTCATATTGGAGACAATATTCTGGGAACAATGGCCAGGACCTGATTAACACCTTTAGAAATGGACAATAGGCGTGTAGTAAGTGTTGAATGAACCTCATCGCATATAACAATGCTATTGATGGATTCATTTTCAAAGTTCAAGAAAAGAAGTAAAGTGATCATGTTTTATGGAACGTGTTTTGTGTGTTGCGTATGTGTGTGGTGATTGAAATCGCCATAATCTTACCACTTTTAATATGACATCAACAATTCTTATTTCGACACAATATTTTCGTAAACATTTATGTCTAAAGGGGTGCCGTCCATCCGTCCGTCCATAAAAAACGTCCAAAAAAGCAGGGATATGAACGGATTTGATGGACGGATTGACAAAACCCACTTCCACCAACGACCAACGTTTCTGGTAAAAAACTGGACGGATTGATGGACGGATTGGACGGACGGATTCCGTCCATCAATCCGTCCATCATTCCGTCCATTCCGTCCATCACAGATCACCAGAAAATGGACGGATTCTGTAGAAAAATGGACGGGCGGAAATATTAAAAAAAAAAGATATTTCCGTCCGTCCACTTTTCCATCAGAAAACAGAATTTTCTGTCCATGTGTGATGGACGGAATTGACGGATTGATGGACGGATTGATGGACAGATTGATGGACGGATTGATAGACGGATTGATGGGCGGAATCCGTCCGTCCATTCCGTTCATCACTCCGTCCAGACCCCAAACTGGACGGATTGATGGACGGAATGGACGGACGGTCATTAGTGGAAGTGGGTTTTGTCCATCAGTCCATCAAATCCGTCCAGATACCTGCTTTTTTGGACGGATTTTATGAACGGACGAATAGTCCTTGGTGGAGGCACCCCTTAATGCATAAAGGTTGATTCCAATGGAGCTTGCTGATCAATGGAAGTCAGGAAGAGTGGAGTGTGTCAGCAATGGAGCATGAGCATCATGACTGTGACATGGCCTGGGAGAAGGAGATCGTGCCACGTACTGTATTCCACTTCATCCATACTTCAGCTGAGCTGTAGTCTTGAACCGCGGTTTAGCAGAGGTCTGAGAGATGCAGGATACACGTCTATATCATTGAGCTGCTGTGAGGCCCCTATCCCTCAAAAGGCCCCTATCCCTCAAAAATTAGCCGGTTTGTGAGATAGGGACCAGGTGAAGTCCCTATGTGCTGAACAGACCCTATCCCTCAAAACGATTTGAGAAATAGGGGCAACCTGAAATCCCTGAGTCACAAATATATTTGTCATATCCCTATCCCTCAAAATAGTCTAGAATTTGAATAAAGACAGAAACGGCTTTTTTCTCAACTATACTTTTCTCAACTGTCTAAATTCTAGAGACTTGTTAGACTGGGCCATATCCATTGAAGCCCCCATGCATCACACCCCCTGACCACAACCCCCCTCCCCTCTGACCACTCCCCCTCTCCAGTGTCTGACCTGTAACATAAACAGGAGGGGTCATCCCACTAATTAAATCTAGGCCCCATGACCTCATCTTAGTGTATACATACCATCCAAAGTATACACTCAGAGTTCCCCTTATGTTGAGCTGCTCACCACAGCCAAGTTTGGGCTCTCTGAGTGTGGACAGGTTGGATACTCCAAATGGCTACACTAAATACACTTGGGTGACCAATGGTCCCTATGACAACTGGTTGTCATAGGGAGAATAATAATATGGAAGGCCGGTGCTGAAGCAAAGGCGTTTAACGATCTGACTTTATTCTGGTCGGATGAGATGATGTACATCCCCCTATATCTGTTGGGTCAAAGGCTGGAATTGTATGATGTCACAGAAAGTATGTGAATCTGTTTTCATTAAGTTTGCCCTTTTCAGCTTATATCATACATCCACTACTCAATAGGGGCATTGTGACCCCTAGTAAATCCCAAGAGTGTTGCAAGTATATGGTAGGTGTAGCTAAATGTCCATTACAATAATTACTTTCTAGTGTTGTTGAAACCGGCATTCAACAGCAGCAGCCTATCATATAAACCGCAGTTGTTCTTTCCACTTGTTATTCATGTTATGAAAGAGTAATGTGAATCCTGATGTCAACGTCGCTAGAGATCTGCAGAATTGGCACACATTTCACCGAAAGCCCTGACAACCTTGTTTTTCGGGCGTAGAACTTAAATGTGCAGGAGTAGCAGTTGACGTTTTATAGATAGTTTGGATACCTATGCAAACTCAGATTACTTTGGATGAGGCTAAATGTTTTGGAAGACATGTGTGTGACACAAAATATCTAATCTTCGCTAAGGGGAGGGCATCAATGGTTTGCTCCATTGTAAATCCCTAAGCATTATATCTCGCTTCAAACTGTGATAGAAAAAGGAAACTGAAAAACATATGTATGGGTAACATATTATGGGATATTGTAGTTTAGAATCGTTGTAAAATGAGACTTGTGCATTAACTGCCCACTATCACTCAACTATTCAACTTTTTTTCAATCGCAATATCAAATATCCTGCGTAGTACACCAGGGCAAACGAATGTCAGCACGAGGTCCCTAAAATGTTGTGTCCTAAATGCTTCTATCACATAAATATTGAGTGTATAGCACTGTAAGACACACCAATGTCAATTCATAAATGGGCTGTGATTTGTTATCCGATAGATATTGACAATTTTAGAGCAAGTAAAGTGGGAAAATAATAATAGTACATCATACATTTGTTAATATAAGAAATGTACAGCAAACTATGTAACTGATCTCATTAGGTTGTATACCATTCCTATGTTGGGGATGTGATACAATAGTTCTACTGTTGCTATAGCAATGGAATAGAAGGTTGCTCAATGGCTCAAAGTACAGTTAATCTAAGGCAACGTTTGATTAATATAACAAATGGAAGTTTCTGGTTGCCATGGTTACTGAAGTTATTATTTTTCATGGAGGGGGTTTAGCATTAGAAAGGTTATTACAACAGCTTTCAGGAAATGTGATATGTACTGTATGTTAGGAAAACAAATCCAACTGTTGCAGATTCAATTATGGTACACTAATCATGCTGCAGATATCTTACTTTGGTTAAATAGTTCTGGGCCTGTAAGGGTTAACACGGATAGCGGTTATGACACATAGCGTGGTTGTACACAAGCTAGCAAACGCTGGATACCTGGACTTACACTCGGTGTTAAGAAATACCTCACATTGCACCACCACTTAACAATATGAATCGCCACAAATTGAAGGTGATTCGCTTGTAACCCCAAAACACTTTAAGTCTTGGGAGGAGTGAAGCTCTAATGATACCACGATTCACTGTTTGTGTGTATGTGTGTCATGTCCAAGATTGGAACTGTATAGACCTAAGTAGTATTGTCTTTATTCATCTATGATGCAGTGTATACCCACTGAACAAAAACTTGTGAGGGATTTGTGTTCCACTTAAGTATGCACTCATGTGATTCCCGGTATTTTGACTCAAGTGCCTCCCCAGAAAATGTAGACTCGCTTTCTTGGGACCAACAAGAGTAATTTCACGAGTTTGGTACCCAGGTCTCATACAAGAAACGACCAGGTATTGTTCTAGAGTCTGAAACTGGTATTCATCACAGGATTATCACCAGTGCTTGTCTCACGAGAATTATTGAGAGGGACTTGAGTTCCACCTATGTTCTTAGTAGTGTGATCTTTGTACTTATGACTCAAGTTCCTCCCCAGAAAATGTAGACTCATATTCCTGAGGGAGACTCAAGAAGAATCATATGTTTGGAACTTGAGTGTTTCTCAGGAGGGACTCGATTTGTTTCTCCATCATATATCTAGAGTGGTACATGAGAAAAACCTGAGATCTGTTCCTATAATTACCTCCTCTTTTACCCTCCAGTTTCACTACTTGTCACTCCTCTTTTTACCACTTGTTTTACCCTTGTTTCACCCAAGTTTGAGTTCTGCATCATATCCTTAATATCATTATGAAGACAACATCCTCATAATCATATCACTCTTGTATGGAAAAACATTTATCAACCACAAAGACAGGTCCTTCAGTTGTTTTACAGTTTTCCTTCAAAAGAGTAAGCACATTAATCCTAGCCAGGAGGCCCAGATGTGATACCAAGCCAAAGTCAGTAGTATCATATATGCAATGCTATTTCCCATAGAAGAGGTGTTTGTGAAATCACCTGCTGTTATCTAACAGAATTAGAATATATTAAGTGAAACAAGAACATCAATCATGAACTCCATGGAAATGTATTTAATTTGCAGTAATAACTACAAATTAGCGACATGTTAATGTCCTATTTAGATTTCAATTAGAAGTGACAGATATCAAAATTATGATGAAAGTGCATGATGAGACCTCTGGTGGTCCAGGTCAGAACTATGTGTCAGTGACAAGATGGATTCCTGAGAGTCACTCGAGACATTCTCGAGAATTAAACATGTGGCGAAAGATCAACATGTCACACCAGTTCGAAATCTTGGGAGATACTCATGATTTTCTCAAGTCTTTTAGTAATAGTACTACTCACAAGGTGACAGCACTGATCTAGACACACATACCTGAATAGTTCTATCTATTTTCCCCTCTGTTAAAAGTTGAAATCACACTAGGGTTTATAATTATGTTTGCACATTTATCAGTTTCTTGTTCATTATCCATTGATAACTTTGTACAACTTTGTCAAATAAATAATGTAAGATTTAATGCATCTAATTATGATTGGTTTTCAGTAGTGTACTACAGTGCTTGTCTCCCTATGCCGTATTCGCTCTTTCCATTTTGGCAGTACATTACTGCACTATCTAGTAAAGTATTGATAGTGCATTAATGTACCAACCTGAATCCCCACTGGCCACAGCCCAGTCTCAATCCCCTCCTTAGGGCCGTAGGTACGGGAGGAGTGCGTAAAAATGGGGGTGGGGGTTCACTTAACTCCACCTAGATGTTTGAAATATCGTTATATAGTTTGAATACTGCAAGTACACAACATATTTACGGATATATGTATTGATAGATTCAGCTTGACTTTCAGGGTTCTTGCTAGCCGTTCGCCAGATGCAAATGGCGAGTTAAATCTCAATCTGTCGATCCCATCTCATATATGGAATTCTCTAAACTGGCAAATTGCTCAGCAGAATACCATTGTGATATTAGGGAATACCTTGTATTAATATATCGTTTGAAAGCTAAGATCAAGAGAGAAACAGCCGGGTATATACCGTAGGCCATTTTATTCTAACAACTTGGATTACAGGCTTTTGACTGCAACTTGGTGGAAGGGCAAAATGTCCTACAGGGGCAGTTGGGTCACAAAATTCCCAAAGAGCATAGTAAAAAAGGTTACATAATCCCTCTTTTGGGTTATCAAATGAAGGTACATGTTGAAAAATATCCCAATTTTGAAAGGTTAGTAGTTGAGTTTTTGCTAGTCAGCATAACTTTTTTTTTCTTTCCTCTTTTTTTTCTGTCAAATTCTCAAAAGAAAAATAATAATCCAAGTATAAAATGAATAATACGGCCCTACTGAGGGTTCTTTTTGCATGCTTACTTATAACAGTCAACACCCTAAATTGATAAGAAGGATCATTTCAATCTGGTGAATTCATTTCCAATCTTGCTAATCAATCATGGCTCAAATTTGCCAGACTGGCTAACCCATAAAATGTCCTAGTGTTATCCGAGACTTTGATAATATTACATGTATTGCGGGGGGGGTGGGGGGTGGGGCTTGACTAACCAGACTACCAGGGGGGGGGAGTGAGGCTGGCCCCACCACCACTGCATCCCCCTTGGGCTTGAGGGGGTGGCCGGGGTGCCACTGGCCACAACCCAGTCTCAATCCCCTCCTTAGGGCCGTAGGTACGGGAGGAGTGTGTAAAAATGGGGGTGGGAGTTCACTAAATTCCATTTAAAAGAGTGTAAAATCAAATTACAGTTGTATAATTTTTACTGCAAATACACAACATGTTTGCGGATATGTATTGACAGTCTGAGGGTGACATCTAGAATTTTAAGTATTTTTGAGAGTGGTTTGTCATTGTTTTAGAGCTGCGAGGAAAACATGTAAACTTGTAAAAAAGTTTACTTGGAATGGGTCAAAAGAAAACAAAATATACATTTTTAGATGTGAAAATAGTCATAAATTCCATTCTTGACATCTTTTTCGTGCAATTACGAGATTTTTAGAAAGTTTATCACCCAAGATCCACATGTGTTCCTCTCCAGTAAATACTCAGGTTTTTCTCAATGTTTGCACACAGGTTCCTCACTCAAGACACACCTGTGTCCCTCCCCAGTAAAATGTTATATTTTTGGTTTCACACAAAACCCTCACTCAAGATGCACCTCTGTTTCTCCCCAGCAGAATCATTTCACCCCAAGACTCCTGTAGCTATGAGCCTAAGGATGACCCACAGAGTTAGGCAAAGCATCCACGCAGGAGGGGCCTGAGGGGCAGTGTGGGAAATGCCTGAATTTGGAAATAAATGAAGATTAAAAAAAGGCTTAAAACAAAACAAAACACACATGTCTAAAGGTAGAAATGGCCATAGACTCCTGATATTGATTTCATTCAATTAGCATTTTTTATGGAAGTAGTTATTCTATGGGGTCCCTGACTCAAGATGCACCTGTGTTCCTCCCGGGTAGAATAAGTGGGATCACTGGGTGTAATGTCATTGGTTTCACATGAGTCTCTCACTCAAGTTGCACCTGTGTTCCTCCCCAGTGGAATAAAGAGGAACACTGGGTGGCATTTCACTGCTTTTATAATAGTGAAAGGCTCGTAAGGTACCTGTGATCCTCTCAACTATAGACATGAAGAGGTTTAATCAAGATTATACATGCTGATTTGATATGTGCTACTCATGTATCTCTGGTGAATCAATCACATGTCAGACTCTCCCCACTTTCACTCCAGTTACACTTGTGTGATTCCCGTGTACTGTTCAGTGGGTATAGACTTACATATCATAGGGGTAATGAATAAGACAATTTGAGTAAACTCCTTGTCATTCTATTCCACACTGTTACTCGGTTATCGTCTTATCAGGCCTTGTCAACAGAATATGTAATATCAGTGAACGACTATTTGCTACAGTAAGTATATATATATTGGCACATATAGCTTGACACCATATATAGTATAGGCCGTTCAGACCAGCCTGCCATGGCACAGACATTCAGCTATTAGCCATTCACTTCAAGTAATCGCTTATTTATGCCTAATTAACTCAAATAAAAACAAATATGTGCATACCAATGGAAAGGCATGGTTGCACTTTACAGGATATGTGATTTCTGAACGTTTATGCTGCCTGTGTAGGCCTACATTATGGCAGTAGTAACTGATAACTCCCTAAAACACGTTGTACTAGTATGTTATTTCCCCAGAGGCTAATTGTTAATGGAGTTTAGCATTACTTATATTGGCCTGCTAACATAACAATTATAGACCTACATTTAGAAGTATCCCACATTTTAATGAGGCTCCCATGGCCAGATCTAGAGTTGAATAAGTCCTAAAAACATGAAAATGGGGGACCTCAATTATGTGGGAATATACATTAAAAAACCCATATATGCTTACTATCTACTGTCTGAATGCCAAAGTGATTGGAAAAGAAATAGCCAGCGAATTTACATTAATTAATTATGTGGATCTAGCTTTGCTGAGAAGTAGTACATTCTTTATGTAAGGCACCCTCCACTCACATGAATCCCCAACAAATACACTAAAACAAGGAAAGGCTATTTCTAGACCAATCCACTGCATGGGTAGACAAGGGTCAAACTCATGACTTTGCAACAATTAAAAGTGAAAAAAAAGTAAAATATAAATTTTTATTTTCTTATTATTTCTCAAATGCAATAGGAAATATAGGTCTTCGGGAACATGTATATAAAATTTTGTGATATAGCGACCATTATTTCCTAGGGAACCATGGCAATGAAAATGCCATGTAAAATCACAGTTTTTCATTCTTTTCACAAAATCTTACCTTTTTCATATAAAACATGTGGTTGCTAAGCAACGGATTGAGATAGAAGGAAATGGTTAGTCTCATTGGATTCCTTGTTATCGATTTAGGGGGGTAGGTAATCTTAAAATTTGTGTAGGACTAATATTCTCAAAGTTATGGCCAGTCATATGTAAATTTTTCTCATCATCAATATGGCTCCATATGGCGCCATATGGCGTAACGGACGCGTAACGGACACGCAACGGACACCCTTAACATGGTTGTTTTGTGACATTAACTTTAAACTGTTGTAAATGAGTCAAAAATACATATTTCTTGACGCAAATGGTGTCTATGAATATCAGAGGAAAATTTCCTACCGTTCTGGGCCATTCCCAAACATGTATTATGCTGTTTTATATTTTTAAAGATTTATATAAAAAATAAAATAACAGGATTTTGATTTATTCAATTTGTGACAGATTTTTCTGAAAAACGTGGAAAATCTGGAAAATATCACAAAATCTCCATAATAACATTAGTTTTGTTGCTAAACAATAATATGTGTAAGAGCCTAAATGAACCCAATCAAATTTTAGGGACGAAAAAAAATATCCACTTTGTGACATTGGAGTATACCATTTCTGTGGTATTCCCATGAGTCTGAGCCACAAGGTTCTCTTGTCCTGCTAAAACACCTTACTTTTTGCAAAGAAAAATCGATTTAACCATGTTCTAGTGGTGCTAGAGATATAATTCCTCCAGAATCTTCTTATTTAAGTTTTCGTCTATTTATTCTATATGAAAACTGCTTTGTACTCAATAAAAATGGCATGAACATCCTAATCATATGAGATATGTACTGGGAAAACTTAGTGCACCCTGCACTAAGGGCCTTTTTCACAGATCGTGTCACATAATACTAGTAGTATGTGAGACACTGTGGCTTCACTGCTTATGGAATATAAAGTAACCGTCCTCGGACACTTAGTGGTTCTCATCATATTTCGTCACCTAGCACTTTTGGACAAAAAGGGCATGCATGTCTTCTTGAATATGGCATACAAATAAAGTAACGGTTCCAGCAATTATTTCCCTATTATTCTAGGAAATATGAGAATGAATGCATGTTAATGTCGGTTCTAATTCCGTGCAGCTTTCTAGGTTTAAAATCAAGGGTCAATCTTTTTCAAAACCAATTTCCATTATGCTAAACAAATACCATAACTGATGATAAATAATCATAACACATCTGTAGATTACACATTTTAACAGTAAAATTACACATCTAAACTTTATACATATACCCTCTTGATAGAAGGATGCCCGGGCATTGGGTCTGTCCGACCACTGCACCATTTACAAGCCACAGCGATTGAGCTATTAAATCCAGGACCAAGCTCGCACCACCTCGACCTCGTTTCCCGAGCGTCATCGCTGGCACCAAAGGTTGCTGGTTAAAATAGTTCCTGTACGCTTGGTATTGTTGTATTAAAAGTGCAGATGGGTACCGCGTAGGAATCCCCCCCAATATACGGGGGAAGTGATGCGGTCATGGCCTCCTAAATACCAGCGATGTTGCTCGGACTTGTCCAAGCGCGAGTTGGGGCCAGCTTGATCCAGGACATGTGGGCAAAGTACGCAGGGAGTTAATTATTATACCATTCTTGGCTTTACTGTAAGCAGATTATCATATTGGTAGTGGTGGGGTTGTTTTATAATCTATCATTCTTCAAGTAATCAGATCTAAAACAGGTGACCAATGCCCTGCAATCAGCTGGGTGGTTTTTATAACAATTATATACAAATTTCATTGTACAATAGATTGTGAGGAAAGCAGTTATGGGATATTCCAAATAATCAGTTCCCACATACCTTACTTTAGACTGCTTGTGTATAGTGTTTGTGTAAATTCTTTCAGGAATTCGAACCTCGGGATTCGCACCTTACATCAGTGCTTCCAGCTGCTTTTACCACAGCCACAGTGACTGCAATAGTTACCACGGTGGCTGCAATAGTTATTGTGAGACTGCAATAGTTACCACGGTGACTGCAAGAGTTACCGTGGTGACTGCAATTGTTACCATGGTGGCTGCAATAGTTATCATGGTGACTGCAATAGTTACCGTGGTGACTGCAATAGTTACAATGGTGACTGCAATAGTTACCACCGGTGACTGCAATAGTTACCACAGTGACTGCAATAGTTACCACGGTGACTGCAATAGTTACCACAGTGACGACTAAAGTTGCCACGGTGACTGCAGGATCAATTGCCACCTTTGTTGCAGCTTGGATATTAACCTTTGTAAGTAAGTCCAGAATTAGACCAAGTGAAAACAGCCTATAAATACCAGAACACTAATCCTGTTTTCTGAAAATCTCTCTAGAATTAACTACATTCGTCAGACATCTGAACCAATTATCTAGCCTTGTTTCAGAACACAATCAAGAATGAGATAATTACCCTCAAAACAGTAAAACTAGCTTGGTCGACTTAAGGGTAGCAGATGCTTTGGCTAAGCATTTAGACTAATTGATTAGCCCCAATTAAATGCAATCGAACACAGATGCCTTGTGTCCTATTCATTGATTCATATACCATGCCCCATGGCATTTGTCATGTTGCTAAATGTGACACATCCGGTTCAATTAACGGATTGTTTCGACCGAACATTCACTTCTAGAATTCAGAGATAGTGAACAATCCAAATTCAGCTTAGAGATATAACATGTCGAGTGAATACTCTCAGAGCCATGATGCTCAAACGGAGTGGCAACCAAGAACACTTGTATAGCTCCCTTCTCTGAACGATCGACCTTCATGTTACTTCCCTGAACCTGAGATCCCCCCCCCCCATTCGTATGGCATGTTCATTTTTTGCCATATTCAGACAATCAGATCAGATCTCTTTAGTTCGACAAAGGCAATGGAAAATATGTTACCTGTTCATGACATTTTACATCAACTAAACCAAGCGCATTAACATCCAGGCAAGTCATTATTGATACCTCTTATCTATTTAAGAATACAATTACCTCTATACACTTCCACACCTTTTTAGGCTCCTACTTTATATTCAGCCTTGCTGCCCGAAGGTTTTGGAGTTGCTTTAATTGATGAAGTGTGAGCTAGAAAACCACATTAAATTTTGAGCTCCGCCGAGGTCCTAATGTTTATTAATTCCTTTGTTGCGAGATAAACGTGGAGAGTATTTCACCAGATTGTATGATTACCCAGATGAGGCTTATATTCAGACCGGAAGATCGTTTACATTTGATTCAGCCTTTTTATATTGTGAGGTCATTTTGTGAAACAGCCTCCAGGTACAACATTTATAAAAAGGGTATATCAGGACATTAAGGTCCAGATCAAAACCTTGCTTTCCCAATTAATACAAGTGCTGACATTTATGGATACAGTATTTTTATGACACTACAACCTACACCCCTATAACTTACTATATATTTAGATCCATGGTCTTACCTACGGACGATGTGAATGTATAACTATCTGTCCATGGATTATCTTAATGTTCCATCCTCCACCAAACTTCACCTACATGCTTTAGTCCAGTGCAGTACCTAAGTAAGACCAATATCGAGTTAAACACTTGGACCTCGGTGAATATAAATACTGTAGAGGGGATTAAATAGCAGAGGCAATCTACTATGGACCAATAGATCAGGCTTGCTAGAAGTGTACTTCTGTAATTCAGGCAATGGGCAAATTCTAGGGATATGGCTTGAGATTCCTACACTCAAAAAGGGCATAGACACCTCTTTTGTGTTTATTTTAATAGTACAATAGCTGCAAGGAAACTCTCATTGGTATGACACCTACATAATTATATGTGTTAACAGTCTGTTACTGAGGACTAGAAATACTCTCATACAGACTTTCAGGACATGGCAGGGGTTCCCCTAACCTACATACCTCTATGAGTTAGCTATTACAAACCTGAGAATTAGAGACATGTACAGTAATTATGCCTAGGTTCAGAACCCAGTAAGCTCCACCTGCAGTGAAGGAGAGGTTATAGTGCACAGGTTAACCCTTGAAGGGCTTCATAGTGCTTTAAGGTGCTATGCTCTTTGTGATCATAATGCATGAATTCAGCTTTGGTAAGTATACCCACCTAACTGTTAATACATTTCCAAAGGGTTGGCTTGATGTATGAATGCAGTCCTGACGAATAGACTCGCCAGGTTTATATTCATGCATCACGCTGACAAAAGGATTGAAGCACATTTAAAGTAGTTTGCAGCCAATAACGGGTTAGCTATTCTAGGGTTGTGAATTTGACGACCCTAGGCCTGTCATTTGGAGTGGGCCACAACCTGGGCTAACATTGTCAGTTAGATGAGTCTAGTGTTGTCTTGTGGGATGGTAACTTAGTAGGTCCTCAGGTAGACAACCTTTAACTTGTTTATTTTATGACTGTCACTTTAAAGACCCTAAACTCTTCTTATAAGACGACCATTTGACAAGTTTGGATCCCCTCATTTTAACAGTGTAATAATTATTAGGGTAGCTTCACTAGGAGTGGACCATGCACTACCTATCACTTGGTTCTCGTCGCTATAGTCTCTATGTATCCGCTTTAATTGTCCTTTGTTGGTGAGAATACGGCATACTGGGTCTGTGGCTCTCCGGCCGGGCTTTACGGAAGGTGTTGCATATGATACTTCACTACATGTAGGGTAGACTCTCCAAATTAAAGTCGTCCATTTACTTTGAGTCAGGCACTTGAATTTGTATTCAATCAAGCATCCTGCGTCCTCGTTAACAGTACATGTACAAGTTATTGTTTCAATAGGTCTCATTCTTACACCTGTGTAACTGCCCTTTACTAACACCCATGTCTCCCCACAGGTGAGGATGCATTCTCCGGTGAGCAGTAGCGCGTGGCAGGTGGTGCTGATCGTACTGTGTGGGCTGCTCGCGACCTGCTCGGCCTGCTTCGTCAGGAACTGCCCCCCGGGTGGAAAACGCAGCATGGACAGCTTTGTCCACCCACAGAGAGAGGTGAGTGCAGGATTGTAGCGATGGGTACACTGAGAGGAGGTGTAAAGGACGTTTTTGGTCCCCATACTCGCAGCCTTTCTCAGTTACAATGCAATGCTTTTTGTAAGGGCAGCTGTGAGATGGGTGTTATTACTAACTTGAGAATCATACTTCAATTGATTAGTTCTTGATTATCAACCTCGTGACTAGGCTCATCTGTTTTAAGAAAAGACTCTCCTTCACACAACTTAACAACCCTAGTATTTTGTTGGCACTGGCCTGGAAGAACCCTTTGTATTATGATTTCTCTTGCGTGCTTCATCCAAATATTTTCATTTAAGGCCACACTCCAGAAGAACATGTTCTTTTTCTTTGCATCCATTCAGAGTCAAGCATCTGGGTCATCTTCTCGCCTATTTTAGATAGTCGGTTAAAGGAAATGTAGTATTGCACTATGTCCCTGGAAAAGTAAACGTCAATTCTATTCGGGATCAATTTTGTATAGTTTTGTAGAGATTGTGTGCAATGGCAGGGAATATCTACTCAAGAACACATACAACACAACTTAACTTATGATAGTTAACACATCGACATTACAATGATTTAACGCTATAATATAAGTAAAGTACAAACTACCATACCGTCACGGGCTGCATTAATGTATTGACATTAAACGTGTAGCGCTGCCTCTCCACCCCCTTACTTACGTATTACACCCACATCCAGACGTTGGTAATCCTATACCATCAGCATACCGGTACACCTCGGTGTATGGCGACAAATTGGATTCGACCTTAAAAGGGACTTCTATCCAAATCCGCGATCTGTCGATTAAGATTTCTTAAAGTAAACGGACAGTGAAACAGGATCAGGAGTTCTACGGTATGGGCGTTACCTGACACCGGTCCACGCTGCACATGGAGAACTATCAAATATATACACACCTTGTCCATGGCTTGCATTATAGTCAGTACACAGGAGCAACATTCAGTTACATTTTTATGATACATTTTAGATCAAAATGTATACCGGTACACACGTTTTTGGTGAAGATATTGTCCGAACCGTTTTTATTTATGTGCCATATTGATAATCCATAGATCATGAGATCCATAGACTGCCATAGATACGAACAAATGGAGCAAATTGTACACAACACCATGCAGAGCCATGCAGAGGCAGCCATAGTGCAAGTATACGTGTGTGGTCCTATACTATGATATGCCCGCCTTGACTTTTGTTTTGACTTGGCAAGGTGAAACATTGACATCCGTAGGGACCACTTGGCGTGCCAGTTGGCTAATAGGTGTGGGCGTGGGTGGTTGAACCTGCATATGGCCAACTTCTATTGATTGTTGCATCTTGCAGTAGGCACCACGAGTAAACAATTCCCCCTTCCTCCTTTCTCCGTTCCTCACTTTCACCATGCTGCTATACTGGGTCTTTAGCTCTTAAAGCGGCATTTTCACAAAGAACGTGATGGTAGGCCTACATTATACTGGCCTACTTCAAGGGGCATTCTCACCACTCGCACTTACCACATAGCAGACTAGAACAGTACTAGAATTGTGAGTGGGAAACGCTCGGTGAGAATGCCACTTTGAATTCAAGGAGAAGCCTGCGTGGTGACAGTGAACATTTAAGAAATGCTATGTGATTCTGATCAGGGCCCGCTCACTGATAATATCTAGAAGGTTCGATATCAGACCTGGGGGCTAATTCATAAAAATGAAATGAGTAAAAATTGTAATCCACACAAAAAACGAGGCTGAAAGGAGCAACCCACAACAATGTTCTTTAATTATCCTCCTCACAATGTTGTTTGAGTATAATTCTGTACATTACTTTAATGAATGAAGGATGGGAAAATATCATCATCTAATGAAATATTGTTAAGGAAATGGGCTGGGGATATCAGTTGATTAGATTTTGATCCAGGTGGTGTCTATTATACCCTGCATACATATTATGTTAATAGAACACTCCCAAAACATGATAATCCCCACATTGGTTTAGAGGAGAATATCTTTGTAATTTGGTCTGCAAAATCCCCATAGTTATTATCTTAAAATTTTATGAATTAGCCCCCTGGAGAGGTCGGCCCGGAATAGAAAACTGCCGCAGTCAAAACTGCCACAGAGAGGAAAAACGTATTTTAAAAAAACGGGCCACATATAGGGCCATATTTTTCACCCATGTAGCATGTCCCTTAATGTTTTCCCTCTTGGAAAACACACAAGTATCTGCACCTATACCTTTCATATGATGCACAGATGCTTTCCATTTGATTCCATAGGATTCCTGGCAGGCATATTAATTTATATGGACATTGTAGGTGGAATTCTTGAGCCGGACCATCTACCACCATTCATATCTACTTACAACCAAAGACGATTCAATAGGTCAAGGAGGGGAATTGGGTTGGGGGTATTTGTCGTAAATAGCACCAGGGTTACAACCAATCAGTCATATCTACCTTTGTAAAGATTATATAATCAGTCGTATCTTGGTGTTTCAAAAGGCAAATTCATATCTTTGTGCATGCTAAGTCCTAGAAATGCATGTTGCGAAATACTAACAAATAAACCTGTATTAATGGTCGTAGCCTATCGCTCGTAGTTACTTCATATCGATCGTATTATCCCATTGGTGGTGAAACACTCTACAAACGGTGTTTCCAAGTGTGGCCCAGTCTCGGGCCCGACTGTATATATACACGCTGGGAGAGTACATGTACCTTTATAGTGAATTACAGACCCTGCTACTAGGTATCAGTGATCAGGACTTCATGGGTTCAAGTCCCACCTTGGCTAAATTGGTAGAAATTTTGATATCTGTACAATGCACCTCTATTACACTATTATCCCTGTCCAAATATGTAATATTACTATGCCAGTATAGGGGTATTTATGCTTCAAATAGGCCAAATAAATAATGTAAAAAATACAAACCTGTGTTTTGGCCAAGGTGGGATTCAAACCCATGAGACCATACACAACCTCATTCATGGTCATGTGACCATGGCTAACCAATCAGAGGTTGAGCTATCTCATTAAGAAATGATCCAGAATCCTGGATCATTTTCTAACTAGGTTACAATTATTAGATACAAAATCGTGGGTGGAATGGGCCTGCAGGGCTCGTGGCTGAGTGTGGCCCGGAATGGGCTAACAAGCAGGTGCTCGTCGGTTTAGGGCACTGGGCTTTGGTGTGGCCCTGTGCAGGCAGCCCATGATGGGCACAGATGGGGTTTTGGACGGCGTGCCCACTTTGGGCTCAGATCGGTTTTTGGACGGCTGCCTACTCTGGGATCAGATCAGTTTTTGTACGGGCTGGCCAATTTGGTACCACAGCGCCACCTGATAATTATGGGTTTTTAGAATCTATTCAATCATTCCCCAACATTTTCTTGTGTTTGTTGAATAAGATATCCTAGGTTCTGCTAATCAATCTTAAGGCATAATCATACTCTTCCTATCCAATTATGGAAGTATCAGGCAGGGATATTACCCTCAGGGTTAAGCCACATGCAGCATAGGCAATTTCATCCTACTGCCTCACAACCGTGCCAACTGAGTAGTTCATCAGCTTTCGGTTCAAAGTAATACTCCATCCCACTTCTTGAGAGTAATTCATGGGATTCGTATGTACATAATTGTGACACGATGTATTATAATTATGCGGTCTTATATTCCGGTTATAGACAGGGGATTCATGTACGGACATGAAAGGTAAAAGGGACATTCAATGAATAGGCTTATAAAGAACTTTAGTACTATTTGTACCAGCCATTCATTGCATTCTCAGCTTCCATCTTCACAAGAAAGTATTATATTTACAGCATATTGCTTGAGGGCCACTTGGGAATGAATTGCAGTTCTTTAGGTATGATATCAGCAGATTGGTCATTAATAAGTACAAGGTTAAGTATGCAGCAGATTCATATAGAAACTTTATTGAGAAGGATGAGACGAATCAAATACACATCAGAAAACGAGGCATCAGTACATTTTGCATTTGTGTGAGTTACTTAAGTACTGATACAATGTAGGGGTATCTAAATGGGGTTAGCAAGCATAGGTGTGTTATAGATCCTTCAAGTCAGCACTATTAAATATCAATAGAATACAGGGCTGCATTGGCAAATTACCACTATATATTAGGGTCCCCACTGATTTATCCCATGTCTTGCGCCACAAAGTAGAAATTAATGGCCGATGAAAAACTGGATCACACCTGCTTTACTAGCTCGTCGTTAAGTAATTATCTATTTAAAAGACCTCATTGGTATTTAAACGTCCTGTTTGGTTTTATTCTGGATCCTATTGACGAAATGTGTGTAAATAAAACTGCACACTTCATAAATTCTCTAAACACGCCCATGTTAGTGGGTGTTAATCCGATCTCAGAGCAAGATCTAATTCACAAATAGTAACCACCTATCAGCATAAATAATTATATTGGTAATGCTAGATATAATCATAAAAAGGCATGTTGTTTGGCCTTTAATCCAATAATCGGTGGTTTGGTTTGGTTATTCGTTTATTTATACTACATAACGAAACGACCAGATTCAGTTCGGTCTATCCTGGTAATACTATTTAAGTACCCAATGCAAAGGCCCATGCCGTACTTTCGATAGTGAGAAACCAACCAGTGGTGTAGAAACAAAGCTCTAGGCCAACTGAGATAAAACGATTTTTATTCAGTGCAACAAAGCTCTAGGCCAACTGAGATAAAAAGATTTTTATTCAGTACAAAGGGAAGCTTTCAGAGGAATCCCGTTTTAAAAATAAACATAATCGCTACCAATCATTGAGGAAGTCCTTTTTCCAAAACACCTCCTACATCGTACTGCCATAAGTTAACTAACGGCCCATGGTCTGTATCGTGGCTACTTGATTGAGTGTAAATTACATTGGTACATCTAATGTCAATGTTTATTTAGTCTTAACATTTAACATGAAAAGGGCAATTAATTTACTTAAATGTGGCTAATCATTTGTATTACACGTTTACTGTTAGAGAGATGATCCACACAAAAGTTGACTTATCTTATTAATTTGACCTTTGATAAGATAAATATAACATTGAAATAGGGGAGGATTTCTTAGCTCACTGCAAAGACTCAGTTTCTTTAATGCAGGCAATGCAATTTCATCAGGTCATTTTAATGATGAATGATTGATTTAAAAGTAGCAGCATGCTTATTGCGAAAAGAGCATACTATGATGAGTATCTAACACCAATTATCATTATAACCACTATGGGGTGGTGGTTAAATTTCCAACTGGCTAACTTGGAATGTCAATGTTTGACATGATATGGTTGCTGCCTTGAGCCTATGATTTATCCTAACGCCTAGCATTCTATTTCACTTGTAGGCATAGTCAAGCCACATTAGTCATACCCCTCATAGAAACTGCATATAATTTGGGTCTGGTCGATCTATATAGACACATTTCCAAAAGCATAGACAATCATTGACTCTAGACATCTGGAAATCAGACTATGGACCATTACTGCTTGGATATTGCAGCCAAAAAGCTATAAAGGTAAAATCAGTTATTTGATACACAGATAGCAGCAATGAGCAGTTGGGTTAGAAGTGGGAGGGTTGGCGATAACCATCAATGCCGCAGACACAAAGGGCAGGTACTGGAGTGATTGCACCAACAATAGGTGAGATTAGGCCTACAGACAGAGACAACCAGGTGACAACGTCATACCCTAATGATCCTGACGTTGTAGGGGCAGGCTAATGGATCATATCGAGTGGTTGCCTCTACTGGTAATTTGACTAATGAGCTCAACTTTGGTGCGGACGCATGGGCGACCAAGGTCATTATGCAGATTTGCTGAATAATTAGGCTAAATTGTTATTTCTCTAAATCATCCAGCCCTTAGCCTTTCCTCTTACCTCACCCACTTCCCCCCATTCGCTGTCCACTTGCCTCTCTACATTATACGCTCTCTCCTCCTCTACCATTGAATATGGTTCCTTTCTCTCCTCATAGACCTACCTAGATATGTGCCATTCCTGATACTTATCACACCTGTAGAATCACTAATGACACAATAACGTATAGCAGCAGATCGGACCCAACAAATGTTCCCTGCTTCAAACATAATTGATGCCTCAGAAAGTGACCAATAGGGGCGGTAAAGTTCACATCAGGTCATGCTACCATAACAGTACCAATGTTCACAAAAACTACTCCGAACTTGTATATAAGGGTCAATTCAATTCTCTTACTTCAGACGAGGGCACTAACCTTGTCTATATTGGGCTGTACACATGGGAAGCCTCCCGTCCCTTGAGAGATATCAGTCATGCCTGTGCTGAAAGTCAAACCAAAGTATCAAATTGAGTTACGTGACAGGCAAACAAGAGGGATGTAGTTTACGGGAATGCTGTCTAAGCTGAGGAGCCGAAGTGGTTGAAAATAACAACCAGTTTTATTTCCTTCAACTATTTGTATGTGTACACGCTGCCATTTCTCTATACAGAGTGTATATTTATATTATTCTATTCTCATTAGTTCCATATCATAGCCTTTAAAGAATACCTAGTACTAAACACCACTGTATAGTGTAATATATAAGTGCCACTGTGCCATTATTGATACTATAAGATACATATCAGTGGTGAAAGGTTCATACAGTCCCCCCCTCCAGTATTAGGGGGAATTGGAGACAAATACTTATGTTGCACCCAAGTCGAGAAATACAACTACATTTTGATTGAAATCACATGGGTTGATATAAAACATAAATGTCAATTGATTCTTAACATTTTAATAAACTACGTATACCATTGCCTGATGATCTTGAACATGTCCCTATACTACTCATTCCAATGCCTGCAGTTTCTAAGCACTTTCCTATACTACTAATATACTGCCTGTCGATTTTGCTCATTTTCCTATACCACCCTGTCCAAAGCCCGATAATTCCACACATTTCCATATACTACCAATGATTGGTATGATGCATGAATGCAGCACTGATGAGTAAACCATGTATCATGTCGATATTATACCCAGATGTACAAAACCACCGGGAGTGTATCAGCCGGATAGGATTGGCATGATGCATGAATACAGCACTGACGAGTGACTCATGTACCATAACAACGAAGGTGCATTCTGCTTAAAAGCACTATGTGAGCCTTAAAGAGTCACGTTCAAGTTGCAGACATCAATATTATATTTTGTTTTATACAAGCCCTTATATTATGAAAACAAAACACAACATAACACCAGACGTCCACATGAAATGCTCTGTGTACCCTTGCAGTGTTTGCGGTGTGGACCGGACGACCTTGGTCAGTGCGTGGGCCCCAACATCTGCTGTGGCCATGCTACAGGATGTTACATGAATACTGCCGAGTCGGCACCTTGTCAGAAGGAGAACGACAACCACATACCGTGTCAGGTGGAGGGAGACCTGTGCGGCAGGCTCGGCGAAGGACGCTGTGTGGCGGACGGCGTCTGCTGTAACGATGGTAAGCTAGGCTTTAAGGTGTTCTGTAACTGCTAGTGTATCAACCACCTAGCTAAACAATGCAGTTTACAGGGGATTTGTAGCCTAAGTGGAATTATGGATGAAATTGACAGTTGGATGTCTCTATACGGGATGTCTCCCTGGTTACTACAAACAGCATTGGGTACTACACATAGCGATTAGGTGGTTAATACACTGCAGTATTTTGATACTGTTAGCAGTTGGATGGTTGACAGCTAAGTGTTATTACAATAGTTAGCAGTGTTGATACACTTAGCAGTTACAGGGCCCTCTAAACTCTTCCTCCGGTCACATAGATCTGCATATGCTGTAATGGCTAGCTTGGTTTGGGCGATTGTGAATTTCCATCCCCCGTTTGATGGCTTTCCTTTTCCCAAAAGTACCAAATTGAGCAGGGCATCATCCGATGTGGTAAGATTAACTTGGTTGAGATGTATGGGAACATGCCTAGGGACCCATCCACACACTCAGAAAGGTCAGCGTCATTGTCGCCAAAACCATTCTTTCAGGTGAGAGTGGTTCAATGACGCTGACCTTTCTGAGTGTGCATAGCCGTGGCTTTACTGAAGCTAGCACAAAGTTTACTATACAAGCCACATTGACTTTTAGTAACTACGTTAGACCTGACAACGATTTCATATTGAACATAATCTTGATGGTACTTTACTTATAGAGTAGCGACCAGTGTCACGTGTAGCCTTTCTGTCCACCTATATTTGGCTGATAAACTTATAAACATGAATAATGTCAACTTATATTCTGAACGTGTATCCTCCCCAACATAACTCCTGTTTTCGAATAATATCACGAGGCTTTTGATAAAATGAATTCCGGAGTAAAGCCATAGTGTACAATAGTATCAGACCTAGCTGCAGAGTAGTACTTCTTTACTTATAGTAATTACATTGTGAGTTCTGAAATATGAAAACTAGTGGGCGGCTGCAGTACAGAGTTCTGAACCAAGTGTTCATGTCTAGGTATCAAGACCATCAAGACAACATTATGTCAAAATCCTATGTTGACATTGAGAGGATGAAGAGATTATTCCTGAAGTAAAATGATTTCACGAAAAGCTGTTTAATAAAGTGGATTCCCAATACTGATGCCTGAACATATAGCATCCATTTAGGTCCCCCGTAAACCGATAGTAAATCTGTCAAGTAAAGAGAAACCATAGGTTTCAGCCGTCAGTCGTAAGTACTGACGGTGTTTGATGGGTCGTGAATCTTCCATTACCCAAATCTAAAAATCTGTTTAATAGGAAGCATTTTGTCTGAATGCTGTACTAAAATAAACTACTTGCGGTCAGGCATGTAACTCCCAGGGTGTACAACATTCATGTTTTTTTTCCATCCATTGACATCCGTTTACAAGAGACTCAGTCAAATTAGATTCCACTAGGAATATTTCTTCTGACATCCTGTTTAACCTAGTGTAACCTGATAACCGCGAATTGATAAATCGAGTCAATCTCCATATTCATAGTAACCTTCTAAATATGGCTTACTCTGCCATTGTTGTACCATCTGTTGGACAAGGTGGTGTCTAATTACTGATGTGATAATGGTCTGGTGTCCTTTTCTATTTTTCTCCCTAGGACGTTGTGAACTTGATGTTGCCTGCGGGTCCCACGCTGACTTCTCCTCCTCTAATATCGCTCAGAAACGCCTTCCCAGCGGCCACCTCTCACCGGAAGTGGTCAAGTTCCTCCGGAAACTCTTTGACCACAAGTCCTACCAGAAGCGGAAGTAAAGAGTCAGTCGTCATAGAAACAAAGATGGCGGTTGTTTTAGTGACACCATGAGCCCATTGTCAAAACGAGGCTCTAAGCTGTGACTTGAGGAGACGAGTGGCCGTTTTGGGTCCAATGTAAAAGTGACATAATATTCCTCATGATAAGAAGTCAAGCTATGGCCATTAGGGTGTGGCGTTACCACCCCAAATAGTACTCTTCACCCAGAGATGTTTGGAAGAAAACTATTGAAAATTGGTTTAATGAGGAACTCTCTATCGAAAATTATTACAGAGGAATTTCACTGATTCTACAAATGTCTAGAGACGCTTTGATTACTTAATGAATTCGTGATTTATTGGCTTGGTCAATGTTTGGAAACTTAATAGAGGCTGTGAGCAAGCAAAAGTGAATTCAACAATCATTTCATGATCGAGAAATATATATATAACTAAGATGAAAATACTTACAGTATAAAGGTGTGCCTATGGCATCCTATGAGTGAATGAAGAAGAACATATTTTCAGAGAGGAGAGTAAATAAAATGTCTTGTAATATAAAAAGAAATGGCCCTGGGCCTGATATCATTCAACACATTATGGATATATTATGTACTACTATTTATGCCCACAACTTAGCGATCAGAAATACATTTATACTCATTGCATTTCTTGTTCATCCTGTCCCATCTCATTATCACAACATTGTGCAGTATACCGTTTATGCCTACCTTGATTCATGTCATTCCTTGATTAAAGTAATCGTGTATTGAAACAACTGATGACATAGCTATTCGGTTCAGCATTTCAAGGGTATTTAGCATTTTGGGTGAACTTAATTAGCAAAATTAAGCAGATGTCGTGTTTTAGCACAGGGTAGCAGACGGTATTGAAACCAATCAATTTATTATAATAATAAACACATGTTCCTTGTAAGGCCAAAGGAAAAAGCGTGTTTCGGATAAGCGACCAAACGGGCCGACTCAAAAACACCTGTATCCAATTTCGACAAAATTAGATTATTAAAGTATTTTGCAGTTATTTCAGAGTCAATTTGACAGTCGAGGCCACATTTGTAAGCTGGAACTGCAGTTGATTTCTGGGTGCTTTCGAAGTCTAAGTTTAAAGGAAAACATATCCGACCTACCTACCTGAGAGATTCAGACCATGTAAGCAGAAACACACCATTTTATTTTTTAACCTAAGTAAAGCGTAAAATATTTCTTCAAATATAGGAGTGCATGGACGCATATAACTAAAGGATACCAGCCATTAGCACAGAAATACTTATTCCCCACCAAACTAGTACATCTGTTTTATCATAATTATGTGGAGCTTGTTCTATAGTACTATTGACTATAGAACTGTAATGTGATACTAAGTTATGTTATATGAGTTCATAACATCAAGGAAGATATGAAACATTACCACACAGCACATGTCACATTATTTTTGTATATAATGTCAGTACCATATCTTACTATACAAGCCTGATACAACTTGTATGTCCCTTCCATACTGACACAAGGTCACACTATAGCATGCTGGGTTGGACCGCAGTTACCGATACATACAACTATTGCTAATGCCTGGCAACCTCCGATATCCGACAATTACCCAAAATAACATTGCGTCTTTGTCTTCTGTCTATCCAACTATCCGACATCTGTATAGATTAAAAGGAGCTACATTTTGTAAACACCCTTTCCCTTTAGACACAGTATTCTGAAATATGTAAGCTTGAAATTGGTAGAAATCTCAGACAGAAACTAATTTCCGTCAATTTTCCCACAAATTTTAAGTAGCTGTAAGTGAGGGACATGCTGGTTTATGCACGAGTTGTTCCTGAAGCGTTCTGCAGAGTGCGCCAGGGCACCGTGAGTGCAGCTCTGTGTTTGTTTCAGAATATTTCGATGGGAAATAGACAAAAGACACCTTTATTTACTTTAAAAATTACCTTTTATACCGAGGGTCACCCTCGGGCCATGATGAGCGGCCTGTGCAGAACGGCCAGTGGTTACTTCACGGGGCCCTCAGGAACGGCGGTTCTAACAATAGTAACAACACAGACATGAGAGCCATGGGCAGAATAATGAGCATAAAGATGGATGTAATACGGTGGCCGACAAGGCTCACACACAGAAAAAGTAGTATGAAAAAAAAAGTGTTTTTTTTTCACTATAAAAAATGGGGAGAAACATTTTTTATAATTTTTTTCAGAAGTGAAATTTTTAAAAATATCTTTTAACATTGAAAATAGTTGCTGTCAACTGTCAACAGCGAAAATTGTTGCTGTCAACTGTCAACTTTTTCAATTTTATCTTTTTTTTCAGAAGTGAAAATTTTTATTTTTATTTTTTAACATTGAAAATAGTTGCTGTCAACTGTCAACAGCGAAAATTGAAAACTGTCAACTTTTTCAATTTTATCGTTTTTTTCAAAAGTGAATTTTTTTTTTTTTTTTTTAACATTGAAAATAGTTGCTGTCAACTGTCAACAGGGAAAATCGTTGCTGTCAACTGTCATTTTTTTCAGCATTCTGCTCTCCAAGCACATTCTGCCATCAGCAAATGAGATGAGAGTGCTATCTGAGATGTGTAATAATTACCCAATTAATAATTACATTGTACAGGGAATCTAGGTACTGGACAGAAAACTGATTTATATGTTATTTGTAGCCCCAGTGGATGCCGACAATTAATTACCACCATTTTTATATCTTTCCCTGATAAATCCTGTATGACTTAGTCGTTCTATGACGATAGCTAAAGAAGTATCAGATACTTAGACTCTAAATAGATAATTATTTGCTAATATTCAGAAGCTAGTAAATAATTGGGCTATAGGGCATATCATTATATGCAATATTATGGAATAAAGAGGTGGGTCCTAATGAAATACAGGGCATCTATTTAGTAAAGGTAAATTTCTTTGTTGAAGCCCAAATGTATATTCCCCAGTCATTCCCATCATCAAGTATTCATTTCAAGTATTAAATATCTTTTTATTAACCTTTCATAACTACAGACAATGGCCTTCTGGTTGGTTGCCACCAACAAAGGCACCAGGGACCCTAGCTCCACCAGGTGGCCAGGTGGTGAACTAGGTAATGCACTTACTCCACCTGTGGAATATATTCCAATGTTGCTGCCCAACATTGGCGTCATATATGATCACAAATATGAACCAATACATGAAATATAAAGATCACAGTACCCACGGAATTGCATTGACATTGTCTGTAATATATTGATAACATAACTCATAAACAGTGGGTAGTAAAATGAAAGGATGGAGTCCGTCTTCTACTAGGGTAAAGGTACCCCGAGTCAGACAGACACCTTGAGTCGGTCACCATTGACTTTGAATAGCATAATCAATATACACAACTCACATATAATGCCAACTAAATATGGAAATCCAGGTATATTTCTTTCTAGCAAACTCATCAGACCACGTATAGCTCACTTCTTATATGGTTCTATGACTGCTTAAACATGGGCTATTTTTGTATTATTCTCAACAAAAAACTCATAATGTAATGGGAATATGTATCTTTTGTGAGGGTTTATGTCAAAAAGCATGAAGGTGTCAGGAGATTTATCTATACTTAAAGTGATTTAATTCATTGCAAATCCTTCAGGAATAAAAGCTGTCAGATATGACGTGTCCAATGGTCCAACTGAAATTAGAATTAGTATCCATTTGGGGTGTCAGTTCTAACAACCAAAGGTGACCATCTTTCCACTGCCCAGGAGCGTCCAAGGGGGATGCCTTTACTCTATACAGGTATACATTAAACATATATCACGACCATGTGTATACCACACTAATCCTCTAAATATACAATAAGTCAATCCCATATATAATTTATAAACAACTTGTTTCTCATCAGCAAACATTGACAAGTTATTATGACGAGGAAGCTTTCCCCTAGTTTTTATTGCAAGAAACCTAAGGGTTTGCAGAGCTATAGCTACTCTTCATCAACTCTACATAATTATTGACGGTTTCAACTGTTACTAGACACAGAATCCGATTCATTTGTGGATAGCTCAGGTTGTCAATAACAGGATTATATTCAAAACTGTCAATGAAAGGAACAAAATGATCAAATCGCTAGTTCCAAAAATGAAACTGTCAAGAATGAAACTGTCAAAAATGAAAACCATTCTCTTATGACAGTTTGAACTATCCATAATAAAAGAAATCTATGAACCATTTTATTGGCAGTTCGAATTGTCAATAATGGGATTAATTTCTACTCTTGACAGTTTGAGCTGTCAATATCATTTTTGTTAGAGCAATACCCCCCTGTTGTCATATGGGAAGCAGCACAGTAGAGGGAAGGCGGCAAGTCAGTCAGGTTTAAAATCTATAGTCCACACTGACTTCATGTCTGGCGCCATGCCGGTCACAACCCCACCTCAAACCTACAATATTTATGGCAGCAACAGCGGCTATTTGTTCCACCGTTATCTATAAGCATCTTTTAACAGTCCTATAAAAAGCCCGGAGGGGACTGATATAGATATAAATGCGATAAAAACGGCACAGGGCCATTCATTCCGCCATGACAATATGCCCGAGTCCCATAGTTGCCGCTGGCCCCACTAGACGGCGGCTCTGATTGGTTATTAGTGTGCCAAAATCAATGGTAACATATAATTACCTAACTGTGGGCCTAGTTGAGGTGCATCAACTACAAAAGAGGGGGGAAGGGGGTTGTGTGACAGGGAGTCCTTTCTACATAGACTAGCTATGGTCTGTCTGTTCATGTAATATTACATAATAATAAGACAGGTTTATTCTACGGTTTGCCCCATCCGTATTAGTGGAACATTCATTAGTCATGGCCTGGGGGAATGCGGGGGGGGGGGGCATCTTGGAATATTCACGAGGGGGCGTATCATATTGGGACATTTCCCCCATTGGTCCGTTTGCAAAGCACTCAGTAGAATAATATTAAGTGTAATATATATATAATATCACATGAGAGGACCATCTGTAGTAAATCCCAGATTCTCTGATCGTCCCAACTTGAAGGTAAATATTAAAAGATTACTGATTAATTAAAATAGATAGTCATTAAGGTTTTCATGGCTATTCAGTGGAGAACTAGATCCCGAATAGTCATGCCCCTGTAATGAATGAGTCGCACTATCGACACTTAACATGAGAAAGACTACCTCCCTATTTCTTTAATAAGGACACGTCGAAATATAATCCCAACTTTAGAATTGATCAGAGGCGTGTGCTTGTCTACCTTTCAGACACCTCAACCTGTCCATTCATATATTCTTCTCCCTCCTCCACCTCCATACAGTGTAAATTCTCGCGTAGAAGCCGCGGCTTGTACGCGAGTCAGATTCAGCTTTCTTTTGATACCAAACATGCCTATATAGGGTGCGGCTTATACGAGAGTTTTTATTAGTATACTACAGTACCAAAATGGCAATACTCAGACCCCCTCTGCGGCTTATATAATTTGTCAAAGTTAGGGGTGCGGCTTATACGCGAGAATTTACGGTAGTTATTAAACACAGATTGCATACATAGCTTTACATATGCAAACAACCGCCTGCCCTAGGTGCTCATTTTGGTGACATAGGTGACATCTACTTGGATGTTGCCCAGTACTTTAGGATTGTTGGCTGTTATGTGTCCGTTCATACTCCAGAGCATCAGCTTGAAATAGAATGTGTTCATGGGTTCAACCTTTACTACAGTCGTATATCTGCTAAACCTGTGTATCAGGATACTTATACCCTATTTCAATCCATTTTGAAAGGTTTAATAGGGAAGTATGAGTGTGATGTTGTGTATATGTACCTGATGGGGGTAGTTTTAAAGAGCATTACCAGGGGTAAAACAGCCATAATCCTATAACTTACTCTAAATGTCCATGTTTTGTAGGTAGTAGCACAGTACGTAATATATTATAGTCAGGTTGTAATATAATGATACATGAATGAAATAAGGGAATAATACGATATACTATATCATAGAGATGAGGAAAATAAGATAATACTTGCTTCAGTTTCAGTAGTCCACCTAGAAAACATGTTTTCTTAGTGGGGTTATTTTAAAACCAGATTAATTGATATTGAATAGATTCCAGGACAATGGCTTACATGTTTATCAGTGTGAGGTTTCAATGTTTGAAACTTTTTAAAAGTAGATGCAACATCAAAATATGACCGATAGGAATAAGTGTCCTTGATTTGTGTAAGGTAATAAGGATTGTAACGTCATATTAGAACAAGTGGGTCCACTAATACTAGACTTCAGCCACCCTTATTACGAACTCTGCGTGACCAGTGATTCAGATCAGCACCAATCAATCTTTCATCTCCCCTTTTGTTGTTTTTCTCAAGGGGGAAAAAACAAAAGGGATCCAACGATTTATCATAAAATATCATAAAATACCAGTGTCGTGATACTTTTCACATCTCATTATAATGCGGATGTATGCTATGTATAGTTCAAGTTGATAGACTGTGCTCTAATCAGGTTCATAATAACACCCGCTAATAGACTTGGTCCTGGACACCGTTTCCATATAGAGTTGTTAGCAGCTAGTTGGCAGACCTTATGATACGCCAAATGACACACACTGTCAGAAGCTAGTGTCGGTTTCAAAACCGAAAATACGTCCTTTTATACTGTAAATCTACAGTACAACTCACTGTGCAGCTACACTAACTTCTGACAGTGTAGGGTAGCTTACCTGAGGTGTGCATGTTGTTTCTGCCACCTGTTATCAATAGTTCTGGATCTACCATTGGACATGTCCCTCTGCTCTAACCTACTGTCTCACATATGCCTTCTGTTTCTAGAGCTAAGTACTCAGTAATATTTGGCAAACACATGCCAATACTGGCATTACCATCATATCTACATAATACACAATCTATAAATATGAAAGTACATGCGCACACATTTGAAACACTTCCCAGGTGGCAGAGTAAGTATTAGCCATCGAACAGGTGATCCTTGCTGAATAATAAACAAACACAACACAGGCTGGTACACGGGGTGCCGAGCAGCAGACTGGATCCCACTTGGCCTTATTGATAAGGCTGCTGGAGGTTAAAGGCACCTGGTTAGGGTAATTGAGGGCCCCCTGCAACCTTTAATCAGTCAGGCAATTGCCGACAAAGAGCAGGGTGTCAGTGGGCAGTCTGCCAAGAGTTTAACGCCCCCGCATGACTCCATTGGCACTGCAGGCTGTGTCTCATGAGATTGATACAATTGAAACGTCTTTGACCAGCTGTAGTCTTTGACCAGGTATAGTCTTTGACCCGGTGTAGTCTTTGACCTTGTGTAACGGGAGCTATGTAGACAGAAATGGGGGGATTTTGTGTTAATGCATATGTTAACACTATATAATATTACAAATGTCCTGGCATTTCTGTGTACATAGCCCCCATTTCAGCCCTTTTGAAACCTGGTAAAAGACTACAACCGGTCTAAGATGTTTCAATAATATCAATCTCATGAGACACAGCCTGTAAAGCACTATAGGTAGCAGACCATTGTACAGTGCTGGGTAGTCTGTCCGTGTGGGGGGTCTACTTACTGCAATTGCAAAGAGCATCTTGCACAAATTATCTGTTCTCGCAAATTAACCACACTGATACCCTGTATAAAAGTCGTCAGTGCAGACGACTTTGGGTCTTCAACCTCTCTAGAGGAGCCTGTTTTCATGAATACTGTCATTTTTACCAGGGTTATATTAAATAGATTTGTTTCATTTTATCTGATAGAAATCGATGAGAAGGACATAATTCTGTTTCACAAAAAAGAATTTTGAAGGCACCCAGGTGAAAAATGGCCCTTTTAAGGCCTGAACAGGCTACTTTTTGTGTGTTTTCTGGAGAATTTATATTGGTATTCAACTTCTTTCGAATAGCCTAGTGTGTTAAGCTTCATTTGAGGCCAGAAATCAGGTTTCTATGCCAATTTCTCACTTTGGTGAAGTTTCGTCCGGCAGTCAATATTTAGCAATTCAATTAGTTTTAAAAGAAATATTGAACAAACATGTGCGGTTCATCTATGTATGAGATTAAAGCACTGGTTTGTCCACATATTGAATAAGAATTGGTTTGGAGCCCTACATGGAATATCCTGAGCAGGATGTGGGTTTGAATGGTTTCCAAGGCTACTGGGAGTATGACAATTAATGCACTGCCATCAATATCAGAGAGTTTAAATTGGCATAAAGAAAAGTTAATCATGGTGATATAACTTGGGACTTGGGAAAAAGAGAGTCAATCCACATATGATTGCATAGGATAACCCTTTTTAGGCCCATGTGGGCCAGCTCACAGCTCTTTGTTTACACTAGTGTCATATACCACTTGAAAGAGGGGGCTTTGGGTAATCATATCGGGGTAATGCATAGTGCCAGTCATTGTTTTGGTGGTAATGCCAATGTTTGGAAAGTTAGCCAAGTTTTTATGCAGCAAAAAAAGAAATCTACCTCATTTTACCCTATCTTCCCCCACCTGACCAATACGTGTATAGGTGTATGCTGATTTCTAGAAGAACGATGATAAGAAAGGACTGACCTACCAATTAACCCAAATAATAATGCACATAATATTACTTCCTCATTAAATTTTACGACTACGACCTTGGGTCATCCTATATCGCCATTGCGACGACACATCATTGTAGGTTTTGGGTATTGTCAATTTGAGTCATAAATACTGACGACCTTTCCAGGCCCCAACATGTCTAGTGTATAGGTAATTTATGATCTGTAAACTAAACTTAATTTGAACAATAGGCCACATATGGTTCATTGGGTATATTTTCTTTATATTTCCACTAACTGTCTGTGATTTTCCATGCATTTGATACAGAATAATCATATAACAAATGTGTTCACTCTTAATAACTAATGCGGCTTTTTTTGCACAACCTCAGGTTATATGGATGATTATAGGATTCAGCATCAGAACATATAGCTCAGAGGGGAAGTAGGTCAGGATTTCTAGGTCTTTGTTTTTGATGATATTCAGTTTATTATTTTAAAATATTGATCAATAATAATATCTCGTGAGTGATTTGAACTCAATGCTCATAACTGAAGTCATTAGGTAACTAGTCTTGTATATCAATATCAGAATAACACAACTACTCTTTCTTTAAGAAGATATCCAAACAGCAATTGCCAATTTTCGTTAACGTTATCATTCATATGTGGCTCTAGCTTTGACCATTAGGGGGCACAAGAATGGAAAAGGAGTGACAAATAGGCCAAAAAGTGATCTAGGGTACTTTTTATGTAGAATATGATAGTCTTCTTTAAATGTTTCCATCTTTGGTCCAAATGTTCTATGCTTGGAACGTCTGTAATGTCTTCTATTGCGACGTAAACTATTCCACCATTCCAAATGGGGTATTATTGGTCCTAATGTCTTGAAAATCCGATCAGTACGTTACTCAATACTGAAAAGAGACCATGGAAATTCATCCTAAAACAGATTTCATACTAAAAAGACACTTTTAAAGGTTATCTTTCAATCATACATAGTTTTGTATTTTTTTTGTATATAATTACAATGGGATATGATGCATATATAGAGCTTATTTGCGTTTTCAACTTTCCTTTTTAACTCATGTTTGAGGAGCGATTCTGACAAAATTTGAAAATATATTTTAGCTGGTGATATCTCATTTTAAGGATCCTGACACAAGCTTTAATTCCCAATCCCCCTGTTGGATAACTGTTTTCGCCTGGCTTCTCACAATTATAATTATTACTATTCTCTCATTGACAATCTATGACAATTTTATTCAGGTATTGACTGTTCAAACTAGTGTTGCATGGTTGTACAGTTCCATGATGTTGCATTCATACAGTATGAATTGCCATCTTCTCGTCATGTGAATTCCATGTAAAACAGTGGATTGCCTCAATCGGCTTGAATACTTTAGGATCTGATCATGTTGCTCCTTTGTTTAAAGGTCTCGTATATCGGTCTTTGCCCTATTCCGACTCCTACTTTTGGGGCAGCGACATCTTGGCTTTTAAGCCTGTTCGGGATCCCTGTCTGTAGGGGGTGCTCTATAGACTAATGCAGCAAGAAAGGGTGAGAACATCTGTTTGATAAAGTATTTGAACATTTCTGAAGCGTGACCAAATACATACATCTAATCTTCTCCTGATATGAGATGTTTGAAAACATAGCCATTACAGACAGTGTATAATATCATTAAGAGTTCCAAGTTATGTATTAATACATCGGTGAGTTCTTTGATCATAACTATCGAAGCATAACTATCTAAGCAAGTATTCAAAATGGCTCCTAAACGCCCCACTGGTTTGATATTCCAGCCCTTAGGGATGTGTATACTCTGTCTGGGATATTGGGGCCTTGCTTATGGCTCAGTCTCACGACTTTGTAAGAATTGGATTGTCTTTGACCGGGTGGTCTTTGACTGGGTGATGTCTTTGACTGGGTGACGTCTTTGACCGGGGAAGCGTTATCATAGCATGAATTAGACCTATCTAGTAACATTCTTATACCATTATACTTAATCACCTGCATCTGTAAGAGTATATACTTAAATTGTTTCCTCTTCTAGTCTTAAATGACTTCATTGGAAGATCGTGTCAATTGATATGAAATGTTGTCAATAAACATATTCAAAAGAAAAATGGGTGGAAAAAGTCAAAGGATATTTTCACACGTCTGTTATATTTATATGTAGGCCCTTTTATGTGCATTATAAGATTATGTTATATTTTTTCCTCTGCCCGGTCAAAAACGTCACTTACTATATTATGTGGACTTTGAAGAGCTACACTGTCCAAAGTGTTATGCAATAACCATTGGCATAAATTTTCAAATAGAAGAGATATGGAAAAACGTTTGAAAAAAATTGTCTTTTCTAGCCTCCCGGTCAAAGATGACACCCGGTCAAAGATGTCACCCGGTCAAAGATGTCACCCAGTCAAAGACGTCACCCGCTCAAGACTATCTAATTGTTACAAAGTCGTGAGACTGAGCCTTATACCGAAAATAAGACCCTAATTCCCAACCATGCTCACATTATTTCTACTTTCAAATTAGAAGTAGACACCCAAATAGGTCAGGTTTCTTAACCCCCTACAGAAACACAACTTCCGATCACTTGATCAAGCATAATCCCCCGAACCCCATTAAATAATGCATGGCTCTATGATTACGGATGTATTTGCCTACTTTGTAGAAGATGTTTGGTATAATCTGCTGATGTTTGGAAACCTGCCAAAGTATCTGAGCTTTTACCGTGCCCACAAAAACATAAATAATTCAAAATTCCTTATCGAATATCCATAGTAACAAGCACAAATGGGGTCAATCCTGTGTTTGCTTGGGTAGACTAAGACCTATATAATTATTATTAGTAAATATGTATATTTTAAGTTAGGGCAGTGTGCGGCCAGGAGTAGAGACACAGAATAGGTCAGGTTGGTCCTTAATTGGGAAACCTGTTAGGGTTTGGACTGGGCCCATGTGGGCTGCCCAATCTGAGCACAGATCGGTCCTAATATGGGCTGCCTGAATTAAGCTGGGACTCCCCTACCCAATTTTCTCGTCTGGTCGGACCTATATTCTCACAAATCGGACCCAAACAGATGTATTATTTTTAAGTGGAAGTCATTATAACATTCAAACAATCAAGCTGTTTTATTGTATAGACTACATAATATTTAGATTCCAGAGTAGCGCCTGATCCAGTCGCGGTAGGCGGAAATTCTTGTGTACACAGAGGGAGTGTTGAGGTAACACCCACGCTGTCCGAAGGACGTCACACCAGCAAGCCTGCCATTACACACAGCTGGGCCACCAGAGTCTCCCTGAAAAATACATTGTGAACAGTTTCATTAAGTTAATTATTGTATGGAGAAAGGGGGCCTGTTCGGTGATTGAAGTCAACTAGCTGACTAGGACATAGCCTGGATAGGTGTAACTGTGTCCCAAGAAAGTAATATTATGATAATTTGACTTAATTGCAATTATATTATATCACATGCACACCATATAGGAGCCATTTTTATCACATTATATAAATATATTGCTGCTTAGTATCAGTACTGTTATGGCTGAACCACAAGTAGCCTCTCTCATTCAGAAACCTCCAAATTATAAATCATAAACCACAATAGGATTTAAGATCTGCCACTAGTACGTTATAATCATAGTCTATTATAGCCTCATAGAATGAGAAGAGAATGATGAATATAAAAGAGAGTGAGAGATATTGAAGAGATATAAGCTATGGATTGTGCTTCTTACGTTGCAGGATCCCCTCCTGTTGGGCTCCCAGACACAGAGGTGGTTGGGGCCTGTATTTCTCCAGTACCCCTGACAACTAGAGACGGACAAGGCGCGGACATTGGCTGACTGCAGGATGGTGGCACCACGTCCTCCTCCTGTGTGTGGCATAGTAGAACCAGGTGTAATATTAAGTTTACAATAATTGGTGGCAATAATTAATTTAAGAGGTTGAACACAAAATCAAGCTCATTTCAATCTGAATGGATTATATAAAGAAGATAGGGAGAATGTTGTATTATGCACTTTTGAAATTTCTCAATAAGACTTATTAGTCCCTTAGAGTAAGGCATAAGTCATATGCCACAGTCATTATTGAATAACACTTGGTCATGCCTGATCAATATCCCCATTACTAACATGGGATAGCCATTACAGACTAAAAGCTGGGACATTCAGATTTTCTGTGTGCCACTGACACGCTAACCTGTGCTACTCTTTCATGTAACCTTCAATTACATGGAAGCTGAAAAGTGCCCTTCGAATTTCTATGTGAATCTTTCTGCCAAATAAAATAATCAATCAATCAATAAGGCCAAAATGCCAACATATTCCGGTCCCACCATAATGACATTGATAACCACTTAGAGTGAGGGGAATTAAAGAAAAATATCAAATAGATTTGGCTCTCACTGAAGCTAAATATCAGCCCTATAATAGAAAGCAACTACACCAACTCTCGGAATAAAGATATTGTGGAAGAAAATTTAGTTTAGTCAGCATTGATAATTTATACCTGAGCCTCTCTAGACCAAGGATTTCCTAATCTAAAATAATTTAGTTTTCTTAATGAATATTGTACCTGTGGTGGTGACTCCCCATCCGCTGATGACACAGCTAGCTCCGTCCAGGTAGGATCCAGAGTCATGCATGCCAATGCTCCTCACATAGCGGTTCATTGAGACTCTGCTCTGCAGTCTGATCAGGGCGATGTCATTGGCCAGAGTACGCCTGTTCCATCCATGGTGCTGTAAGACAGGTAGGTCAGTGGTATTGTAAATTAAATACTGTTCGTTGTTAAATATTTGTTACTTTGGTGTGTTTAGTAAATGGGATGTTTTCAATATAATGCAACCGTTAATAGACTCGTATTGATTAAGAATATATAACTATATTGACCAGAGTATTTTGCGGCGATATAATTGACGTTGCATTGATATCGCCCCTGCATGTACTAGCATACATTATGAATATTATACCACCCATGGTTAACATTTCCGATAACATGATAAAATTACATGCTTAACCCTTACGTGCCCAAGCGCGCCAATTGGCGCGGTTTTAAGCATAAAAGCACCTATATTGAAGTAGAGTTCCATCAAGAAAGTTCTACTGGGTCAAATTTCAAGGTTATACTCTCATATGAAGCCCCAAGACCATACGATTACAATGAGACCATTCATTTTGCTGTGGATTTTATATATGAGGAATAGTGCAAACTTAACTAAAGAATAGGGGATCAGAGATATGATCCATCATGGTTATCCAAAATGTATCTAAAAAGCATAATTTTCACCAATATGCCCTTCAATATAAACGAAAAATATGAGAAATTGTTATATGATCATTGTATATCAACTTTTCCTGCAGATGCTGATTGAAGTATCAATATTCTTCAATTGCCATTCAAACTGTTCTTATTTGGAACGTTTTCCAGGCTAGGAATAGCCTAATCATAGCCAAATAACACTTCATTGGCCCTACAAATGCAATATATTGAGCATATCAGCGAATAGAATGTCTTGGGTTGCCATGGCAACCAAAGTTAAACAAAAGTTGAATGAATATAAAGTCCATTTCAAGACCTTTCAGGAAATGTTATATGACCCTTGTTTCAAGAAATTAAATAAATGGTGGTACATGACTTCAAACATCAGAACGATTGTGTCGAATGGAACATATATTGATCAAATAGTTCTGGGCACCAAAGGGTTAAAGTTGTTGACCAAGTGTAATTGTCAGCTATGCCAAAACGTTGTCCAAATCTGGGATTCAGCTCTATGACATATAAAACTCTATAGTTATATTACAATAGCCTTGTAATCATGTATCACAATAGTTGTCCATAAGGAGCATCCACTTAATGCCGGCACAATGTGCTGGCTAGATGTGCATGTGAAGAGTTTGGATGCAAAACGACATAAGCGCCAAAATACAAAAACGGGAAAAAACTGCCCAGAGCCATAGGCTAGGGCAAGATGAAAAAAATTGTGGAAAAAATTTATTCAAAAATGTCCTCAAATAGTAGATAGAGCCTGCCTAAAATGCAGTTTTTTTGCAAAACGACATAAATCCAAAAGTGTTTTTTTGCAAAACGACATAAATCCATCTCACTACATATTGTTTTTTGTGTGTATGACTCTTAAATCCTGCATGTGTAATGTTTAAAATAAACATTATTACATAAGATGTTGCTCTCTACTGCTAAAGGTATTATCTCAAAACGAGATAAGCACGCTTACTTCAAAGAAATATGAAAAATGGACACAAAAGTGACATTTTATGATCATGTGGATTTATGTCGTTTTGCAAAAAAACTGTTTTTGGATTTATGTCGTTTTGCAAAAAAACATAATTGGGCATATATTTAAATCACAGATATATGATGCAAGGATCTTTAATAATTACATGTTGGTGATTCATTGATGTCCTACTCAACCCAGAAAAGAAAAAAAAGAAAAAAGAAATGTCTGTTACCAATTTAGGGGTAAATACAGAAAAACTGCTTTTGGATTTATGTCGTTTTGCAAAAAAACTGAAAAATCACATTTAATTAGCCATTTTCTCATTCAATAATGATCAAGGATTTCAAAAACCGATTTCTATATATTTTATTTATTGCCCATTAATCATTAGTAATTGAAAAAAATATTCTCTATTTACCATTTCTTCAAAATTAGAAATGTGCTGTTATCTCAAAACTCCCAAAATGGATTTATGTCGTTTTGCATCCAAACTCTTCATGTACTCACAGAGATGATAGAGCTGATGTAGTATCCCACAGGGGCACCAACATTCCTGTTACCACGCATGTGGAGTCCCATCACAACGTACAGGCCGCCCCTGAGCACAGGTTACATAACAGCGCTTTAGTAAACTCAATCCTTAAAGGGGTCCCTTATAAGTGAATTACATATGGGAATTTAGGCGTATACAGTATACACAACTACCATATTCAAACACTACCCAGCCAACAGAAACATGTTATTTTACATCAGAATAACGTTTTTAACATTATACTATGCAGGCCCTTCTGGGGCTGGAATTGTGGGTGGGGGTATAGTCTATGGGGGCTGGGGGGGGGGTCGTGGGTTACCAGTAGGCCTATCCCATGAGCCCCTTGATTACATCACCATAAATACGCACGTCATGGGTTAGCGCTAGTACATGTATTCTCTTAGCCAGTTTGGCGAATTTATGCCTATTTTGATTAGCCAAATTTGACATTGATTAGCCAAACTTTCTTGTCTTTTTTTAAATTATTTGAGATTTAATTCTCATACCATTCAATATGGTCTTCCAAGACTTACTTTCTGGCTTACCCATAGGAATTCTCTAATTACTTGAGATGTAAACTGTGAAATCACAATTTGGGCGCAGTTCATAATACAGCAATATGTAAATAAATTTTGTGAAAATTTGAAAATGGGAAGGTATCTTGAAAAGAGGGATAGAATTGCCATTGTTTTCATTCCTTTTAAAAGGGGAGTGGTTATGGCTTGAAAAATCAGTATTTAGAAAACTGTACCGTTTGCAGTTGATAAAAATGTCCAAGAATTCTTTTTTTTTTTTTTAAAAGGCCATATAATGATCCAAGCTTATCTAGCGCCATCCTCTCCAAGTCCTGCTCTCACTAACTCCTGCTTTCTCACTTCTCCACCCTAAATTCCCCCTCTGACACTATCACCTAGAGAAGGCACTGATAGGTTACTCTTGCCTATAGTTTCAAAGATCTAAATTTCTGGGCCTGGAATAAAGTTTTTCTTCTGAGAATGTTCATAATGAAGTTACATCAGAATATAATCAAACTGGCTGGCTTCTCCGTAATTTCCCCTTTCGAATGATATATAACATGGCTATAGTGATTAGGTAAAATCATTCCCTCAATCACAATTAGCCAATTTGGCAAATTTCAGGCAGTAGCATTAGCCAAATTTAACTTTGATTCGCCATTGGCGATTTGGCGAGTGGTTAGAGTGAACCCTGACATCCTTGTCTACTGGCGCATGACGCCCTCACTCTCCTAACAGATTCTCTCGGAGGGTCCCGAATGAAAACTTTAGGCCTGGTCATCTCAATCATTTGAATATTGTACCAACAATGCTACTTTAAATAAGCATCTACTGTCGAATTTTGATTATTTGATCAGCATCCATCAATTGATAAGTTATTTTCGTGCAATCTAAATGCAAGAATTTGTTTTGTCTGATTCTCTATTTATTGTTGTTAGGCCTACAGTACGAGAGTATTTATAGAATGTTTAGGACATTCAAAGAAATCTAAATATTAAATGAAGAGCAATGAGGAAGGAAATCGAGTTAGCTTTGAAAAAAAGACACACTTTTGGGTAGCCTCTTTGGGTTGACCTGTTCCTGTCATGCACTCAAGCCTATTTCATTGGGGTGGTACCAACGAAGTAACTAATGCCGTTTTATATATAGGGAAATAACGTTTCACCACAATGAGGAGATATAAAAAAACGTTGTATAACGTTGTTTGAGGTTATTTGTTTACTGGATATAGCTAGTCGAGGATTTCTTCTTCTCATCAAGAATGAAGTAGGCTTGGGCCAAGTTAAATTATCATCTACAATGACTACTTAATTTCAGGGAAAAACACTTTCATTTTCAACATTTGATAAACATTCAACTCCAAGAAGATGACTCACGCTCCGCGGCCAACACAGTGAGCTGCAGTGACGATCCAGGTACTGGAGATGAGCACACACCCACAGGTGTGGGAGTCGTAGGTCTCCTCAGCCTCACCATTGTAACTCAGCACCTGGAGGGAGCCTTGGTAGGGGTACTCCCCCACCTGGGCATTGCGACCTGGGAGACAAATATGGTGTACATACATGTATGGAGGAGCTTCCAGTAGTAAATGACTAGTTAGCTTAAGTTTTGATATGTGTCGTGTCAGAAGGCACATAAACCTCATTATTGATATCTCCAAGGAGGGTTCACTTAATGGTATTGTTCTGTTTCTACTTTTATACCAATTCAATATGGAATTAATCATTTCTACAGTCAATTCAAATTGCCTTGTAATGCTTCATACACCTTACCTCCAATGATCTGGGGTGCAACCCGTGCCTCCAGGGCAGGGATGGCCAGGGCCAGGAGCGCTACAACCACGAGACTGTTCATCTTGCCAGTATGGTACTAACATGGGTATAACCACCTTATATACCCTATGTCTGGGGATAGAAATCAGTCTGAGAAAATACCCACATGCTATTTGATCAGTATTGAGTAATCATATCACTGAATAGATGGCTACTATCTGTAAAAGGACCAATACTTACATCAGAGCTTCTGTCCGGTTTATCTACCCAAGTAGCAAACAGTGGGGCCCCATGTGGGGCACAGCGGGCTCCCAGTGTGGCCTGAGTGGGATGCCCAGCTTGAGCCCAGTTGGTTTTTTTCACTGGTTTTTGCTGTGGCCACACATGGGATAACCAATTTGGACTTAGCTTGGGTTTTGGCTGGGTCACCCAATTTGGTCATGTGCACCACCTGTGAAAAATATGAGTTTTAAAGTAACCAAATAACTTCCGTCCCACCCCCACCCCCAAAGAAAAAAGGTCCACCCCCTGGGAGGCATTTCACTGTATCCAATAGAAAATAGCAACATGCGGCCCCCAAATACGGAACTCATACGGAGATTTTTTCAAAAAAAGATTTTTCTATTTCTGAAGCATTGCCGTGTTGTGTCCGTATGTTTGAGCTATTTTTTTACATTTCCGTATGTGACATACGGCAGTCACCTGTCCCAATTGTAAAATTGTACAAAAACCAGTCTACATTCCGGGGAAGCCCTAGGGAATTCCCTCTGTGACGTCATAATATGTATACAGATACGGAGGTAGCCTGGGAAGGGTATAAATAGGGTCCGTATGTTTGGGAATGTCAGGGAACAGACAGGAGAGGTCGGGTAAGAGACAGGAGAGGTCAGAGAATAGACAGGAGAGGTTGGGCAAGAGACAGGAGAGGTTGGGAAATAGACAAGAGAGGTCGGGCAAGAGACAGGAGAGGTTGGGAAATAGACAGGAGAGGTCGGTTACGAGATAGGAGAGGTCAGAGAATAGACAGGAGAGGCTGGGAAATAGACAGGAGAGGTCGGGCAAGAGACAGGAGAAGTCGGGGAAGGCACTGGGAATGTCAGGGGAAATGAGCATACCTACGATGGCCTGTTTGGTCAATAGGCATGTGGCCACTACTAACCACCTCACGTCCACTTCTACCTTCTTACATCCACTACTACCTCCTCACATCCACTACTACCTCCTCACGTCCACTACTACCTCCTCACATCCACTACTACCTCCTCACGTCAACTACTACCTCCTCACATCCACTTCTACCTTCTTACATCCACTACTACCTCCTCACATCCACTACTACATCCTCACGTCCACTACTACCTCCTCACATCCACTACTACGTCCTTACGTCCACTACTACCTCCTCACATCCACTTCCACCTTCTTACATCCACTACTACCTCCTCACATCCACTACTACGTCCTCACGTCTACTACTACCTCCTCACATCCACTACTACATCCTCACGTCCACTACTACATCCTCACGTCCACTACTACCTCCTCATTGCTACTACTATCTTCTCACGTCCACCACCACCACCTCCTCACGGCCACTATCAATATGCGGACCCCTTTTACAACATACCGCCCTACATACCGCCCTTTTTTCATCATTTTCTCAATATATGCTGCCCCTAGACCTGCCACATTCAAGGGGAAATATACGGACCATATACGGATATTTTGATCTCCACTATATGTGGTGAAATGGAAAAACGCCACATTTGAATATGGACCTCCCACATTTGAATACGGATCTCCACATATTATGTGGTGAAACGGAAAAACGCCATATGTCACATACGGACCCCCCATATGAGTCATACGGGGGGTCCATATTATGTGGTGAAATGGCCCCCAGATACATTGGAAATATTATGCCCTCCCCTGCAGCACACTGAACAACTTATTGACTAGGAAAACCCAGGTGCTGCTAAATTAAAGCATCCAAGGCTAAACCAAACTTTTCCTATCCAGTTATGGACAAGCATGAACTATATAGTCATCAGATTTGAATGATGAAGCATGTGCCCCTTCTTAAGGCAATTTAAAAGTGGCAGAAGTGGGGTCTAGGGTTTATTGCTACACAGAGAACCTCATTTTGCACATTCAAATGGGAACCTTCATATATTTCCAAACTTTCAGAAATTCTGTTCACCAATACATATTCTACAACTTACTAACCTATTTTGCTTTCATTTTATGAATGGAAATAGATCCTGCTTTGGATAAAAGCTCTACACATTGTATGATATGGGCCATCTAGTTGATTTGATACATACACCATCATCTGTTCCGATGAGTGGAATTGATAAAGGCAATTAGCCTTAGAAACTAGTGCCAAGTTTTAGAACTACCACATCAGTTTGCCCTGTCCAAACCGCACCTCAGACCACATCTAGTAACTCACTTTAAAACTGATCTGCGCCGACATTGGGCACAGTAATATGGGAGAAGCAGGGGGCAGACAAACAGACAAGCAGACACAAAGAATCTTTGAAAACAAAAATATACACTGTTAGAACTAATTAGTGTACCTGCACTTTATAAAAGGAGGTTATTTTGGTTTCCAGTATCACATACTGTTCAGCTACAAACTCACCTGCTGTAATTCACAATCTGGAGACTGTGGGTTTCAATCTCACCATAGCACAATAGGTAGTACTGTTAAAATAAATGTAAAGATCTAGTTTACACAATACTATGTATTCAAAATATGAACTAACTAGAATCCCCTTGTCAATGTAGGTGGAATCACGTGTGGAATGGGTAAAGGAAATAGAGAAAAAAACGGACTACCTATTGTTTAGCCGAACAGTATATAATACTAGAAACCAAAAATACGTCCTTTTATACTGTAAATCTACAGTATATCAAATCATGAAGCTATATCTGACAGTGTAGATATATGAGGAGGATGGATAGAGAGACACCCACATCACAGAAAACAGCAAAGGCATCAACTGTGTCTACCACGAAGCTCTGGTGAAATAGAACTAAGGTTGACCCTTGATATAAGTAGAGTCAACAACTGTTTAACACACTTTTTTATCATGACTCCTTTATAAATGGCACCGTCCTTCTTGACCCAGTTGTAGTCAGAACATTGAGAAGATTCAAAGAAAGCTGGATTTTACAGGAATGGTTGGTTTATATAATATAATGATTGACCTGTCGAAAGTCCCAATGTCTCCCAGGCTTGGCTTTTTTCTAGAGGTGTTTTACATGAGAGGTAAAAATACAATATTACTGCAGATAAACCGTACAATGATATTAGGCCAAATATGACTTTGATTAAATTCAAAGAAGGCTGGTTTTCGCAGGAGCTTTGGTCTATATAAATAATGTATACTGTGTCAAAAGTCCTGTAGAGTTCCGAGCTTGGCTTAAAAAACAACAGAATTTTAGGTTGTATACTGTGTCAAAAGTCCTGTAGAGTTCCGAGCTTGGCTTAAAAAACAACAGAATTTTAGGTTGGTTGTCAAAATATGATCAGTAGAGAGAGGGTTATTTGTCAAATCAGTCTGAGATTCCTCACAATTAACTCAAAAGTTGCTGTTTGTCATGAGAAACAAGAATCTGGTATTCATTCTTAAATTGCAGATGGCTAGCCCCTCATAGCCTCCCCCTCCTATAACTCGCACCTAGAAAGCTCACCAATAAATGCTAAATGGAAAAGGCAAAAGCAGGGGAGGGGTGAGGTTCAAACAAATACCCACTTTTAAACACTCTTGTACTACCTGCACCTAGACTGTGGGAGAATTAGGTTCGCATACTACACTGGGTAGTATAAAGAAGGATTCAATGCGATCAGCCCTCTGCCAAAGCTGCCACATGTGGCTACTCCAAATCAGGATGGAGGTGTAGCATAGCAAAATACCCATTAATTAAATCTATTCAGACTCCTACATCCCCTGCCTCCCTCATGAAAAAAGCTGCTGATACCAGTTCTTTTCCAACAGGATGCTATAGAAACTAATGCATGGATAGGTTTATGTTATCCAAGCCTCACAGCCCAACTGTATAGTTCTTATTATATCATTATTGTCCCTTTAGGTTCAGTACAAAGACAGAAAGTGATAGTTGAACAACAGTAGATAATTTTACAATATATCATGAATGCTTCTAATTAAGAAATTGAAAATAACTATTTTTGGCCCCTGGTGGCTATCCTGGAATTAAAAAAACAAACTCAAAAATGCTCAGTTAGGTATTGTATATCTTTGTATTCCATGTGAAAGTAATTTTGTGACCAGACAAGCTAATAGCATATAATATTATAATTTAAATTGAATACTGTAAACGTACTTGATTTCGCGCTGTACATATTTTTGCACGGATTTTTAAAAAATCGCGAAAATATGTACAGAGCGAATATTTATCCTGTATAGGCATACTACTACCCTATTCAAAAATCTGCAAATTTAAATCCACGTGAAACTGCACTTTGTAGTCAATTCACGAAAATATAGATGTGTGAAAATACATACGTTTACAGTAATTGAATATTTTCCAACTTTTTAACGTTGGAGTGGGGGGTTATGGGGGGTTAGGCATCTCAAATTTAAAAATCACGGGACAATTCTTGTGTATCAAATAGGACTATCAGTGAGAACACTCTGCCTATATTGTAATCTTGCAGCATCACGATCATGTGGTACAGATACACTCTACAGGCATAAATAATCTAACAAAGCATCAGTAGGAACAGACACGTGACATAGAGTAACAAAGCTACAGAAGAATGTTGGTTGTCAGGGATTAGCCCCATTGCAATGCTACCCTGTGGATCGTACTCTTATCAAAAATTCAATTGATAATGCATAAAACCTTTCCTAAAATAGCCTGCGTATTTTATCAATTAATCGGGTCTAAGGGTTAGTGTTCACAAACAATGAATAGCACCATGTAACTGAGTAGGCCTATACAGTAACATTGGGCCTTGTCCTCATGCTTATAGAATCCTAGTATGCGAAAGCGGACGGATTTTCTAATTTAGTCTACTTTTTTCAACTTTAGTCTATTTTTTACAGGTTATGAAATGTCCAGGACTAATAAAGCAATTAAATCTAGCTCCTGAGACAATTACGGCCACAGCTCACCCAGAATGCCTCTATCACAGTACTGAAATCATTAATCCTACCACAAATTGATTCTAATCTAATTTTCCTGTCAGAGCTAACCTAACTTGAGTTCAACTCACTACAGGTACTACAGAATATTGCAATTCGCATTTGTCTGAAGATTTATGTACCTAAAGAGGTCCATGTTGATGTGATTCACTCAAGAGTTGAATTACCAAGGTTTTAAAAATAATACTTGCAAAGCAAATTATGTTATAGATTAGTCAAACAAGATGGAATTGACCTAACTTTAAACAGGAACACTAGAGCTGCTGATGGCCCACCGATAAAACAGCTAAATCCAAGGCTGATCAGACATTCCAAGAATCCTTCATACAAATCAATAGACACATGGAACGCACTCCCCCTCACCTAGCCTGAGGAACACAGAAGAAAAGAACTGTTTTAAAGACAGATTAAAAGGTTACCTGAATGGTCAATTTCCTCTCATCCTACAGGGCTGAAGTGCTCACTTGTTGCTCACTAAGGAACAGCTCAGTCTACCAAACTTTACACTTTATCCTTTTGTATTTTCATACACCTTCTATTGTTTATTATTGTTTATCATAGTTATGAGCCACCACTTATCTGTAGTTTTAAGGTTTTTAAATAGGTTTATTGACACATCTCATGTTAGGTACACTCTCCTCCGGGGATGTCATAAGGTAAGATGAATTATATACACAAATGTACATTATACATGTATCGAGAATTACTTATGTGACAACAAAAGAATATCAGGTAGACACACTGTGTAAACTTATGATAGACTATAGATATACTTTAGATACCGTAGAGTGATCTTATTTGTGTAGTATTAGTTGTTATTCCAAGAAATCCTGTATAGGTATGATCCTTGAAGGCCAATTGTAGCATGTATTACACATTTTGATGTTGCAATATTAACTACTGCGCATTATGTACCTGTTCAGCCCAATTGGTGAACGACGAAAACCAGCGCTTCTTTACCCAAGATGCTGTCTGTACCAGTTTAACAAATCAAATCAAAGCAAATCAAATCAAGTATAAGTGTGCCAGCTGTGATATCTTCCCATTACACCATACTAGACATACAACACAATACAACAAGTGGTTTTACTGTTTCGGGGTAAATATAATCTTTTCAAGTATTTCAGCCAGACATAGATAGACAAAGGTTCAAGAGAATTGTTCATTATTAGAGATAACCCTCAGCGGTGACAACTTACTTTTTTGTTAAATCAATAGCCTAGGCCTGTCAAATCCACCATGAAATACTATCAAAATACCCTTATAGCAATCTAGCAGTATACAGCGATCCACCAAAGGCTCTGTGGCAGGGGAATAAAATTCCTCCGTCGATCTCTGCTGAGAATTATGACCATAATAATGACTGCTAGTGGGGCCCTCTGTTGGGAGAACGTTGAACTGGTGAAACTCCATTGGATTCCTACACTCCCTGTCAGTATTGTGGTACTTGCACATACTGTTAACGTATTAATTTTCGCTCAGTACATATTTTCTCGTTTTTCGCGCACATGCACAATATTATGCATTACAATTTGCGCGAAAATATATATTGCTACCAGTATCTTTAATGCTAATGGATGACTCAATAATCGGGAATGTTCATCAGTGAAGTAGCATGGATAAAAGTGTTTTTTCTCTCTCTTTTCCTTCCTTGGTGATATTGCCAACCACAATCGAAGTATTTCAATTCATTTTGTAATCAGGGGTGTGAAATCTCTGCAGATATGCGGAATTCCGCATTTTCTATGTCCCAGAGGATCATTCATGTGATTCATGTAAATCCACTGAGAAAATGAAAAGTCATTTATGAGGGAAGTGGGGGCAAAGGACTCACAGATTCTTTAATTTTCTCTATCCGAATCTATAATTTGAACGTACCTGTGAATAAAAGATGGATTTTAAGTGATTAAGCAACCTTAATTGCAAAACGTATTGAATGAAAAGCATTGCTTGTACCACTACTCAGAGATACAGAATGGTGTTCAGATGAAACTGTTTTCGGCATTTCACACCCCTGGTAATAAACACCTAGACTGACATTACAGTCCATACATAGTCTAAAATCCTTAATAATCGTCCGATTTACAAACCGTAAAAAATAACATGTAGCTAAAGATGTGACGCTTACAGGTGCGTGAAAATATTATTGCGCAAACATGTCTTTCTACGGTAGGTGCGCGAAAATTTAGCTGCGCGAAAATATATGTGACATGTACTGAGAAAAGGGACCTTAGTGCACCCTGCATTAAGGGCCTTTTTCGCAGATCGTGTCACATATACGTTTACAGTAGGTAGTAAATCTCACTATATCTTACTGGCATTTTGTCCAGCAAAGGACACATAATTATAGTTAACAGACGATGTGCAAGGAGTTAATGTTATACCAATTGCTTAAATTACATAAGCTCGGTACTATTTAACAATGAACTACAATGGAGCATGACTGGGTTGCACATGGAATGCCTTTAAAGATCAAGGCAAAACTGACAGTGATAAAAGTGTTCCTTACCAAGCACCATACATAAAAACCTACTGCTCAGTGAAATGTATTATGCCATTATTATCTGGTGTACCCACAGTTGATATGGTATAATAACACACAATACATTTATCACTGTGAATGCTGTGTACATGTCTCTACCTAAATCAGCAACTGTGATATGATTATTGGTAATCTTATTTTCTGTAGTACCTGTCACTTGCATAGCCGTCTTCTCTTGCCTATATGTGTCCAATATTGTGTAATTATATGTAACCATAATGATATATAATTTATGTAACTAAATGTCAGGTTGTGGGGGATGGACTATAGTCTAGTTCCTCCCACACTCCCCAGGGCGTCACTACCAGCCTCCTTTGTTGTAGTACCACCCAGTCCCCTCCATTGTTGCTCAACAGGAGTTAGTTAAGCTTTGTCATCATAAAGTATGTGATGGGACATAGTTGTATGTTACTGATATTGTTCTCTGGATATAATTGTATGCATGCCTTATTTCATATCTATAATAACATGTTTGGATCACATGGTTCCATGCATAATTCCCTAGGACACAATGTCTATTGACTTGTATCATACTTTGAATATCACCTTGTGAATAATATAAAGTATGTTATAAACTGAGAAAAAAGGTAAAACACCGCTCAGTTATACAGCTATATACTATTTTTCATTAGCCTGTATTTTGGCCTCAATGAAAAATAGTATATAGCTGTATGAACTCCAAACTGTTGATGATCAAATGTGATACTATAATAAAATTGTTTTGAATACTAGTTTTTCTCAAACGTCAATTATCCTTGTGTATACTTGAAAACTATCTATACCGGTCAACAGTTTACACCACTTATTCATGACATTTACTATTGTAAGGGTCTCTCAATTTTGCAACTATGGTATACCGTGTAAATGAAGAAATTAAATAAAACTTTCAAAACGCAAATATCATGATGGTAAGCCTACAATATTGATTAGTTCCTGAAATGTAATGAATCCAGCCGTCAGCTGGCCATTATCAGCTGATGTACAGGTATTCTTAACTTAAATATTTATATCTGCAGTGGGAGGGAGACATATACAGAGTATAAATGTGGGCAGACGAGGGGAAAGGGCCCATCAAAGTTAAATGTGATAATTGAAATTGAAGTCATAAGCAACCGAAAAGGCCAACAAGCTCTATATCGTATTGTTTAGATGATATGTATATATGGACTCATTCCTTTTGGATTCAAAATATAGAAGCATGACACCAAATAGAATGTTTTGAAGAAAACCATAGTTTCTTTACATAAAAAAAAGTACCTTAGATTATGTCTAGCATATTTTATATTCTTGGACATTGTACAAAGGTCCCCTTGGGGTCAAACACACAACTAAAAATTGCGAGGGAAGTACCCTTTCTCGACGGCCCACAAATTATACCGAGCACAAAACCATAGTAAAATCAAGTACGTTAGAATTAACCATCAGACTGAGGTTTACAGCTTCCCCTAAGCATTATCATAATATACACATCCTCACAGGCGCTATCTAGAGGACTACTAGTAAGTTATAGCAGCAGCATCCTCATAATATTATATGGTGGTGTTATAAGTTCTACAACGGGTCTGTGAATAGATATTGTAATAACACAGAGAAGCATAAGTCTAGCACGTATTGTCCACATATACGACCAAAACTTTCTATTTACTTTCATCGTATTGACGCCCTTATGATAAACGTGTGCGCAAGATTGTTAAACTATTATGATGCCCCTATGACTAATATGAAAGAATTCCCAGGAACGTTCTGGGGAACTTGTTTCTACGATTACACATATACCCAAGGGGGTGTTTATCAACGGTAATTGTCACTATTCTGCAGTTATGGTTATGGTCCAAACGTGCGACAGTTGCTTAAATGCTGGTTGTATGTACCCTCGGAGGGATGGAAACCGCAAAGTATGCATTTTAAACAATGTAGCCGGAAAGTATTCTCCGTTTTGGAGGCGGGTTATTGCTGAAACTAATAACCCGTGAGCGCTGATTCCAAGTTTTACATGTTCAAGCTATGAACAAGAAACCCTTTACACTTCGACTCATTAAATTAGCTGGATATTATAAAATTGTCTAGTGGACTGATCTACGCATAATTATATGCCACACATATACCTTGTCTGCGTATAACATGCATGCATATAACTGTATATAATCCTCTTAAATTAATTACCTACCGGGGATACACATGTTTGCCATATCATGCACGGGATTATAAACTGAACTCTATTGACTTCATTGGACGCGTAATTGATGATGGCGATGACATGCCGTTAATATGTTGTTCTAAAGAATTATAGCGTCAATAAATACCGGTATCTTTAGTTCTATTTTTTTCACTCTGGTCAGCATGACATGGCACAAAGTCTGTGCACCTATTTTATAACCCTTTCTGACCAGGCGAATCATTTTATTGGTGTATTGCAGCGCATTCATTGGCATTTTAATCGTCATTTTATTCACTTCAAATGGTATAATAAAATATTATCAATATTCCTGCTGTGTCTTCGTTCTCGTAAATACAGATTGTCAGATACTGGAGTTTAATGGGTCAAACTCATTTCACCAGACCTTTCCATTGGCGGATACAGGGGGGTGGCCCGACGGGCCTTGCCCCCCCCCCCCCCAAAAAAAAATAAAAAAATTCTGTCCTAAAATGTGTGAGAATGCACTATTTCAAATCTAGACCATCAACATGACATTGTTCTTGGGGGACATGCCCCCCCAAATTCCCTTTGTATGGCTGCTCCATATCGCTCACGGGAAACAGACAATTATTCCAGATTGGCCAGGTTTGGGCCCCCCCTTCTAGACAATCCTGGATCCGCCACTGCTTTCAGATACTGTCTGCTATATGTTACTTGACATCTTGTACAGAAATAACATGCTCTCGGATAATCTCCTGATCATAGGTCAAAGGCAAGAAATAACCCCTGAGATAAGGTCCTCTTCGGGGAGTGGCTACATATTTCTTTAGGGGGGGGATTGGTTGGTCTGGATGTGGGGGGGGGGGGGGGGGTAAATGTTCACTTAAGATAGGGTCACTTAATCCCACTTAAATTTAGAGTCAAACTCCTTTTAACTTGACCCTGATTAGCCCTTTGTATCCTTCTCTTCATACTGCTTCGTTGGTTAATGGTAGGGAGGTATGGACATTCGCTACTCTTAGTACGTTTTGATACAGGTAGGGCCTTTAGCAACCACGTAAAAGCTCATTAAACGCAGACGTATCCTATCCTTTCAGCACTGCTACGTCTGCGTTTTATAAGCTTTTACGTGGTTTGCTAAAGGTCCCTATTTTCAAGCATGTGTAAGCGTAGAGGAGCACGGGTGATCTAGGTAATGATTTACATCTCATTATCTCCACAACTGCAAATATGTTCAGAGACCACAAGGGCTGATAACGGCAGCATTGGCTGTCCATATATCCGTCATAGCCTTATCACGTGGTACAGCTGATTAACGATGCTAAGGACAATGCCGCTACTGGGGCAAGTCACGTGGTATTGAAGCTGGGACGGCATGTTATAATTTATATGATTGTTTTATGCATGCAGGCTTAGTATGTCAGATAGTAATATTTCGCTAGGTTAGGATACACTCTGATAAGAGCGATCACATTAGAGACCTGTCGTATATTGAGCTGACTTCTGTTTACATGCCTTTTTGTTGAGGGCTGTTATTGGTGTCGAGCTCTCCCGCTAGCCCCCTATAGCATGAGTGAGCACATCTACAGTTGATATACTAGGACGCGCCCCATGTGGCGATACCATTCGGTGATGAGGACTTGCCGGTACACACACTAGTATTAAAGTACAGAACACGTGACCATCATCAAAGACTCTTAACCGTTGGAACACCTGACTGATGCTCTAGAAATAAGACAGTTCTAAGAGTTGATCCTCATTGGGGACATGTTTGTGATCCTGTTGGTATCATCAACGATATAAGGATATCTCATACATGTGTTTGTAATTGTCTTAGGGTCTGCCCTCATCAACATCATCATTACCATTATCATCATCAGTACCACCATTAGGAGAACATGGAGAACATCTATTGGACTGACGTCTGTGGAGACCGCTCGGAGTATGATGCCTTTTGGGTAGGTCCTGTTTTAGACAATTAGAAAGCATTTTTCTGTGTATATAGGGTGATACATTAAAATATTTTAAATGATCCTTCCTATAATTGTTTTTGGTATCTGTTGTCGATTCTGAAATCACATCTTCCCTCTTGTGTCTTAATTTCTAAATTGATGTCCTCTTTCTTAGTGTTGTATTTGTTAGTATAGTTGTCAAGATCTTAAATAGTGACCAACGATTTGAAAATGGTCAATTAATTATTGATTACAGTATTTTTTTTGTGAATAGATACTGTTAAATACACACAGAGCGTGTTACACAGTGTCATAAATGAATACAAAATCATAATCTCGGTCAATCGAACCTGACTATTGTTTGGTACAACATATGTTGTGTGCTCGTTTCTTAACCCCAATCAGCTGATGGGACTCTTTTTGGTATAAACCCCGGAGGGGGGGGGGGTCACTGACTAGCCACGGACTCCCAATGTCCGAGAAACCAGAAAAATGGGTGCGCTTTTTATAAAGGACTCCGCGGAAAGGGGTTGTTCTGACGCTTGACCCCAAGGAAAGGGGTGTCTTTGACTCTGACTCCATGACAATGGTCTTGTTGTCAGGGTTGAGGATCGTTGCCCCCCACACCCAGGAGGCAGTTCAGTCCGGACTTGGCAGAATATGTCAGTGTTATACTCAAATAAGTGATACGTTTGGAGTACCTAGAATCATCAAAAGGGTGCATTTTCTCACTCGAAACCCCATAACGAGAATGGTGTCAATATATATGTATATATATGGGAGTAGAGGGGCCGGTTAAGAATGATTATGTTTGAAATATTTATGTTAAATTGCAAGCTTATGACATTTGTTATGGACTCAAAAGAAAGGACAATTCAAAACTAATTGGTTCTTTGTACTGCATATTTACCACACGTGTATTTGAATCACTTCTTGTATTTCAATATAACTTCATTCAGCCTTTGTTCACGATCACTTCAAGATAGAATAGTTTTATCCCTGCAGGGAATATAACTATCAGTTACTGATGCCTAAGGGTATGCTCCAGTTTGCACCCATCTGATAGGTCATACTTTACAACAACAGGTTATTGTGTACATCAGGAATATCGTATACCAAACGGTTTGAAGGAGAAGTCAAGAGTATCTGAAAGGCCTAGTAACTAGTTTGGACTGATAATCCCCTTGATAACCCTCTATACAAAACTTTTGAGATAAGATATGCTGTTACAAGATGGATAAGAGATTATCATGTACCAAACACCAAACAGCGTTTTGTACCTTTATATCCTAGTCCACTGTATATATATATATATTTTTTTTTTTTAATTTATAATGTATATATATATATATTTATATATATTTTTTTTATTTTTTTTTTTTTTTATGGAATACTGCAGTGCCATTGATTTAACCAAAGAGCCCCGTATTTCACACACCCCGTGAAATAACCCATGTCCGTATTTCACGGCCTTGTGACGTCATCAAACTGACGGTTTGTTTACATTTTAACGATGTAGAAAAGGACTATATATGTATATATATATATATATATATATATATATATATATATATATATATATATATATATATATATATATATATATACACATACATACTTTCACATCCGACCTTTAAGTGTTATATCCAGTATTCCTCACGGACATAACACCACACCTCACCCCACTCCTTCTCACTACGGTCCTCTTTATCTAAGGTCCCCTGGTACAAAAAACAATATGCCATGTAAAGGTAGTGACCATATCTAATGTGATGTCCTGACATCATAAAGTTGACAACACAAGTTATAGCATGTATGTCATCTCCTTCCGTTTTTAAAACCACCAGACCCTACTGACACATTTCTCGAGACATACAACCTGCAATATCATGGTACCTTTTGCCCCATTTGATACCGCATGATAACAAAAGTATAATAAAAGAAGCCCCTAGCAGTTTGATATTTTAATAAATGTTGAAGCACTTATGGTGTATCTATTGTCCGCCTCTTACCTGATGTGGCTCCATTCTGCCAGGACAAAATATTTCGATTGTTAAAGGGTTTGACACAAAAATACCATAACATATTGTTGGCCCATGTAGTCTTTTTCTTCGGGAGAGTCCATATGATACAGAGGGTACCCATATATATGAAATGAAAGTGGATGGGTTTGAAGATTTTCCGTGCAGGTAGCACCAGATACCCTTTACAGCATGTGATTCCCATTTAGCTGTCGGGACTATATCAATTAAAATAGAATTCCTATAGCTTGTGCTATGGACCCACCTAGCATACTCTTTTGATGGTAATGTTTTCGTGCAGATAGCACTCAAGCCTCAATGTACCTAAGCTTGTGCTCAAGTAAATTCAGACAATCATTATGTTTGCACTTTGCTCATGTTATAGTGTTATTTTATGGGGAATTGATACCCTATAGTATATAGTTATATGTACCCGCATATCTGTTTATACCGCATTTATTGTCACAGTGTGATGTTCATAGATGCTGTAAGGTCAGAAACGAAAAAAGTCAATTTTTGCCGGGAAAATGTCAGTAACCCATGCCAGTAACCCATAGAAACAGTTCAGAGAAGGACACATCCTCAACCCAAGCGATTTCTGAATTATAGGCCCTCGGAAATGGCCCAGAAATAAGGTACAAAAAAAGTGTACTTGACTTTTTTTCAATTCTGACCTTTTTTCTCGCCATTTCTGCCAATTTCCTGAAAAATCACATTTTTGGAAATTCTGACCATTTTTCTCGCCCAATTGGAAATTTTCCCGGAAAAAATAGACTTTTTTCATTTCTGACCTTTTTTCTCGCCATTTCTGCCAATTTCCCGAAAATCACATTTTTGGAAATTCTGACCCAATGCTAAAAGATACCTGTCACAACCAGTTGACAGATTGACAGCGTGACACTGAAAGTGGAAACCTCAAACCTCAAACCTCAAACCACTTTTTACTTTTTGGTTTTCACTTTTTGATTTGCACTTTTCACTTTTTGATTTGCACTTTTCACTTTTAGGTTTGCACTTTTCACTTTTTGGTTTGCACTTTTCACTTTTTGATTTGCACTTTTCACTTTTTGATTTGCACTTTTCACTTTTTGATTTGCACTTTTCACTTTTCACTTTTCTATCTATTTGGCCCTTCTGGGCCACTGTAGGCTTCTGAGAGCCATTTCATAACAAGGAATTACGATATCGTTAATGTTGTCTGTTTCATAAGGTGCTATCGTTATTTTTGCTATCTTTAAAGCTATCTTTAATTCTGCTATCGTTAAATGCATTTGCTATCGTTAAAAGCTAAATTGAGTGTATTTCATAAGGAACTTTTATGAGAGCGAACTGAATTTAACGAGAGCGATTTTATTTTAAGGAGAGCGTTTTAAGTCTTTCATAACCAATATTTATCCAGACCCTGACCCCTGCTGATAAAGGAAAAAATGTTTGATTTCTTCAAAATAGATGATGGGATCATATGATATATGTATCAATGATATTCTATCTCAAATATTGTGGAAAGAAATCGAAAAGAAAACATTTTATTCAAGTTTTACCATCGATTTTGGACTCTGTCTTTTTTTCGCTATCGTTATTCCCACAATATGTCCAATAAGATGATTTAAATAGTATTTATCTGCACCATACTAATTCAAAATTGGTTTATAACTTTATATGTTATTATCATATGTGTGCCCAATTAATTTTATAATGCTTTTGTATCAGAAAATCCAAGTGATTGTGCTAAATGAAAATGCTATGAAAATGCATTTCCGGTAGGAAAATTTACAAAATTGTTTCATTTTCGGGAAGCTGATATGGTCCTTTATCATATGAAAATATAAAATTATATCTTTAATGAAATTGTGGAATTAAGATAGCGAATTGGCTAAAAATATTGGTTTTCACTTTTTGATTTGCACTTTTCACTTTTTGATTTGCACTTTTCACTTTTAGGTTTGCACTTTTCACTTTTTGGTTTGCACTTTTCACTTTTTGATTTGCACTTTTCACTTTTTGATTTGCACTTTTCACTTTTTGATTTGCACTTTTCACTTTTCACTTTTCTATCTATTTGGCCCTTCTGGGCCACTGTACGCTTCTGATGTGCCACAGTGAGGCCATTATCAGGTTGCGTCTGAGGTGCTATTACCACTACAGCCTGTACATCACCACGGTGTTGTTTAATAGACTCTATTGTTCATACAGTGTGGTTCAACAGGTCGTCCTGTTATAGGACCCCGCCCTTGGTAAACACCCTATGGTGTTTAAACAAGCCAAGACCACTCTCCCACCATTGTTGCAGTGATAAGCCTCATGAAATATAATCTGAGAGCCTTTTCGTAAGAGACAGTTACGATATCGTTAAATGTGTGTATTTCATAAGGTGCTATCGTTATTTTTTGCTTAATTAACGATATCGTTAATTGGGCTATCGTTAGAAGTGTTCACACTAGTTAAAGAGACAAAATGAGTTCATTTCATAAGGAATAACGAGAGCGTTTTACGAGAGCGGACTGACATTTAACATGAGCGTTTTTAGTTTAATGAGAGCGTTTTTGGTCTTTCATAACCTATATTTATCTAGACCTTGACCCCTGTTGATAAAGGGAAAAATGTTTTATTTCTTAGACATAGATGAAGGGACCATGTGATACATGTATCAATGATATTCTATCTCAGATATTGTGGAAAGAAATTGAAAAGAAAACATTTTATTCATGTTTTACCACCGATTTTGGACTCTGTCTTTTTTTCGCTATCGTAATTCCCACAACATGTCCAATAAGATGATTTAAAAAGCATTTCTCTGCACCATACTAATTCGAAATTGGTTTATAACTTTATATTTCATTATCATATGTGTGCCCAATTAATTTCATAATGCTTTTGTATCAGAAAATCCGAGTGATTGTGCTAAATGAAAATGATATGAAAATGTATTTCCGGAAGGAATATTAAAAAAATTGTTTCATTTTCGGGAAGCTAATATGGTCCTTAACCCTTTAAAGGCCGCTGCATCTAGTATACCCTTGAAAAACCGCTGCTGCCATAGGGCAGCAAAATATCTACCTTAGGGCAGCAATACCACTACAATACAGCTCCTGCTATGAAACAAAGAATAATAAGTTTTGAATGAATCCAAAAATATTTAACATGAATATGACGTCCCCTTGTCAAAAAAGTGTAAATTCTGTCTCAAATACAACTTATTTTACTCCTTAGCCACTGTCCCAGAAAGCACATACTTGCAAAATTGCATGTTTCCATGGCATAGGGCCGGTGGTTAAGTCCCAAATGACATTTTTCAGGGCCAGCAGTGAAAGGGTTAATCATATAAAAATATAAAATTATATCTTTAATGAAATTGTGGAATTAAGATAGCGAATTGGCTAAAAATATAGAGTGTTTCATATTCTGCTATCGTTAAAATGACATCTGCTATCGTTAAAATGACATCTGCTATCGTTATTTTGATTTTAAGAGAGCTGAAATACATTCAGCTTATGAAATGGACTTCCTTTTACCTTTTTACGATATCGTAACTCTGCTATCGTTATTTTTAATAGCTATCGTAAAATATCCAAAACTTATGAAAAGACTCTCAGAACTCTAAATAACTCAAGAATGCAATGCACTATATTTATGTTGCAACCATAGTCTGATAAAGGAGATTTCTATCTAGATGCTCAATATGCATTTACTTTTAGCAAATTTGACAGGAAAAACGCAAATGAGTGTATATAAATTTCACACTGAACCCATGACCCTATTACACTACAGGCAGTGTTATCTGACTAAAACCGTGGTGTTTAAACAGGCCGGGGTGTCTATACACTATGTGGTTAAACGCAGTGTAGTCTGCAACCTGATTATACACGCAAACCCACAGTATTCCGGAACAGGGGCTATCATTTTATATAATACTAATATGGCTACCCATGACATTTTAAACATGTAGATGTTTCATGAGATCAGGCCAATTGAAGCATCTTTGGCCAGGTGCCAGCTTCGACCGGGTGCCAGCTTTGACCGGCTGACATAAAACGGTTTATTATTTAGGGCAGGCAAAGCCATATATGAAGATACAACCACAGCCATTTTCTTTATTTTATCCCTTACATATCAAAGAAGAAATTTATTTTTCTTAAATGATATTTTTGTGGTGGCCGGTCAAAGCTGCACCCGGTCAAAGCTGACACCAGTCAAAGCTGGCACCCGGTCAAAGACGTTTCAATTGGCCCGATCTCATGAGACACAGCCAGATACCGTGTTATGCTGAACTGACCGTTTTATCCATCATTTTATATAGTTTCAGGCGATGGTCAAGCACTATTCCAAAATAATATGTAGCTTGCACATGCTGAAGGAACAGTGATACCCATATTGCAGTTGAATTATCAGTGTCTGGATAATTCGTCAGATAAAACTTATGTATGACTGGAGTGGTTATCATGGGGATACGACATCCTCTGTCCCCCCTCACCCTCCCATCCCCCTGCCACCAAAAGGAAAGAAAAGAACAATGAATAAAAAGAGAAACGTGTTTCATGTCATCTGACCCTTTTTCAGGAAAACAGAGAGCCTTTTCATAAGAGACAGTTACGATATCGTTAAATGTGTCTATTTCATAACATGCTATCGTTATTTTTTGTCCATTTAACGATATTGTTAAATGGGCAATCATTGAAAGTATTCAGACTAGTTTAAGAGCTAAAATGAGTGTATTTCAGAAGAAATTACGAGATCGATTTTACGAGAGCGAACTGTTATTTAACGAGAGCGATTTTGGTTTAAAGAGAGTGATTTAGTCTTTCATAACCTATATTTATCTAGACCTTGACCCCTGCTGATAAAGGAAAAAATATTTGATTTCTTAGACATAGATGATTGGACCACGTGATACATGTATCAATGATATTCTATCTCAGATATTGTGGAAAGAAATTGAAAAGAAAACATTTTTATTCAAGTTTTACCACCGATTTTGGACTCTGTCTTTTTTTCGCTATCGTAATTCCCACAACATGTCCAATAAGATGATTTAAAAAGCATTTCTCTGCACCATACTAATTCGAAATTGGTTTATAACTTTATATTTCATTATCATATGTGTGCCCAATTAATTTCATAATGCTTTTGTATCAGAAAATCCGAGTGATTGTGCTAAATGAAAATGATATGAAAATGTATTTCCGGAAGGAATATTAAAAAAATTGTTTCATTTTCGGGAAGCTAATATGGTCCTTAATCATATAAAAATATAAAATTATATCTTTAATGAATTTTCTTTTTTCGCTATCGTAAATCCCAAAATATACCTAATGAGATGAATGAAAATATGTTTTTTCTGCATCATTTTAATTCATACTTGGTTTATAACTTTACATATTATGATGATATGTCTGCCTAACTAATTTTCTAATGTTTTTTTTTATCAGAAACTCCGAATTAAAGTGCTAAATAAAACTGCCATAAAAGTGCACTTTCGATTAGAATATTTACAAAAATGTTTCATTTCTGGGAAGCTAATGTGGTCATTAATCATACAATTATTTTAAATCATATATTCAAGCAACTTGTGTAATTAAGATAGCGAATCCTGTAAAAATACAGAGTGTTTCATAATCTGATATCGTTAAAATGACATCTGCTATCGTTTCTCTAGGTTAAGAGAGCTGAAACAGAAGTGGCATTATGAAATACACTCCCTTTTCCATTGTTACGATATCGTAATTTTGCTATCGTTATTTTTGACTGCTATCATCAATTCTATAAAACTTATGAAAAGGCTCTCAGGGCAAATAATAGCTTGATATTCAATATTGATGAATTCTCACTACGATTCATATGCATTTAAGTAATAAAAGAATAGTTTAAAACAACATATACCCCGATATTTTGACCATGTTGCCTGAAACATATTTTAGGCCTTACATAAATGTAGGGACGAAGGGTGAATGACCATGCTTTATCACCCTTCAGTGGATGATAACATACACGTGTAAAGGAGGTTGACCCAGGGGGTGCAGTGCACTGAACATCAACGTACCGAAAAGCATTGCGGGGCCAGTCACCTCGTGTTTATTATCACATACTGTGGCTTATCGTTATATAATGTCATGTCTATACATTGTATAAAGGTTACCATCAACTGCGTTTTATGACGTAATATTGTTGAGATAGGGGCATACTGATAATCACTCAGCATTAGCAGATTAGGGTCTTCATCAATAGTGCCTATAAAGCGGAATCCTCGTATTCCCGGAAGTACTACTGGATCAAAGTGGGAGCCTGCCTGTTAAAAACTCTTTAGACAAAGTTGAATCTCTGTGATAGAAATCGCACAGCCAATATTGGACCGATGTAGTTATAATTGATGTTGGTCCAACATCAAAAATAATATAATGGCCTTAGAATGGGGTCAATATCAGCGTCTGCAAGCACGGGCCGCTAAGGGCCAGCAATCGACCCAGCAATGGTCCATTATCAGAATTCCAATTTTGGACCAACATTGCATTTCAAATGACTATTTTCCAAGGTTGGGTCACCATCACATTTTGCATGCTGAAACAATACATGTGGGCCATCGGGGGAAAACGTGCCTCTAGGGGGGATTTTTAGTACTGGTTTTGGCCACCAGGGGTCAGCATATGGGTAAAATACTGAAAATTTGACTAAAAATGGTTTAGGCCAATTTTTGATGAGGAATGCAGTGATATGTTCAGAATTATTCCATCGCTACTGAAAATGTTCCATTTCTGGAATGCAAAAGAACCATTAATTTTGCCATGGAAACATATAAAATTGACATATATGCCAATTCCTACCATGGAAACCACATCATTATTCCAAATAGCACTTTTTGCCACATTTGGCTTTGAAAATTTCATAAGGAACTTAGAATCGAAAACAAACCTCAAAAACTCCATCTAGAACCAATTTTATAATAAAAAATGTAACAATTCTTTGATTATTTTTCAACAAAACTGTTTTTTTTGCATAATCAGTATTTATGATAGAAACTAAGGGATTTAGAGCTTATTTGCCATTTTCAATTGTACACACCAACCTAGCTTTGACAAGCAGTTACATCAAAACTACATGGTATATTTTAGCTCAAGATGTCTCATTTTAAAGCCTGTAACCTAAACTTTGAAAGGCCATTTTCCCCCTGGAGGTATGTTTTCCCTCATCTGGTCTACAATGGGCCATGGTTGGTATAACAGTTGCGATGGCGTCGATTATTGCCGATATTGGTGCAACAAATCCTTGCTACCTGAGTTGTTACTAGTGAGGCAGATTCAAACTCAGGCGTATAACATTTAATGTATAGGTTACAATGATTATATTGATAATATTGCACTGTTAGAAGTAAGTAGTGTTCCTGTACACCAAATACTGGGGGCAAATTTGGTTCCAGTAGATTGTGCTGTAGACCTACAGCAAGTGAGCTTTTGTATATTTACAGCACTATGTACACTATAGGGACAGCAGAATCTTCTGTTACTGTACAGCAAAATTGATTGTAAATCATAGTCTGAAGGTCCTGGGTTCACCTCCCAGTGCTGGTGATATTTTTAACCATCCATGTGAGGGAAAAACGAATTTTAGGTGGATGTAGGTAGACCAAGAGAAGTGGCTCCACCAAGGATTGAACTCACCACCTGTGGTGTTGGAGACAGGCGCTGATCCATTGCGCCACAGAGCTGGTGTTACAAACATTCATATTGGGATATATCTCTACTCTACTTCTCAACTGATTAATGATAATTTATAAAGGTCTGGGATTCGCCTCCCAGTGCTGGTGATATTTTTAATCATCCATGTGAGGGAAAAACGAATTTTAGGTGGATGTAGGTAGACCAAGAGAAGTGGCTCCACCAAGGATTGAACTCACCACCTGTGGTGTTGGAGACGGGCCCTGATCCATTGCGCCACAGAGCCAGTGTTACAAATTGTCATATTGGGATATAAGCTACCTCTGCCATGTCTGTATTAAATGAGCTACAGCCTTGTTGCTAAAGATCCCTGATGAGAGGTGGCTAGACCTAGGGTCGATCCCACAACCTCTCGTGTACATATTACAGGGAAAAGTACTGTAGATCTACGAGTCACTACCGTAACCTGCATCTACAGTAGCAGAATTGTACATGTACAGTAGAATTTGCTGTATTATTATTTACAGCTAAAGTACTGTACATTTACAGCAAATTTTGCTGTTCACGAACAACAACTTTTTACAGTGTGATTATCTTTTAAAGACGACATTTATAAGCCGACAGGCAATCAAAGACCCTTCAGTGGTCACGCCATTTTCCCTGACCTCTTGTTTCATAAGATAGCCCAACTATTATGTAACCCTCAGAATAGAAGACCCGATAAGACTTATATTGATTGCTTATTGGACTCAGCATATCATTTCATAAGGTAACCCAAGTACAATTACGTTGTATAATAGACCCCACAGCTTATGAGGTTTCCAATTATCCCAACTGTGGCTATACCCTGAAACAGTTCACATGTGCACACATTAGATAAAGCTACATTCTGGGACGTACCTTCGATACATATCTAACGTTATCAGGTGCGCCTGATAAACCTCTAGCAGGTCTATATACGATATTAGGGTCTCGTACCAAGAATATACATGCATGCATGGGCCCATTCTGTAGGTATGTTATTTAATAATCTAGGATGCTCTGGGCCATGTCTGGCATCCTGCTTTATCAGTGAGTGTCAAGAGATTACTTTTTGCACGCTCTTGGACAGCAGAATCATTATAATATTTCTATATGTTCAGTCCTTCAGGTTTACGTTAGTGTAGGACTTCTAATATATAAGATCATCCCACTGCACTTTCGAACTATGTGCTAATTTATAAATTCGGTTGATCTAAGATAAGTATACACGGTAGACTAGTTAGCGATAGTAATGTTTTAGTTTAGCTGTTGAAGTATTTCCTTAGAAACGCACAGGGCTAAGTTGAATGAGAGTTGTGACAACGTTATGTTCACGTCATACGGTGGATTTAAGGTGGGTCAATACCTTGGTGTATAAGTAGCTAGATATTCATCAGGTTTTTGCCATAAGACCATAATAGCATATACTTTCCAACAAAGCTAAGAAAATAGGAGGGTCCCGAGCTGTTTTGAGATTTAGATTTGAGATTTGAAATATTTATGGCAAGAATCGCCCTAAAAAGGGCGTTCTTCCACTTACAATGGGTGCGTGAAAGATAGTCCTTTGGATAATAGTTGCAGGGTGCTTTCAAACTCAATTATACAATGCCAACAAAATGTATGCAGTTAACAGAACAAAATGAATTAATATTGAAGATACCATGTATGGGGTATTGTGCACGATGGCTACATGTTATTGGCCGGGGCCATTATAAGTGCTTAGTTGAGTCATCCATCAATACGGGTTTATACGGTTGCTGCAACCATGTTGCTGGGCAGGGGGAGGGTAGAGGGTGTCCCGGGCTGGGGGACGATGTGATTGGGGTGATTTGGACTTGTAGTGGTGACAGGGAATGTGTAGATCCGTCCAACTGGCTGGTTAGTGCAGTTGTCAGATATTGAGCAGCTTGATTGCTGTTTTGAATTGGTTGTATGTGGCTAGTTTCTGTGTGGTGGCATCCAGTTTATTCCACAGTGTTATGCCCCGGTACAGGGGACTTTTCTGGAAGAAGGCACTCCGGGCCCGTCGTATGTGAAATTTCACTTTGTTATCTCCGCGTGTCCTAATCCTATTTAATTCCACTTGCGGAATTTTCCTCAAGCGCTTCCACATGATGCAGAGGAGCTGTCCATTTCTTCTCTTCTCCAGCATCTCTATACCATTCTCAATATGTAGGTCTTCTATGTGGTGGTCTCTTATTCGGTACTTACAGCAGATTCTGATGCCCCAGTTCTGGAGTCTCTGTAGTTTTATCAGGTCTCCTACATGACCACCCCCGGTGTAGAAGCTGCAATACTCAAATGCCGGGGAAACAGTCGTAGTGTATATTTTCAGGGACACGTCTTTCTGCACCACTTTTCCAAGTCGGCCCAGTTTGAAGAGTCTGTTACCAACGTTCTTCTTGATTTTTGTCATGTAGCTGGTCACTGATAGGGGGCCGTCGAGATCGACGCCCAAGTAGCAGTACTTGTCTGTCAATGGCAGGACATGTTCACCTAATGAGATGTGAGGTGGCGGCGTATTGTTAATACAGCTCTTTGTCCCGAAGTACATCAGCATGGTTTTATCCATGTTCATTGTCATATAGTTGGACTTGCACCATTCGTGTATCGTGGTCAGGTCATCTTGCATGTGTGAGATGACTTCTTGATGACTATCGCCACTCGTGTAGATTACAATATCATCCGCATAGAGTACAGCTTTGCTATATTGTAGTGTGTCACATATATCATTCACGAAGATAGCAAAAAGCAGTGGTCCTAAGGTAGACCCCTGAGGGACACCGAAATTGACAGCTTTTGTTGCTGATGTCTTCCCGTTGGCGGTAGTGCGATGTCCCCTGTTGATCAGGTACCCCTTGATCCATAACTTCACCTTTCTTGGCAGTTTAAGTCGGTTCACCTTTTTTAGTAGGCCGGGGTGGTATACACAGTCGAATGCCTTAGTAAAGTCTATAAAGCATCCTAGAGATAGGAGACTGTCATCACGGGCAGTGTAGAGATCAGTGAGCAGAGTTAGGACCACGTCACTAGTGCTGTGTCCCTTCCTGAAACCATGTTGCTCTGGATGTAGAATGTCATTGTTTTCCTAGTGATTACTGATTAGCTCATGTATCACCTTTTCCAGTATTTTGCCTGGTAGCGGTAATAAGGTGATTGGTCTCCAGTTTTTGATTTGTCGTAGATTGCCCTTTTTGGGGATTGGGACTAGTATGCCCATTGACCATGAGATTGGGAATGTGCCGGTGTTGAGTGAGTTCCTGAACATGCTTATGACTTGATCTGTTAGTAGAGTGAATGCGTCCTTTAGTACTCTGCTGTTGATCTCTTGTAGGCCAGACGATTTCTCAACATTGATATTGGAGATAAGCCGTTTTATTTTGTCACCATCCAGGAGGGTGTCTAGGTCAATGTCAATGTCTCCCAAGTCATCTTCATTGTCTTCTCCTACCTCCAGTTGGGACCCCTCCTCATGTTTTTCCGAGCTATTCAAACTTTAAGTCAGTGTTTCATATGATAGGAGTATATAGTGTTTTGCCACATATGTACATGAAATAGTATTGAAAAGTAGCTAAATATCTATATAACTCTCTCAGGATATAGGTTTTGATATTCTCTCTCTAGAGAATCCCTTTTGAACATATGGTCCCAGGCATATTTCTAGAGTTTTTGTCCATTGAATAAAACAAGTTGAATGGAAATAGAAATATATAAGGGCTAGTTATGTATGACTTCTGAATGACAGCCACCACCACAGACTCCATAGCACAGTGGCAGAATGCATGCCTTGGTATCCAAAAGTTAATGGTTCTCACCCCGGTCAGGCAACACCTTTTGTCCATTTTTGGACAATTTAATATAACTTGTTCCAACATGATACAAAGGTCCCCTGAGAGTCTTTTCGTAAGTTGTTGTTTTTTACGAGAGCTATCAAAAATAACGATAGCAGAGTTGCGATATCGTAAAAAGGTAAAAGGGAGTCCATTTCATAAGCTGAATGCATTTCAGCTCTCTTAAAATTAAAATAACGATAGCAGATGTCATTTTAACGATAGCAAAGACAGAGTCCAAAATCGGTGGTAAAACTTGAATAAAATGTTTTCTTTTCATTTTTTTCCCACAATATCTGAGGTAAAATATCATTGATAAATGTATCGTAAATTTGGCTTATGAAAAGGCTCTCTGGTCATCTATGATCAAACTAGAGAATGTACCTGCGCAGAAAGCTGTGCAGTGAACGGAAATGGCATCATATTGACCCACCTTAACATGCTAGTTGTTATCAGGTTCAATGTACATAGGTACACAGATACTAAATAGACAATGTACATAGATTATAGTCCCTTTGTATAATGTATATTATGGAATAAGAAATATCGAAATCCCCATGTGTATTTGTTACCCCATACACACTGATACAGAGAAAGTCACAATCCATTCTACCATGCTACATGGTTACCCACCACTACCCCCCTTACAACTTCCTCTATATGCTTTCAATGCCAGTTGAAATCATTTATAGGTTATTCTGGCATATCGAATATCAGCAGGACAGATGGGAGTGGATCTTGAGTGGTCTCCCTGATATGAAAACAGACAATCTAAGCTATCTATAGCCTAGATTCTTCAACCATCAAACTTCAAACGCACCCTTCCCTCCTCACGAGTGCAGATAACCGGATTTACTACCATCAGAATTTACACATATAAACATGTACTTACAATATCGATTCGCTGTCGTTGTTCCAGATTATTATACTCATAAATCCATATTATATATGACAGAAGGTCAACTACTAGGGGCATATCAATTTGTGAAGTGTACGAAGCACTACAGTCAGTAAAGTGTCTCCTACTGGTATTGTGATGAAGTAGTATTTGAATCTTATCTCATGCAGTGCAGACATTCCTGACGACCTAGGGGATTGGCCATTTATTAACAACAGGATTGGGGGGGGGGGTAATCTTCGCGCAATATTTTCCCGTGAGAGAGATATCTCTCTCACGGGAAAATATTGCGCGAAGATTAAGCTCAATAGTAAACCGCCTGGGCGTCCATATGGACACCCAGGTGGTTTACTATTGAGCTTAATAGCAAAATTGAAAAAAGGGTTGACCTTGTTTTACCCTCCCCCCCCCCCCTCAAGAGGGGTTCAAATGTATTTGGTCCTCTCCCCCCAAGGGGTCCAAATTCGGTTGGTTCCCCCCATCCCATATTTACTGACAGCGTCCCCTCCCCCCCCCCCCAAACAAAAATGACCACTCCCTAACATAGTGTTCTGCGCTATCATTATTATTTATTTAGAGAGTAAGCATATACGTATCCTTATCATCTAAAGGAAGTAACGCTGCACTGATCACATGATTTAACGTTACCAAGTCTTAGATGCCTATAAATTATATTCATATCTTTGGATTATAAATGATTCTTCTATGCCTACAAAATGACCATGGCTATGATTGACAGGTACATAACTGCTTCTAAATGGAATGACTGACCAGTTAACGTTAGTTCGAAATACACCATACATATTCCAGCATGATTCAGGGTCAATGGTTTGGTTGTTCACATGGTGTAACAACATGAATTTCCCGTAGGATATGATCATCCACATACTAACTTACAGATTATGTTATAAGCCGTTCCCATATCTCATAAATACTCACACAGAAACAGGAAATACACAAAAAGGTTCACTCGGTCATTCGAAGCATAGTTCTGTATTCCATGGTTGTTTTGAAAGTATGTTTATGCTGTTAGGCTGATTTCTCAGTCCTCCCTCATTCTCTATTATGGAGGAATAGAATACTTCAGATCCCACCAACCCTACAACCCCCAAGAGGTAATCCCGACAGTATTGTTCTCAATATCTCATTTTATTTTGCAGAGCAATCAGCTGACCCTCAACACAAGTAACCCCGACTTGACACTATGTTTCCAACGTACAGTCCTGGCATGGCCTCCTGCTATAGTGCTGGTGCTATATACACCCCTACACTTATGGTCAATACGTGATAGAAAGACAGTCAACAGTCTCTGTAGCTACAGTAGACTGAACCTCATCCGAACGGTAAGACAATACAACAGGACTATAGTATCAGGCATTATCATGGAAGAGGGTAGACTTTTATAAATCAAATAGGTAAACCCCATAATGTACATTTTATATTACAGTAGCTCTACATTCAACTAGTATTTGGTATTGACATGATAACACTCCAATGATTTCTTGATGCATTTATTGCTAAATAAAATATGTATTGGACATTAAATGCACGGACATTATTCATGATACAACAAATATACATTAATAATTGATGTATCTCCCTTTCCAGCTATTATGTCTCGTTCAGATCCTTACGTCACTACTTATGGTATTTTGGGTGGCTCGACCAACCAGTTCTGGAGACTTCTATATCACCCCTGCAGACTACCTGGCTACTGGTTGTCGCCTTCTCTCCATGGTAAGAACAGAAGGGTTTGCTATACCTAACTGAACTTTGAAATACAAGATCATTTTCAGTGGAAATGACAGCTCAGATTATTTGAGGATACACATCATATAAAGGCCAACATCTACAATTGACCCTTTGGGTGCCGCATAGTGATTTTATGTATTAAACCGTTTGTCATCGAAATGAAGCTTTATGTCGACCCTACGGGGCTGATACACTTCAGAGGGGTCGGCATGATGCACAAATGCAGCCCTGAGGAGTTGACTCACATACTGTATTCAACAAATATATTATGCGACCTTTAAAGGGTTAAGTACATAGTACGTTTTCTATGATGTATTTTCTATTTCCAGTTGGTGGTATTCTGCTTGTTACGGTGGGAGTACATGAAGGGGATGCTCACTTCAGGCGTCCTGTGCTTCTTCTGGTTGTTCTCCCTCATATTCGAGATCTTCCCGTGTCGGTCAAATGTCATGCGAAGGGGTATAGAGGTGAGTCACCACAAGCGATTTTGCAAAGTACATCGCAGTAATGCAGTTATTGACAATATCAAACTCTCAAATAACGTATACGATCAAAGAAAGTGACTTCACCTGTTCATTCACCAAGCAGGAAGTTCATTCCACAGCTATGTATCTAGGCCTATTGTATGAATTGAATTGAATTGAATTAACGCTCGGCACAGTTTGATGAGCTTGTAAAGTTCGGAGACTATCTAGTGCAGCACTGTCTGTGACCAAACATCCTAAACACCGAGCACAATGTTATAAATACACATTGACTTAACTGACTAAAATATTTAACTTCAGGGACTGGGGCAGCAGGAGTCCTACTTTATCGTCTACAACACCTACTTTGCCTGCCTCACACTACAGCTTATACTCACCTTTTGGGTAGATAGTGACAGCTGCCCACAGGAGGGAGATGAAAAGGCACATTTACTGACAGCAGATAGTAAAAGCTACCAAGAGTCTGAAAAGGCCCCATTACTGGCGGATTCTCAGCTACAGAAGAGCTATGAAGAACTAGAAGATGATGGAAAACCAGTAAGTTGTCCAGGTTCACTTATGAATTATGGGATTATTTTCAGTTTATAATATTATATATATATATAAATATAAATATATATATATATATATATATATATATATATATATATATATATATATATATACACACATATATATATATATATGCCTATATAGATAACCCACTACAGACAGTTTTAATAAGTGGGTGTATTATATTCATACATTGTACATACATAATAGAGATCAGTGCCATTCATGCGCTATTATTTTTATTATTATTTTATTTAGATGCGCATTCGTCCCGACGGGACGGTCTTCCGCGCACCATACTGAGTACAAATCCTAGTTCGAGTATGATGCTATTGGCGTAGTGGTTGCGTACAAAGGTAGTTATTATATGTGGGCTTGTATATGGATATGGTATATGTTATTGGCATATCAAACAGGTACCGTAAATTCTCGCGTATAAGCCGCGGCTAGTACGAGGGTCAGATCGCCAGTGCGGCTTATAGGATCTGCCCAAGGTCGGGGTGCGGCTTATACGCGAGTTTTAGCCACTATGGTACAGTACTAAAGTCACCAGAATCAGATCGCCAGTGCGGCTTATAGGATCGGCCCAAAGTCGGGGTGCGGCTTATACGCGAGTTAGGCTTATGCGCGAGAATTTACGGTATTCTTATAATTACAGAACTTAATGTGAAATAACAGTTTTACATGAGGCGTTTGTGTCAGGGCGTGGCGCTATTCCAGCTTAAGTTTAGAGATGGCAGATTTAAATTTATTGTATGTAGGTAGTTTCTGCGTTTCTTGGGGTAATTTGTCCCAGATCGAGACAGCCCGATAGTAGGGCGACCTTTCATAAAATGCAGATTTTGCTTGCCGCTTGGCGAACCTGACTTTTAGGTCACCTCTAGTGCGCACATTAGCCTGGAATAAGGCCTCACCCTTCTTGTACTTCTTCCACATAATGCATAGTAACTGCTTACTTCGTCTGACTGATAGGGTTTCAACTCCACATTCTTTGTGTAGATCAGCAATGCTGATGTCCCTGACGCGGGCTTGTAGACAGGTTCTTAATGCTTGGTTTTGCATGCGCTGTAACTTATTTAGCTCATCTTTAACTACACTGCCAATGTAGAATGAGCAGTATTCCACAGAGGGGGATATCATTATTTTGTAAAGACGAAGGCTGACTGCTTGGGTCATGCTCTTACAGAGACGGGTTAGTTTGATATTTTTATTTCCGAAATTCTTTTTTACTTTTGTTAGATGAGGTTTGATTGTTAATTTGCTATCCAATTCTACGCCTAGATACGAGTATGTCTTGCAGCTCGGAAGAACCTGTCCACATAACGTGACGATTGGCTCATCTAACCTGTCTATTCTGCTGGCAGATCCAAAATACATGACCATGCTCTTGGAGGTGTTTATAGTCATGTAATTTTGGTGACACCAGTTGCCCACCGAGATTAGATCTTTTTGTAACAGCCGCAGTGCTTTTTGTGGGTCGCTATGGGATGCATACAACATTAGATCGTCTGCATACATTGCGAATTTGCAATTATGGATAGTGTCAGCAAGGTCGTTTATGTACAGGACAAAGAGGGGGGGGCCCAAGATGGACCCCTGGGGTACTCCAAAGTGTACTGGCGAGGAGGGCGAGTGGCCGCCGTTACACAAAGTTTCATGTGAGCGGTGGCCCAGGTAGTCACTCAGCCATTTTTTCAGCGCCCCGTGTATATCCAGCCTGTGTATTTTATGAATTAGGGTTGGGTGGTGGACACTATCAAACGCTTTGCAGAAGTCCACAAAGCAAGAGGCTGTTACCTTACCATCATCCCGTGCAACAAACCAGTCCTCAACTACAGCAAAGACCGCATCAGCGGTTCCTCGACCAGGCCTGAACCCATGTTGATTTTTGTTTAGAATGTCATTATCTTCTAAGTGCTTGGATAGGACAGAGTGCACTAATTTTTCTAAAAGTTTGCCAGGGAGGGGTAGTAGTGTTAGAGGACGCCAGTTTTTGATATTACTGAGGTTTCCCTTTTTTGGTATAGGGATAAGTAAGCCTTTTGACCATGAGGCCGGGAATCCACCATTTATGATTGATGTTTTGAACATGGTTGTCACCGCCGGCACTAGACATGACAGGGCGTCTTTCAGGACGCAACTGTTTATACCCTTCATACCGCATGACTTGTCAATGTTGATTTTAGAGATCAATGTCCTTACATCAGCTTCACACACAATTTCCTCAATGTCAATGGGGGGTTCATTGTCATCTATATCTGGATCTGGGATTAGGATGCCAGTGGGTGGTAACTTGGAGAATAAATCTTGGCCAATATTGGCAAAATAATTATTTATGTAGGCTGCCGTCTGTTCCTTGGGAATGATTTCCCCAGTGAGATCGTTAACTAGTTGTATGTTTAGGTTTTTGGTGACTGGGTTCACCAAAGCACTGACGGCGCGCCAGAACTTATATGGATCTCCCCTAGCATTTTCAATACATAGTATTATGTAGTCGTTTTGGGCATTTTCAAGCTGTCGTTGTGTGCGATTTCTGAGACGCCTAATGGCCCTCAGGGTCTCCCTATTGTGAGAGAGGCGGTTTTCTGCTATTAGCTTCTGGCGTTCATTGAGCATTTCAATGGTTTCAGGGCCAACCCATGGTTCAGATTTTTTCTTAATGACTATGGTCTTGACTGGACAATGCCTATCTAAGTAGGATATGAGATATTCGTATATGATGAGCCATTGTTCGTCAGGGTCGTGAGAAGCATAGAAAGCAGTGAGATCAAGGTTGGTGATCTCCCTCTGGAGATCATCAGAATTGTAATGCCTATATGATCTGCCTGTAAATGATAGGCTGCAACGCTTCTCACGATCCTTTTTCCTACAAGCGTAGATGCTGTAGTGGTCGGCTATCATGCAATTCAATACCCCTGCATGACTCACAATGTCACAGTTAGTGATTATGTGGTCCAGACAAGTGCCTCCATTGTCATTTTCGTTTGGGCGGGTAACCTCTTCGATATATCTCTTGAGACTGAACTCACGACACATATCAAATAGATTGACTGAGCCAGTGCTATTCCTATCGCGGGTCTTTATGTTTAGGTCTCCGACCAGCCAAACTTCATATTTGAACCTATCAATCAGTTTTAATGTGTCGCAGAGTCTGGTGTCAAACTCCACCACATCTCACTGTGGGGGGCGATAGATATTTAGTATAAGTAGCGGTTTATGTTTGGGCTCTTCAATTTGGACTGCTTGGATCTCAATGTCAGGCAGCATTAACTGGAGTGCAGGATTAACTCTACTGAAAGGGCTTAACGTGTCAGTTAGGTAGATCATGAGGCCACCTCCACTGTTGGTCTCCCTATCATGCCGGAATATTATCTTACCAGGCCAATGGATGAGTGCGTTGTTGCTGGTATCGTTAAGCCAGGTTTCGCACACACACAGAATATCACAGCTCAAGCTTAGCTTGATGTCAATCATTGTGCGCCTATTTGTACTTCTGGCATTACAGGCTGCTATTGAGATACCTTTTAGTCCATTGAGGAAAGATTGTGTGTTTACCAGGTCTAGGCGGCATTGTATGTTATTCATCGTAGACTGGGATGTATGTTAGTAGTTTATGGGGAGGGGATTCAAGGAAGGGGGGGTGGGTGGGGGGGGTTCTTGTCCCGAGTTGTAGTACTGGAGACGCGAACAGAGTGGCGATCGAGTGAGCTAGACTCTAACTGGATCAGAACTCTATAGAGGGCTAATGGAGTTAGAGTCAATGCTAGAGTGTGGTGGGGGGCTCCGCAACCCCTACAAAAAAACATGGTAATGAGAGTCATCTATGGTTATATGGCCCAGTTGGGCTTAATATCTATTTGGCATTTTATGTAATAGATTTAGGAGTATGGCGCCTGACGAGGTATGTTGCTACACCGGTATGTTGCATTTAAGCAACAATATGGCCACCATATCATCTTTGAATGGACTACATCATCCTTAGATTCACAAAGATGGACAATACTGACAAGGCTTCAAGACTCAGATGACTCTGAGGCCTGATTGATTCGATATCAAAATAATATGTTGTTGTTTTTTGCAGAAACCAAAAGCCTGTCCTCATGATCTTACAAACTTCTGGGGCAGGTTGACCTATCAGTGGCTTTTCAAGTAAGATACTATTATAATAATCTTCTAATGAATCATTAATGATCTTTGCCATTCATTCTTACTTTGAAATATCTTAAAAGTGAGTAGGGCCCTCTTATATTAAATCAACTGACTGCCACTATAGCCTTGTTATTCTTTGTAGGGATGTAGTCAAGGGCTATCGGAAGCCAGTCACATTTGAAAATCTATACGCTTTGCGACCCACAGACAAATGTGAATCCCTTCTGGAGAAATTTCGCAAAAACTACTACATCACTAACAATAAAAAGGACCGGTAAGTTCTCTCATTCCTCTTCATTTTAACGTTATTTCATTAACCACATATGAGAATACACAACATATTTATAGGTTATTGTTTATGTTATATCTCGTTCAATGTTCACCAAGTCAGTAAATGTGTATATTTTTTTAAATGGTACAATTTTCTTATCGAATAAGAGAGTGGTCTACGTGTTTACACATGGGTTTGGAGTGTTTTTAATGGGAAGTGCATGGCTGGCCATGATAGAACATCTTTTAATCGCAAGGTGTGAGGTGAGCGGATTTTCAGGCGAAAGCTCAATAGCTGAAAGTGAAGCATATATGCATTGTCCTCACTCTGTATAATATCACGTTTTCACAGCCCCACTGATAAACCGACATCCGTAAAACCGCATGACCAGCTATGGAAGGCCATATTAAAATGTGTGGCGAAAGACTTTGTGGCTGGTATGGGTTTTCGGATCGTCTCCATACCGATATCGTTCGTCAACCCTCAAGTTCTCAGGTACTTTATGAATACCACCTGTTATCCTTGCCTCCCAAACAAGACTCTTAGAATGCTTTGCTTATCACACTACCCATCTGCATTGAATTTTGATTCTGCTCTCTAATACCTACTTACATTTAACATTCCGACTCAATATTCTCAAATTGTACTGTAATTCATCCTAAGCTGTTCATTGAGAATGGGTTATATATGTTTCATAAACATAATAGTGAACGTGTACCTCACCTTGGTTTGGTCAGCTTTCATGATCAGAACAAGGTTGGTTGTTGGCCCAAACAGTCGTCACATGAAAATAACCATTTACATTATTTTCCAGCCTACTTATTACCTTCGTTGAAAGTGGTGATCCTGAGAGCTGGAAGGGTATCATGCTATCCGTGTCAATGCTGGTGGTCAACTTCACTTTTTCAATACTTATCAACAACTTCCTACATCGGGCTTTCTCGGCAGGCATGCAGGCTAGAACTCTAGTCAATACCATTGTGTACCGCAAGGTGTGTGAGCTGTTCTATTTGTTACTCTGTGTCTATAGTAAAGAGGGTCATTTTCCGTACGACGGGCTGGGTGAGTAAAAGGATGCTGGCCACACTGAGGGTGGAGGGGGGGGGGGAGGAGAATGTATGCGAGTTACTGCCTGTAAAAGGCATGGTAAAATATACCCTTCTTCTAACATATATCTATCTGCAGTGAAACATGTTTATTTTGGGGGAATTCTTCTAAATAAAGATTATCTACTGAGAGCTGTGTTTTGCGTTCTGCTTGCAGGCCTTGCGTCTGTCCAGCACAGCCCGGAGAGAGACGACGACAGGCCAGGTGGTGAACCTCATGTCAGTGGATGCCCAGAAGGTGCAGGACATGTATGTCTACTTCACCCTCCTATGGTCCATCCCCATCGTCATAGTGATCGATATCTACTTCCTGTGGCAGGTTGTAGGCGTGGCCTGTCTGGCCGGCCTTGGAGTTCTGCTCATTATTGTGCCACTCAATGCTATGTATTTTGCCAACGTTGGATTTAAACTTCAGGTAAGTTAGGATGTTCCTGCTTACAGCGTTTGCCCAACGATGTTGACTGCTTTACTTAAATAACACAAGTTCGTGCGTATGAATTATGTACCTGTGTTATAGGCGTTGAGTATAATTACTATTTTACTTATATCAATCTCAACAAAATTATAGTTTATGATCATGCACATTTAAGGATTGTTCACACGAAAATGGCAACTTTGTTCCTTACTTTGCTTCCAATATAGAGGAGACAAATGGGACAAAAGGACAAGCGTTTCAGAGTGATGAATGAGATCCTTTCTGGAATGAAGGTAGGTTTGGGGTTTAGCAATATCATATTTCGAAACGGAAGCGCACTAGATGGTCTATGAATTAAAATGTTTGAATGGTTGGATTAGATGAACTGCTGATGAATGTAAAAACAACTATTGGTTTAAATCATTGATAGAAAATATGAAACTTTGATTTTAACAATTGAAAGTGATGAACGCGTGATAATAGTATTGGTAGCAAAGTGGGCCTCATGATGATCATGATCGCACGTGTTTGGAATTAGCTCAGCGTATAGTATTGGAGCGTCCATACCTCATCCTCTAACTAGGGGTTATTTCTCTATAGGTGCTTTTGTTTTCATACCATCCTACTTCCGGCGGGTACAGCTTTTGTAAAGAAAGAGGTGTTCGTTGGTCCTTGATAAATAACCCCTAGAGTGTAATATGGATATTGGATCCATACACTATCATCTCTTTGATTTTAGGTCTTGAAGTTGTATGGCTGGGAACCCTCATTTGAAGACAAGATCTTGGGTTACAGAAACAATGAACTGAGCACAATTAAGGCGGCAAACTACATCAATGCATTCGGCTCCATGTGTTGGCTGTTGACTCCATATTTGGTGATATGATATTATTGTTATTCATAATATGATTGTAATAATAAAAACAAAAATATTATTGAGAATATAATTATGTAATGCCACATAGCTCTGGTACTGCTTGATTATGGGATTTGTAAGCATAAACGATACAACGTGTATTTAGTCATTTATATGGTTATCAGGAGATATCAGTCAAATAATATTCAAGCTTTGTTGTGTTTCTATGCAGGTGTCCCTCGCTATCTTCACGGCCTATACATTTTTAGACCCTGCTAATGTCCTGACAGCAAACACAGCATTTGTTACTATTTCCCTTATTGGTATTATGAACTGGCCACTTTCAATTCTGCCTATGGGAGTAGCTGCCACTTCCCAGGTTAGTCAGTTAACAATCTATACGAAAACTTTTTCACCATAAAGGACATTCGGTCCTGCGGATGTTTTTTTTTTTTGCAGGCCCGGCATAATTTTTGCAGGCCCAGATATCAGAGTACGATGTTGTTATTCAAAAGTAAAATATAAAGCAAGTGTTTGTACTAATAATTATATTGAATATGGTACCCCTGTATGTAACAATTATACAAATCATTTTAATACGTAAATTACTGAAGAACACATACAGAAAATAGACTAGTTTTCTGTATTATGCTGTAGAAACCTTAATAATGGTCCAATTTACAAGCCATAAAAACTGGAATGTAGGCAAAGATCTCTAAATTCGGGCCGGCACTAGTTACCTTTCTGCCAGACCAGGAGAGTTTTTGCCGGCTATAGCCGGTGTCCGGCAGGTTTTTGTATACTAATAGACTGTGTTAATCAGTCATATCAGAAGGAATACCTAACCATTAAAGACCCGTATTTAGAGCTTTTAAACAGTGTGACTTTTATGGTAAAATTCTTTTCAAAATAGTAGACTCGCCGCGGGAGTGTTTCAAACCCGTACGGTCTGCATGATGCTTGAATGCAGTGCTGACGATTTACTTGCCAGGTTTGCAATAATGCACCATGACAATCAATGTCATAGCACATTTAGGTACTTTATGGCCATCAAAGTGTAAAGGGCAGAATGTATGATTTCATACCCTGGATAATTTTTCGTGTAATTCAGGAAACCACTTGAGAGCCTTAAATCGGTTTCTACCATTAGTTTATCCCGTGTCCTCATTCCTACAGGGTATTGCATCTATTGCTAGGATAGCAAAGTTCCTTGACTTAGATGAGCTGGAGGTGGATAGTCCAAATGTTGATCCAACGCTCACCGGTAAGTTGATCGCTGATTTAAAAAAAAGAAGGTTTATTGACACATCTAGCAGATACGCAGCTGCCTCTATAGAGCCATCTCCAGGTGGAATTTACTAAAAACTGAATAAACTGTTATAGAAGACCTTAACAAATTTAAATTAGCTATTAAAAAAGGATATGATAGCTGCTTTATGTAGTTATTGGTACATAGAGATATATTATATGTTATCATGTTCTCTTGTGAATTGTTTTTTACATGAAGACCCCTTACAAACCCAATCCCCCTCATCACTCATCTCATCTCATCAAACAACTGTTCCAGATCTTAATGTAAATATCCCAGATCAGTCGCACCACTATTGTAATATGGTTGATATTTTTGTCATAACGCAGTGATAGCCATACCATTGAATTGAATACGTTAATGAAATGATAGTAAATACAGGGGTCCTAGCGGAAGGAATGCAACGCGCACATGCTAGGTTTAATACACTTAATAAATTATTATATTCTTTTGATGTAATTGTATTATTTTCCCGAAATAAAACACTTAAAAAAAAAGTGAATCTGCAACAGTTGAATATCTAGTCCTAACATGGGGTTCATTTCCCGAAAGCTGTTGCAATAACCTTTCTCATGCTAGGCCCTATGTATGGAAAAAATGCTAATATTGGTAACCATAGCAACTAGAAACATTCCATTTGTCAAATTTATCAAACTTTGCACTAGACTGGCTGTACTTTGAGCCATGGAGGAACCTTATATACCTTTGCCATGGCAACAATGGAACTTTTGTATCACATGCCCAACATGGGAATGACATAAAACTTATTGAGATAAGTTACATAGTTTTCTGTACATTTCTCATATTGCATAAAAAACTTTATTTCATGGTGAATACGATCTATCAATGCTAAAGCAATGGCAGGGTCGTATGTGAGTGAGGCGTGCAATAACCCTAGGCTGTATTGCATGCTGTAGCTTTATTGCACGCTCCCAGGGGTCGCTATGGGGTCGCCATGGGGTCGCCAGGCTACCGAGGGTCACGTGACCTCTGCGAAATTCAATATGGCGGCCGACGGAGGTAAACAAACGCCGCGGAAGTAAAAAAACATCGTGGAAGTAAAGAAACATAGACTACATATCTATTTTACATCGAAATACCCTGAAATAAATACAGAGCGTCACTTTAAAGTGCCCTCTTCACTGATTACTGCACTTGTGGTCCTTGGGCTGTATTGCACTAGGCCTACGGCCAGCGTGCAATACAGCCCAAGGACCACTCGTGCAGTAACCAGTGACTCAGCCACTTTAGCGTGCAGCTCTGTCTATATATGATGATAACTAAGATGAAAAATAACAATAATTATCATCATGGGGGAGAATACTCAGCCTCAGCCAGTGAGCAAACTTGAAATTGCAGATATTTATTATCATTTTCCTGCTTAACTTGCTCTAAAATGATGAATATCCATCGGATGACAAATGCAAGCCCATGTATAAAAAGCTGAGGTCACCCCGGAGACATTAGTATGTCTTACAGTAGTGTACACCTAATATTTATATGATAGAACAGCATAGGACTTTAGATATGTGTAAAATACGCCATTTCACGCCATTTTACGCCACTGGGCCCCTAAGGGATTTACAATTCTAGTACAGGTAAATTTTACTATACTGCTAATTCATAGGTTTACTGTTACCTTATAACATAATTGTCATTGGGCCCTTTTATTGGGTCATTTCTTTATATTGGATACAACTAGGCATCCATGCCCTGTAGGGCAGTATACTTTTCTTTTTTCCCTTTAGGACTTTTCTTGTACAGGTTAGGAACGATAAACATATTTATGAAGTATGGAAGGAGAGTTCATGGTTTGTTATCATCTTGTAGACGATTATACTTGTCTTAACAATCTTTAGAGAGGGAAAGAATAACTGAACTCAAATGCTGCATGTCCCGGGTGACACCTAGTTAAGTTTTAAGGTGACATTCTCATCAAGAATGTGCAGGTCATTTATCTAGTATTCTATAGTCTACTAGCGGATGAAGCATAAGTAGTGAGACTGAAGCTCCGAAGCGTTGCCAGTAAATGGTATACTCATATTGTTTTTATTTCACCATTAAACTTATTGATATCTCTCTCTCTCTCCCTCTATATATATATATATCATTTTTTACAGAAGATAAACTGATCATAGAAAACGCAACATATAGCTGGGGACGCGAGGAGGCGCCTACATTATCCGAGTATGTAGAATAATGCAATGACATGTCGAAAAATCTCTTTCCTCCTTTTATAATTGTGTTTGTGTCATGCAATAGTTGATTTCACAGTGGCTTATAGATATTTTTTATAGAGTTTTATTAAGGTACATTAGATACAGTATGTAAATACATACAATCCAATTTCTGAACTACGGATTAATCCAATCTGCCGTTCAGTCCTTCTTTATAATCCTGACTTTCTATAATAATATATAAGTGCTGGTATTGTCAATCAACATACGAGAAGGGAAATAATGCATCGATTCAGATGACCTTATGCAGAATACAGAAACTTATAAGGTTTTTTTCTTCTATACTTTCTACATAATTATAAAGTATTGGGTCCACCCTGTAACAGGCGGGATAATCCTTCTTTAACATACATTTGGAAGTTTTCAGGTCAACTACCATGGTGTATTCTGCCTTTAGCTTATTCCAATGTCGAATTGCCCGCTCGTGAAAGCAGTTATATACTACAGGATTTCTGGAGTACCTCTCAATGTACCTTAAACCTAGCATGTATCTTGTATTAGCTCTTCTAACATCAACATAATTAATATCAGTGTCCAAAGACTTAATAGTGTACGCATAATATAATAAATGTAAGTCTCGTCTTCTATTGAGATACCTACATTTACTTTTTACATGTAGATATTGCTTGTTGTTCCTTTATCTTTCCGATGTACTCTATCTTTCCGATATTATTATTCTTGCAATGTATTTTGAACCAATGCTTAATTTCCGAGCGTGAAACTCCCGAAAAATAAACTGAAAATATATCTAAAAGTGTAATTGCCTTCACTAGTGACTTTCTCTCTAATTTCAGCATTAACCTGCGAGTCCCTGACGGAGGTCTGATAGCCATCGTAGGAACTGTAGGCAGTGGCAAGTCATCATTGATCAACGCCATTCTTGGTGAAATGTTTTCCCTGAAAGGCCGTATCAGGTACAATGTAAGTGTTTAATATCGTGGTGTGTCAGAGTAATGCGGGTAGATAATTATATTGATTAATTATTTTCGATAAAATTAAAAGGCCAACTGTGTCAGGATATTATTGTGCTGGTGCAAGCTTTGTATCATAGATTCTGAAGCTATTTGAACGCATTGTTAGTATATCATCCTTGAAAACAATTCAACTTTACCATGGCAACCTTTTGGCTGTTATGCAAAAAAGCTACCACACTCTGCATGTAACTTGCCTGTAATGTTTGATTTTACTTGGCCTGATTGTGTCCCCATCACATATTGAACAGGGTAAGTTGGCTTACGTGCCCCAGCAGGCCTGGATTGTCCACGACTGCCTCAAAGACAACATTACCTTTGGTAAGCCATTCAGCAATCGCAAGTATGACAAGATTATCAAGGCATGTGCTCTGGAGCAAGACCTGGCCATGCTTCCTGGCGGGGATCAAACAGAAATTGGAGAAAAGGTAAGGCATTCTGTGCAGGCCCTTTAAGCTAGATCTGGCTCGGCAGAAACTGTTCGGAAATGTGTAGTGTAGTGAGTTCTATAGAATACATACGGGACTTTATCATACTAATAATATAAATATACATTGGAGAAGGTTGATTGAGTTGAAAGTTGAGACTGCTATCAATTATGTATATATCTACGGTCAATGGCTGAGGTCCTCTTGCCCTTATTTGAATGTATCGTATTTTATAACATCACCAAGTGAATAAATACGTTATAAACTAAAACAACACAATTTTCCTCTTTAGTACTTGATTGACCATACAAGGCTATCCACACCCACCATGTAGGCCTTATGTATAGGTATGTAATCTCCTCTACAGGGTATCAACCTGTCAGGGGGGCAGAAGCAGAGGGTGTCATTAGCACGAGCTGTGTACCAGGATCAGGACATCTATCTCCTTGATGACCCTCTTTCTGCTGTAGATGCTCATGTGGGAAAACACATATTTGATCATGTCATAGGACCGTCAGGTATTCTCAAGCATAAGGTATGTATTTTCAATCAGATTTAAAAGTTATTCATAAATTATTCCCAACAAACTTATTAATCAAATTCGTATTCGAGTGGCCATCTTGCCCGAAATGTCAAAGGCTAAATCCTCTGGAGTAACTTTACCTTTTGGTTTGTAATGGTGAGCTTGTACCTGGCAACCTGGACAAAATTGCCCATGAACCCTGGCGTCGTATTTCACCCCACATTGGTGACAGAATACCATGCTGGGGAGCTCTGCAGAACTCAACAAATACACACGGTGCCGGAGGAGGAAATGATATGGCCGGTACTATACCGCCTACAAGGTGCAATGCGCCACCTGGTGTGCGCATGCTGAACTAACACTTCCCGCGTGAATATAACACAATAACGATATGATAGTTATTGAACCCATATCTGACATATTCTCGAATCATTATTTATAGAAGGTTCAGAAGCTTTCTCATTTCACGTTTTAACATGTATACAAACCGAGCAAAACCTATGTACTAGTAGCTATTATTAACGACATATCAATAGCGCACATTATACCGGACATTATTAGGCCCATAAATTTAATGGTGGTACACTGTGAATTCTTATTTAAAAAACATGCAAAACGTGACTCACTATCGATTTGTACACAAAACTATATTTCTAAGGTGCGATCTAACTAAATGGATCGTGTTTTCATGCTTGCAAGGCAGCTAGGGGGAACTATTTCAGTCCATCAGGCTGTGACCCCCCCCCCCCCAGTTAGTTATGGGCATGCGTAACCCTGCAGTGTTACATATTGGACCTTGAGAATCTTCAAATTAATTAAGTGAATAGACGTTCACGACGTTGTCTAGCTGTCTCAATGTTCACATTCCTATATTCATATATATACTACTTGCATTGAGAGCCTCATGTAATTTAGGAAACGTTTCCAGTTCTTATATATTGATATAATCGCGTATACAATATTTTGGAATGGGTGTCATCAACTGTGGAGAACATCAAACCTTTTCGTGTTTACAAGCATCTATGCAATGTCATGGGGTACATCAGCTGATCATAGGGATATCACGTCCATGGGACACCCAACATAGTAAAAGCAATGTCCTCGTCTAGGATACAAAGATGTATGCCAGCTAGCGCCAAACAGCGCGCTCATGATCACTGCAGGGTGATGAGAGAGACCCCATGTGAGTGAAGTGGAAACTAGTAGTATTTAGGGACTTAGTTTCTCATACCAGTAATATATTATCATGACCTAGGAAGTCATATGCTATTCATGCATATGCATGGGAAAAATGTATTTGTAACACAACAGGGGAAAACGTACCATTACGGGGATTTAGTGTCATAAACAGTCACTAGATGGCCACCAGTGCAGCAACAATCCATTATCCTAATGACTTATCACGAAACATAATTTATGGTAACTTCCCCTTATCCGATTTTGACAATTATGATCTCAAAATGATCCCTATGACCTTGTCCTCCCAACAAAGATAAACATGTATTTGTGTGATCATCTAATTTTGACAAGACCAACAGTTTCCTTCTAGAATTAAATGTAGTATTATGCAGGATAATTTGCGTTCCCACTCAGTAGCCCTAGCAATGTTAACTTAAGAAAGAGACAGGTCCATATTGGTTGCTAAGAAAAACTCTTGACAATCATTTTGGGTGTAGGACTGTCAGGATCAGGAAGAGAAGTGGATAAAGGTTCCATGATAAGTCAGTAGGATAATGTCATATTGTTGCATGGGTGGTGGCCACCTAGTGGCTCTTTATGACACTAATTGCCTTGTTGCGTCACAATTTTTACAGATGTCTTAAATCTATCTGATATCATTACTGACAGACTAGGGTGCTTGTCACTCATGGCATCACCTACCTGCCCCAGTGCGACATCATTGCCGTGTTGAAGGACGGGAGGGTGGAGGAGGTGGGCAAGTATGATGAACTCCTCGAGAGGGATGGCGCCTTTGCAGAGGTCATCAGGTCATATCTTGAAAACGAGGCTGCAGATGAATCTGATGAAGAGACAGACAGTAAGGGGATATTTTGATATGCCTCTCAAAAGGTTAAATATATTTCAATATAATATAAGCAAACAAAGATAAGCCCATACGTCACTAATATTTTCAATAATTTGTTCTGGTCTGGTTCGCGGGATGTGTCGCCATGAATGTCTATCTGAAAGCCCATACCCAGTGGGCACAGAACATTGAATCAACATTGATGAATGGTTGACAATGTTGATTCAATGTTGATGCACTGTTGATTCAACATTGAGCTGAAATCTGTGCCCACCGGGTAGTGTCGCTCAGTGTCACCCCAGTGGAGTCTGGCCTATGAGTGTCGTGTGATGACTCCTCAGAAATGTCTGTGCTTGACAAGTCGGCATTGCACTTGAAAAAATACCTCGGGGAATAACTAAGGCCACTCGAAAAAAATCTGGTTTCCCATGACCAAGCACTGAAAAATATGATGAGGTAGTTTTTTTTTTGTTTTTTTTTACTGAGAGGCCAAAATGTATAGGAAAATGTAGACTTTCACGAAGAAATTTCACACTTTAGTAGTAAAAGCATTTATTCTTAGCCCACTGCATTACTGCCAGTATGAGCTTTAATTTGATACCAAATTCTTCAACACATTTTTTCATTAAAATTGTAGGAAAAACGAGAATTAAAAAATGGTTTCCCCAAATCATGGTTTTCATGACGTGAGCGCTGATGAGTTAGCAGTCTGCTTTTTTTTGAGTGGCCTAATAGAATGTTTGATACTTGGTTTTGAATCAATTGGTCTGCTAAGAACAGGAATGTTATTCCTTTATTGGTTACATGTCTGATTGGTAAATGTTTCATTCACTTATCCTGTGTCAGCTATGAGAGAAGTCTTGTCACGGTTATCAAGCCATAGTGAGATGAGCGAAAGTGGCCTGACAAGTGACACCGATGGTAAATCTAGGTCCTATAGTCGAAGGAGCACACAGAGAAGGTGGGTCTAGATAACCATGTTAAATATTATTTCGTGGTTTTACATAACTATTTTGAGAATAGGAGAACGCTGTGTGACAGTGTATTTTGTATTCGCATGTAGTGAGCTCAGAACGCGAAAACAGAGAAAAGAAACAGCGTCAAAAGGGAGTTCAGGTTGCCTCCAGAATGGCTCCCCTCTCTAGGGGAGTCCAGGTCACCTAAGGGAGCCTAGGTGACTCTCTGGCATCTGATCTAAGGGAATCACCTGGGGGAGTCGTATGACCTAGATAGCTATCGTCTCCCCCAGGTGACCCCCTTAGGTCAGCCAGAGAGTCACCTAGGCTCCCTTAGGCAACCTGGACTCCCCTAGAGAGGGGAGTCATTTTGGAGGCAACCTGGACTCCTTTTTGACGCTGTTTCTTCTCTCTGTGAATGATAGCCTAACATAATAACATTATTATTATCAAATAAGTCTCATAATTGAAAAAAAGGTGAACATGATAGCAATAGAAACTCTACATGTAATAGCGTCATTGCACAATATCTGCAACTAGCTTTCAATCTCCCATCGCTATCAAGGCATCTATAGCATGAACTACAATAGTCATATAACCTACATGGTCACGACATATTGCTTGATTCTTTAGTACAAGCCGGAGTTTAAGTCGGAGGAGTCGAACTTCGAAGACATCACATGCAGAGGATGCGGAGGCACTTGCCAAAGGAATCAAGCTAGTACAGGAAGAGAGGGAGGAGAAGGGAAACGTAAGAAATAATTTTGTCATGAAGAAGGGGGAGGAATGTTTGTATCATGCGTGCTGAACTCATTGGTGTGTCATCAGGCCTAATATTCTTTAAATTGGTGGAATAGTTTGCTTCCCTAGAACCTAGCTCCAGTTGTTGATCTGTCTAGTATAATAATATTCATGAATAGATTAGAAAATTAACCCTTGTACTGTATAACAACATTGTAACAATATTGCTGTTAGCACGTTGTCTCTATATGACCTTGCGTTACCCGATAATGACCGACTCACAACAACACATACACTTGTATAATGGAGTGTGGGGTTTATAATAAACCTTTGAATTCCTTTCCTTCTCCATAACAGATTGGGCTCGATGTGGCTAAGTCATACCTGAAGGCATGTGGCTACTTAATGGTGAACCTGGTACTATGGAGCCATGTATTCTACATCGCCTTCCAGGTAAATTTAACACAAAACAAAACATGATTCTTGTTACATTATCTGTAACTAGACTTGATTTTTTAAACATGAATGTTGTTCAATTTTCTCGACAATAATGACAGTTGGTGGAATAGTTTATTACATGGCTGTTTTGAGGTGATTTGCTAAGTGGCTGCTTGGTCGGTCTATTGTCATTTATGGGTATATCAGTCTTAATTCACATTTATCATTTCAATATAAATTGATAATGACATCTCCCACATATGCTTTATATATTATTTTCAGATTATAACCAACATCTGGCTAAGTGACTGGAGCTCAGACATCAGTGTTAATGCTACATATGATCGGGATCGATCACTCTATAGGCTGTCTGTCTATGGCTACCTAGGTTTTGGTCAATGTAAGTATCATCTGTATACCTCATCCACAATGAAGTTTTCCACTATATGCACACCTTTGAAATATTGATATAACACATCGAGAACAACTCTTATAGATTAGTGATGTTCTGGCTTTCACCTCCTCGTCTATAGTATACATCTTACATGAACATGGCACATGAGGTAAAGCTGACATTGCATTATTGTTACCTAACCTATTCTAACCTGGTCTTTCAGTGACATTCGCCTTAGTTGAAGCGTTTGCAGTTGCCTATGGGTGTTACAGTGCCTCTCTAGTGATGCACAAGAATCTGCTAAGTCGCATCCTCAGAGCCCCAATGTCCTTCTTCGATACCACCCCATTAGGCAGAATAATAAACAGATTCTCAAAGGTGAGTCTGGTTTCGACACAATCAATCTCCTCAATCCCACTGCACACTGTTTGATTGTTTAAAAAAGAGTTATGTATATGATTGAAAGTTTATGCTTTTTACATATATAAATAAAGACAAATTAAAAAGGAGAATGGTTCTTATTAAAAGGATTATGAAATGAATACGTGAAACTCTTCTTTGATTAACCTTATCCTTTCCCCCCTAGGATCTGGATGTGCTAGATGCTAACATGCCCCTGTTCATCCGGCAGTGGTTGTTTGCCGTAGCGCCTGTGTTTGTGACCATTGTCCTCATCTGTTATTCCACACCGATTTTTGCTGCCGTGTTCATCCCCCTGGGCATTCTCTATGTCATCGTCCAGGTAACCTTATCCGTCTGGTATTTGCTTGGACATTTTCCAAACGATTCAGTAAACCAGAAAACAAATATCAAAGTCTGTCTGGAATATGATTGATTATGCCTAGATGCAGCTAGATCCTGGATGCTGAATTGTGGGATAATGCAGTACAATCTGTGTCTTGCCTATTCATAACTAAGTATAATGGAAAGATGTATTGAAAGTCAATCAAATTAAACCAATTCATCAACAAATTGGTGTAATACAATAGCAATGGCCTCTGCATATGCACAATGTTATGGAAACTAATGTGGTTTGATATTACCATTGATCTCTCCCACTGTATTAAGAACAACAATATGACATGTATTTTCAGCGTCTGTATGTGACCTCGATGAGACAGTGGAAGAGGATAGACTCTGTCCGGAGGTCCCCTATCTACACTCACTTTGACGAGAGTGTGGTGGGGTCTGCCTCCATCAGGGCTTATCGTCGTGAGCAGCAGTTCATCAACAAGTGTGACAGACTGATAGATGAGAGCCAGAGACCTTGGTTCCTGGTCATTACAGGCTACAGGTGAGTGCATGGTTAGATATATAATATAAGGTATCCAGGTGAGATAATTCAATGTATCAAATATTACTTTCCCAGGAGAGTGATGGAGTGATCAATTATGAGATATTATCAGACATAATTATGAAAGACATAATACTATTTCTGTAATTGAGGACGTCATGAATTATCTGCTATATGATAGCTATAGCTGGATTTAGTTCAGCTACTACTTCAACGGTTAAAATGACATGGTCCGAATTTTTCAATATTTTAAATCCTACCTAAATATGTTCCAAATGTTAGTACAATATCATATTTGGAGGATAGGGAACAATACAATGTCATCTATGGCCCATATAGGAGCCCATTTAATAGGTCCAACGTGGCCGAGGTACAATCATATTACAGTGTATTGTCAATGGGGGAATTATAGCCTGCACTCCAAAAGTCTTAAATTGAGTATAAAACTGACAATTGACTGAATTCTAAGCTGAATTAATGGGGAATAATGTTAATAAATAGATAGGGCATGTCGTATGACCATACTGAACATTTTTGTTCGTTTTCAACAAAATTGATTTTTGAGCCTAATCATCGGACCATGTCACTTTGTTCTGGTGAAGTTTAATCACTTGATCTCACTGAGAACCTGCAAATAACACCCATAAAACGTTTCTCTGTATGTTTCAGGTGGTGTGGCATTGTTATGGAGTGTCTAGGGGCCTGTGTGGTGTTCTTTGCCTCCCTGTTCGCTGTACTACAGAGGGACACCATCAGTGCAGGCATGGCCGGCCTGTCTGTTACCTATGCCTTGCAGGTAAGTTAATATGCTCATAGATAATGTAGATATGTTATTCCCCATATCTACGACCAGTGCCATCATGGATGTGGCACTTCAGCAACATGAGCATTCAAAATACACAATGTTATTACAGAGGCCAACTTTAAAATAATATCTTTAAACACCATGTTCCACCAACAGAATATATTCCTGCATCCTTCATGTCGCTACTTCTCCTTATCTCAGGTCACTGTCTACATGGGAGCTGTCATCAGAACATCCTCAGAACTTGAAACCTATGTTGTGTCAGTGGAGAGAATTGACGAATACCTGAAGATCGACAGTGAGGTGAGGATTCCATCCATATTCGTTGCTTTACCATTCCCACCTATGTTTGATACTGATTCTGAAAATGTCCTTGGCGCACATAATGTTTCCTAGGCCTCTGGCCGTGTTGATATACGGTACAGTAGCAGACCCACGTATTTACAGCAGGAATATTGAATATCAGAAATAAGTCAATACAAAACAACAAGGTGAGCCAGCGTCCCACTCTGACCTTTATACCTGTACCAACCGTGAGTATAACTCCACATACCCCATACCATCGCTAATGCAACCACCACAAGGAGAGAGTGAACGTATAACAAGCATTTGCTTGTGTTGTTTGTAGGCGGCCTGGGACATAAAGGAAAACCGTCCACCTAACGACTGGCCTGATGTCGGAGCCGTTCAGTTCTCAAACTACTCCACCAGGTACAGACAGGGACTGGACCTGGTTCTCAGAGATATCAACTGTTTTGTAGAGTCTGGAGAAAGGGTGAGTTTTGTTGAGATATTGGCTCAGGCTCATGAGTATACTACACAATAGACATACAGGGATGTCACAAAGTGAAATATTATATTTCAAATAACACAGTTCCATATATTATCATGATAAAATTCGAGATCCTACTCTTTTTCTGATGCAATCACTTTTGTTTTGTGGTATTTTCCTGATTTTCCCTGTTTTCCTTGAAAATTTGGTATTTGATTTAAAAAAACTATAATCCTTACATTTTTTTTCTTAGAACCTTTTTTTAGAATATAAGTAAGGTGGATACATTATTATAAATGATTTAGATGGGTAGGTACCTTTTTACTAAATAGACAGAGCTGCACGCTAAAGTGACCGAGTCAGTGGTTATGTCACGAGGGGTGCCTGGCCCGTACTGCACCCTGGCCGCAGGCCTAGTGCAGTACGGGCCAGGCACCCCAAGTGACATAACCACTGACGAGGTGACTTTTAAGTGACGCTCTGTATTTATTTCAGGGTTTATCAATGTAAAATAGTTATGTAGTCTATGTTAGTTTACTTCCACGGCATTTGTTTACTTCCGCAGCATTTGTTTACTTCCGTCAGCCGCCATTTTGGATTTCGCACAGGTCACCTGACCCTCGGTGGCCTAGCGACGCTATGGCGACCCCATGGCGACCACTGGGAGCGTGCAATACGGCCAAGGGTTATTGCACGCTCCCCTCACATACGGCCCTCCCATTGCTTTAACCTTGACAGTCCGTATTCACCATGAAATAATATTAATTGACACTTTTAGGGAGTAAAAATACCTATTTTTGACTGATTTACAAGAATTTTAACCAAATGTCACAAAACGACCATGTTAATAGCATTACCACAGAGAAATTAGAAATACATTATATTTTTATAATTTTTACATGAATGGATGCGCCATGCCATTCGGATGACAAAACTATTTCAACTTTGTGTCTAGCATATCTAGGACCAACATAATTCAACATTACATGTCGGAAAAAAGGGTCCTCTATTGGAGGGTTGTCCCATACATATCTCACCACTACATGGACCCCCTAGCTATACAAAAGGTGTGAGTGAGACCAAGCCACGGCTCATGCATAGCATTCACAGCTGCCGGGTATGCATGGTCATGACAAACCTGCCTCGAAAACACTTAATATCCTAGTTGTTAACACTTATGTTTGGATATGTATCTTTACATAACTGTCACTTGATTTGTGAGTCTGCTATACATAATTTAGTGACCTCCGACCCTACTTTTACGCACTACCCCCGTAGCTACGGGAAGGAAGGAGCAGGGGAGTGGTACTAACCCCCGGCCTCCCCCTGAGGGGCATGGGGGGGGGCAAAAGGTGTCAGGGGCGGCCTCACCCCCCCCCCTCCCCGGGTAGAGCCACAATACACATAATAAAGCCGCTATAATATGGCAAATCCGCGGCTCTTAGCAACAACTTAGATGGACCATGTATGTATCAATAGAAAGCCATGTTTCCCCTCTGTATAATGGACTTTATAGATAATGGGCGCGGGGTAAATATTTTGAACAGTCCATGAAATTCCAAGAAGGTAGTTTTAACCTTTAGATATCTCTGGTCATCAGCATGCGATTTTAAAGTACAATACACCAAAAGAAAGCTAGATAAATCCTCTTAATGTTTTAGAGGTTCTTACAGCTTTAATGTCTCAGTGGACACCCGTTTCCACATGAATAGATAGAGGTAATTCCCAGTGGTGACCAAAAATGTGGCCCGTGCATAGTAGTCATAACAGTAGCTGCAGCCATCCAACTGATAAAGGCCGGCTATTGGTGACGCTAATGTTAAGGGTGTCCGTTACGTGTCTGTTACGCGTCTGTTACGCTATATGGCGCCATATGGAGCCATATGAAGTACAAGCTATATTAACATATGGCAGGCCACAGTGTCAGCCATATCCATCCTACAAAAAATATAAAAGTATCTACCCCCCCCCTAGATCGATGCCAAGGAATCCAATGAGCACAACTATTTTCTTCTATTCCAAACGGTTGCTTAGCAACAGCCCCTTTTATGTGAAAATAAGCTAATTTTCTTTGAATGGTGAAAATAAAGCGTTTTTACATGGTATTTTCATGGTCATGATTCCCTAAGAAATATTCATAGCTATATCACAAAATTTTATATACATGTTCCCAAAGACCTATATTTTCCATTGCAATTGAGAAATAATTGGGAAACTGAGATATTTTATTTCGATTTATTTCACTTTTAATTGTTGCAAAGTCATGAGCCTGAGCCTAGTAATATTATGATACATTGACTTTGATATTATAATACATTATGTGTCATGCCTCACGTTTCCCCTGTTATTCATGCATAGATCGACTTATATTATTCTATTCATTATCTTATTTCTCGAAAGGGTGTCTTTTTTACCTCATACTATATCTCCCTGCCAATTAATGAGTGAACGTATGTTTCCGATAACATGGTCAGAAAAACGTATGTCAGTTTGTGGAATACGTTGGAATAGTGAACTGCTTCTCAAATCTATCTATGTATTTCTTGAAGACTCTTTTTTTTCAGTCTGGTCAGGTGAATGAAAACCCCAAAGAACACATCTCTTCCTCCGGTATCTATAGATAATATAAAGGTGTTAATAGTGATAACACACAGCTGCATCTTTATTGCTAGTTGTCCAATAAAACCAATAGTTAATTTGGTCAACCCCAACTTTCTCCAACAGATTGGGATAGTTGGCCGCACAGGTGCAGGGAAGTCCTCCCTGTCTCTGGCCTTGTTCAGAATTATAGAGGCTGCAGCTGGCGGGATTTACATAGATGGACGCTGTATCTCAGACATGGGGCTGCATGATCTACGCAGCAAGGTCTCCATTATTCCACAAGTAAGTTTAGGTCCAATATCTTCAATGAGGAGGAATCATTTTAATAAATAAACAGTCAATATTCCTGTAAGTAGTCAACTTTATATTTTTAATAGAAGATTATGAGCAATGAAATGAAATGGTACACTTAGAGAAATACTATTTATATAATGGAGACAATACTAGTAGTACCAAAGAGAAATGATGAAAGTAGCAAAGGTAGTGTTAGAACCATTTGTAATTATTTTTGTTTTAATTGAGCTAAGCTAAGTATGCATCATTAGTGAATTGCAGTGATATATCATTGATATAAAGCGATGTGATGTGGTCCTCTTCCCTGCCTAGGACCCTGTAGTGTTCTCCGGCACCTTGAGGAGTAACCTGGACCCCTTCAACATCTACACCGACCTGGAGGTGTGGCAGGCCCTGGAGCACGCTCACCTTAAGGGCTTTGTCAGGGACGTGGAGGAAGGTCTCATGTATGAGTGCGGGGAGAATGGAGAGGCGTTAAGGTGAGATATTAAGGTCATAAATTCAGTGCTTTCTTCAGAAGATCCGAACTTTGTATAAAAAGAAATGTATTAAACTCAAAGTGTGGAGACAAAGGTTACTTCTTAAAAGGGCAAGTTAGTAACACTATGCATTAACATTTCACGGAGGAATCCCATATGAGTGTGGAAAATAAAAGAGGCAAGGGAAACTGTCCTGTGTAACATTACCAGCAGGATACTTTCAGTTGATGGCTGAAGTGATTTAATGCAGTTTGCATTTTGTCGTCACAGCATGTAACTAGCCAGTGCTACATTCATGCAGCTTTTTTATGAGCCTCCTCTTTTATAATGCTGACCCTAATGACATTTATACACTCCTGAAGATCGGCATGATTCATGAATGCAGCCCTAGCATCATCACAACAAAGAGTTAATTCATTAAATACGACGCAGCACACAGTCTTATATGTAAGATGTTACGATCAAAGAGCTCTACCGGTAACTGGTTTGCAATTCCTTTCATATTTTAGTGTTGGACAGAGACAGTTACTGTGCCTAGCCCGTGCCCTGCTACGTAAGTCCAAGATCTTGGTTCTTGATGAGGCTACTGCTGCAGTAGACTTCGAGACAGACTCGCTGATTCAGACAACCATCAGGGAGCAGCTAAAGCACTGCACCATCCTGACTGTGGCCCACCGACTCTACACCGTTATGGACTATGACAGGTGAGGCAATAGATGTCATTATTGCTGACCATCTATCATCAACACATAATTATAGTGTTCCCTTGTATATGACAAATTGCACTTTGTTAACACACGGTTTCCTCCAATAAAGACATTTTAAACTCATCTCATGCAGGCGACTATTATACCCTAAGCATTATTTCATATCTTACGGCCAATAGCACCTTTTTTCCATGACCTGGTATGATACATTATGTGACATATAACAGCATTTAACCATGCTAAATTTCCTTCTTCAGAATCCTGGTACTGGACAAGGGCAAGGTTCTAGAGTTGGACACCCCAGACAAACTCATGTCTAACAAATCTACAGTATTCTACAGCATGGCCAAAGATGCTGGTCTCGTCTAGTCTGGTTTGATTTTAAAAACCATCACAGGATTGTCCGTTTATAATGGCCAATAATACATATGGGGAATACCGCATGCTATAGGTGTTGGGCTACTATAAAACAATCCCATTCACAATAAGTTGCTAACCTGGAGGTATGATGAGTGTATACAAGTTATGTATGATCTCATATCTTTAGGTTAAGTGTTATATAGTGTAGGGGCTTGGATTACTCGGGCATTGGTGATCTTATAGTATCAATTATTATGTTATGGGATGTCTGACTTCTACCTAGGTCAGTAAAATGTTTTGATATGTGCAACACATGAACAACTATGTATTATATCTTGATGTAAGAATATGTGTGTAGGCCTAAAATGAGTGTGTGACAGCGCTAATGGCATTCTCAATAAACGTGTCAGATTATTTGGTTTAACCGAGAAATGTGAATACTAGAAGAGTGTATGGTGAAATTGTCTTTTACGTAGACGTGCAAAAATGAGTTAACTGTCTTACTGTATGATGTGACATTAGAAGGTTATCAAACATGTAGTTTGAGTGCATTGCAGTGTAGAATTGTGGTTCCTATAAAAAGTATGTTCAAAGTTATGTTGAATCAGTATTGACAACCCTTTATCAATGTTGATTCAATGTTTTGTGCCCACTGGGTATGTGCACAAGTATGTTATTGCCTTGCCCTACAGTCTGTACTATAATCATTCGTGAGCCAATATTTTGTTTTTGTTTAATAATTTTATTTACCCCAGTGGTATACTCACCCTAGAGCTGTAGATATATCTTCTCATTGTTAAAAAATAATAAAGTGTGCATGGTCATCATTGTAGGAGTTAGGAAATTGCTTATAAGTAGGCCTCAGCTCAACTGCCTACAAGTCTAACAGTATTTTCACGTGTATATAGTTATTTTGGCAATAAATACCATATGTAAATGTGGATTGTCGAAATATATGAGTAGTATAGTATGTATCGGAACGGGACTATAGTTAAGTACTGTTTATTACTCAATCGACATGCAGCCAATCAGAGGCCTCCATTTGGTCACGTGACCGGAAGTGACCTACTTAGGGGATTAGTGGTGACGTCACGTGACCTAGTTAGCCAATCAGAGGCCTCCATTTGGTCACGTGACCGGAAGTGACCTACTTAGGGGATTAGCGGTGCATTCTGGGTAACCCTGCAGCCAATCAGAGGCCTCCATTGGGTGACCGGAAGTGACCTACTTAGGGGATGGTGCATTCTGGGTAACCTACTGACCTACTTAGGGGACCGGAAGTGACGTCATATGACCTAATTTAGGATCACGTGATCGGAAGTGACCTGATGAGTCACGTGACCGGAAGTGACGTCACACGACTTAATGGCCAACCGGAAGCGACCTGATTGATCACGTGACCGGAAGAAGAAGAAGTTTTTTTGTTGTTTAGGATCCCGTGACTGGAAGCGACGTCGTCACATGAGTGACGCTTTAAGAGACTGCGCGACTTACTAGTAAAAGAAGCCGTATGATAATAAAAACACAACAATATTTTCTTTTAATTTTTTTTTATTTATTTTTTTTTCAATCTTGATAAACACTCTATTTTTGAAAAGATGCACACGCTTATTTTTTTTTTTTTTTTTTTTTTCATATCTCTAAAGGACTCGTTGTCACACCGTCAGAATGCACGCGACGCTTATAATACAAGTAGCGCACGCCGTCTTTCTCTATGGTGTAGGTGACCATTTTGTTTCGCACCACTTTGAAATTTCTATTTACAGCAATGAGAGTTTTTCGTTGGCGAAGAACATCCAAGAAGGCGTCTGGTTCCTGGGGGTTTTGTTTCTTCTGTACGCCTTTTGCACTCCATTTTTTGGATTTTCTTTCACCGGTGTCGCTGACTCGATCGTAGCAAATGTAAGTTTTAGGGTTGAGACTTAGGATCCCGTCACCTTCCCACTCCGCTTTCATGAGCCCCGAAGTTCTCAGATCGTGAAGGTACCGTCTCTCACAACATCCGCCGGGCGGCGCACACCATTCTCGCACTCTTTCCGTTTTTGTCTTCACGAAAAGCTCTAAGTGCTCGTCGCACACCGCTGTCGGAAGCCACTTTCGTTTCTCTCTGAAGTACGTCTCTCTCAGGCGAGGTTTCACTAGGTCATCCAACGTGGCACCGCTGAGAGCCATGTAAAGACTGTCGGTGTCCATTTGACAAAGGGCATAATCGCGCCGATCGACGAATCTATCCAAGAAGTCGTATGTGAACTCTAACATTTTCAACTTCGCGTACTGGTATACCATGAACCCTATCTGAATAGGGAGGTTGTTCTTGACCGTTTTCGGTTGTAGTTCGACTTCAAACAGATCGGAAGTCAACTCGGACGCCTTTTTGAAGCGCCACGAATTGGCCAATAGTTCGAACTTCCGACTGTCAGTGTATCTCACCGCCGTGTGTTTTTCTTTGTTGCAGATTGTTTTACCGTACGTAGCGTTTCCCATTAACTTGTAACAGTCTGACAGAATTTTCTCGTTCTCGTTCACGTCGCCACGTCTTCGCGCCGCCGTCACTTCGTCCGCGAAACCGGCAAAGGAGCGTTTAGGTAGGTATTCTACCACCAGCTGCACTTTGGTGACTATCAAACCGTGCTCTAAATACCACTTGAGAAGCGGCGTTCCCAAGAGAATATTTTTTCCGTGGTAACTCCCTATCAGACATCTCTGAGGCGTGTTCAACAGCTTTTCTTCCTGCGCAAAGTCTGACATGTGAGGGCCTATGTCCGATTTTGAAACGGTCGCGTTCTTGAAAACGGGGGTCATTTCTTCGAAGTACTCTCGTAGGTGAGGCGGCGTAGTGATGTCCACTTGAACTAAACCGAACATTTTCTCCTCTTTCACAGCGGAAAGGATGTCGCTCTCGCTCATCGCGTTTCGAGACACTTTCAAAGCGTCAACCTTCCAGCGTTGTTGGGAGGCCTTGACCCGCTCATCTCGACGCTTCATCTCTCGCCATTCGCACTCCCACACGACGACCAGCTTGTAACCTAACGCTTTCAAGTAAGCGCTTACTCTGGTCGTTCTGTCGCGTCTCTCCTCTCTCAGTGAAGCGCACTGATATCGGTGCGACGGTATGCACTCGTGAGCGTGGAACCAACACCCGTGAAACTGGAAAACCGTATTAGAGGCCGCGTGAAATCCGTCCACGCGAATTCTCCGACAGCCTACCGCCATCTCGCCGCCGTTCAGAGCGTGGCGCAGTTTCACGTCGCGGTCGTGCTCTACGAAGCGTAACCACTCCAAAGCGCTGTGAGAGTTTCTTTGCCTGATTTCGGGCTTGAACTCGGTCTCGGGCCGTCTCACCGCGTAATAGCCCGTGCAGTGCGCTTCGCTCATGCAGCGCAAGTACAGAGAGTTAGCGTCTAGTCCTAGGATGTGTTGGCACGGTCTCGCTTCTTCGCCGTACTTGTGCTCCCTTATCCGCGTGGTGCCCTTCTCGTGAAATCTATGGAAGATGATGGAAGGACCGCCGACTAGATTCTCTTTGATCAGAGCGTGGAGGACGGCGTCGAACTGGGGAAACGTTGTGAACGCGTCTTCTAGGTTTTGGAAGAGGAAGCGTAAAGTCAAACCGGCGAGAGAAACTCCGTCTTTCAACATGTCGATGCCGCGATCTTGGAAAAATTTAGCGTGATTTTTCAGAGCTTCTATGAAAGGTTTCACGTCTTTGTTGTTGTAGTGGATCAAGTAGTCTTCCATAGTTTGCATCTTCTCGTCGGACCAAACTTTCTGACATGCGGCGTAGTCGGATTCGGACATTTTGACGCCCGTCAGCTCGCTGTCGAAAGCCGATCTCGGCGGCAGCGTTCTGTTTGCCAGTTTCCTGGTAGACGTCATCCATTCGTAAGGAAAGTGACCTTTCTCTTCGTTCCTGGTGAAAGCTCGCAAATAGGTCGCGTAGTTGTAACCGGGTGCCAAATAGTTGACTACGTCCAAGAAAACCGTGTGCTGTGTGTAAACCGCCAAGTATTGATTGCTTCTCTTTATGACGCTGAATTCTTGGTTTCTTCGGTCTCCGGAGGCGAAGAACGAGTGAAGGCGTATTTTGATCAGGTTCAAGTCGTAACGCCCCGAGTTGAAGCCCACCACTGGAGCTTGACGGATGTATCTCAGAAGACGCTTCTTCAGTTGAACTAACGGGTGTCTGGTCTGAGCCGCAGCGAAGCCGCCTGGAGAAGGGGTGGTGAACGTCGCCTCCTCCAGCAGGAGAGCTTCACCTATCGCCGCATCTAACTTCGCTAACGTCGGTCGGTAAAGTTCTAGCACAGCTTCCCCGATCGCTTTGGCGTTCTCGTTTATGTGATTTAAAACTCGGTCCAACAAGGGGTCGGAATCTGCGTCGGACGCTCTGACGAAGCAGACGGGCCCCTCCCACCCCGGAAAGTCGGATGCGACGCTAGCCGACAAAGGGACGTGATCCCACAGCAGGGACACGTGCTCCGTCGACGGTTCTTTGCACGGTCTGAAGAAAGCCTCGAAATCGAAGGCGATCTTGTAAGGGTAGATTCCGGAATGTCCGTCGGGGGGAAAAATGGAGAAGTCTGCTAGCGCTTCGAAAATCGTTCTCGAATTTTGGTAGATGCCACCTACGTAGCGCAACTTGACTTGTCGGCAAGAGGAAAGCTGGTTCCTGTGTCTCTTCAGCAAGAACTCGGTGGTGAACGCCGCCTTACACTTGCAACATTCGTATATGCCCGCGTACGCGTTGAAGTCCGTGACGAGAGAGACGTGCAAACCGCCTTTCGCCGTCAGGTGTAGGTTGACTTTACCTCGGGCGGCCACAGTTCTGGAAGGCGGTCTGATCAGAGTAACGCGTCTTCTCAACTTCCGCCCCGGCACTTGACGCGACGCGGTGTAAACCGCTATTTGTACGTCAAACAAGTTCTCTAACGCGGGTAAGTCGCGGATGTTCAGACCCGGAAAGGATTCAGGTGTGGCAGCGGGACAGAACTGACGTAACAAATCTGAAGCGCGCTTGCTGGTGTTGTATAAGTGAAAGGAAATGCAGCGGAAGATGCAGAGGTTGTCCTTGTTGGGAAAATCTAACACGCCGCTTCTCTTTCCAACTCGACCGGCCTGAGTGATCCTACCGCCTATGGGGAATTCCCCCGGTCCCATGTAAACGCAGATGTTCAAATTGGTAGGAAAAAGAACGTGCCACTTGGTGTCAGCGTCGCAAAGTTTCCGTACCTCCTCGCAAGCGACGGTGTTTTGCATCTTTGAGAGGAGCTCTTCCAAAGTTTCTGAATTAGTTACAGTAGGGAGCGGTTGTATGAGAGTTGCGTTGTTCTGGGAGGCGTGGAAGTAGCGCAGTTTGCTCTTGTCTTCTCTGTGTTGTAACAGTAAGCCTACCGAGAAACCCACTTTGTATCTGAATCTTTGTGTCAAGTGAATGCGACGCATAGTATCTACAGCGTCACTCAACTCGCCGGTTGGTAGCCTGAAGTTTGTTACACTCACGCGAGTCCCGTGCATCCTGACGCCCGTTTGTATCGCAGGCCAATTCACCGTGAACGTTTCCTCCCCGTTCGGTACAGCACATATGCGCGGAGGGACGGTCACCCCGTCCAGAGATTCGCGTCGACAAGCGCTCTTTCGGCAATCCCCTTCGCCGCATAGAGGGCAAAACTTAGCTACTACTCTACAATTTTCAACGTGTCTCTCGTGGTTGTACGCTCTTTTAAACATTTTGAAACACTTTTCGCATACGTACTGTGTCATGTTTTTTTTCACTCGGTTACCAACTACTTAGCCGTCTAACTATCTATCTATCTATCTAGCCATCTATCAATCTGTCGTCTATGTAACTATCTTTCTGTCTGCTGTCTGTGTATCCGTCTGTCTGTCTGTCTGTCTGTCTCATACAGCGTATGTCAAACGCTGTGTGTGTGTGCGCGCGTGAGCGTTGAGCGTCTCTCATTCCGAATCTATGCCGAGATATTTCAGAATGATCTCTGTTTTGTCATCCAACTCTTTGAGCGCTCTGGCGGACAGCGTCACCCCCTGCTGTGTGGGTTTTTTGTCAGGACCTTCGTACTTGCGCACGTGGACGAGGTTCTTACCGCTGTAGTAGCTCACAGCTGCGTACACTTCGCCCGCCTCATCCAGCACTGCGAACCAGGGGGTGTGATTAGGTTTTCCTTGCGCGGCCGCTGTGTCATGTATGCGCACCACTGCGCGGATATCGGCGATGCGTGCTATGAGCTCGCGCAGCGCGTCGGCCGTGAAGTGCACTCGCTTGCTTCTGGTCAGAGACGCCTCTTTCACCTGGCCGTCTTTTGTGTAGCGCGGCCTCCTAGACAGTCTAGCCACGTCCTCCCAGATCTCCAGCGTCAAAGCTCCGTCTAAGCAGAACTCTAACCCGAGTGTTTTCTCTGCTTCTTCTCGTCCATCTCCTTCTTTTTCTTGTATTTTTCTCTTCTTAGTGGGCCTTGTTGTTCTGGAACTCACCTTAGAACGTTTCACACCCGCAGGATGAGTAACACCATCAGCGTGAGCTGAATCAGCAGCAGAACCGATAGCAGGAGCAGCGTCAGCGCTGGTGGTATCGGAGGTCTCGTTGTTGGAACAGCGCAGCCACACGCCGTCCGTGCTGTGTGTAGCGGTAGAAGATGAAGCGCCGCCGCCGCCCTCGTAAGGTGGCGGTGAGGGCAGTCGCCACGGACCGGACGGGGGGGCGCTAGCAGTGGAGGAAGTGAGGTCGAAAGGTCGAAGAGGGAAGCCGAAAAACGTACCGCTCACCCCTTGCCCTTCGGGTTCTTCGTACGCCTCGTCGTCAGCGTCGTTCTCTGTCTCACCCTGTTGCTGCTCCTCCTCCTCCTCTTCTTCTCGGTTCAGGGGCTGAGTGTCCGAATAGCTGTAACTCTCAGCGCGAGCGGCGTCGAGGGCGTCCGTCGATGAAGTGGTGGAGGAGAGGGGCTGTGCAACGTGCGGCAGGTCATCAAAGTCATCAACAGTAGTGGGGAGGTAAAAACCCGGTTGCCAGTACTGCGCTGTGCCAGGAGCGTTGTCGTCAGTAGTAGTAGCAGTAGCAGCAGGTGCAGCAGAAGCAGCCGCAGCAGCAGCCGCAGCAGACGCAACAGTAGCAGGCGCAGCAGCAGCCTCAGCAGGCGCAGCCGTAGCAGGCGCAGCAGTAGCAGGCGCAGCAGCAGCAGCAGCAGCAGCAGCAGCGGCAGGCGGGACGGCGGTAGCAGCGGCAGCGCGCTTAGCAGCAACGTGTACCGTCGCGAGTGTAACAACGTCGCTAGCACGACGACTGCTACCAGTAGTACTACTAGTACTACTACCACTACTACTACTACTGCTACTACTAGTGCTACTGCTACTACTACTACTACTACTACTGCCGCGAGCGCTCGCTACAGCAGGAGGGTGATAAGACCAACCGGCTGCGGCGGTAGTCTCATGTTCAGTAGCAAGAGCAGGCACTGACGCTAAACGAACGCTGTTCCGCGTAGTCTTCTTGTTCTTGAACGCCGCTAGCTGTTGTCTTTTGCTCATGGTGGTGACTGTAGAGAGCAGCAAAAAAGAATGAGTGAGTGAATGGAGGTTTCCAAGCCCCTTATATACGCCTTCTCGCTTCTAGAGCTAAGCTACTTACCGACCCTGTTCAGCTGCCGCCGGCTGGCCGGCGGCCATTCACAAAGAGAAACAAAAAGACATAAAGCATGACGTTTTCAGCTGGATCCCTTTCCCCCCCCCTCTTTTGAGAGATCGACTGTGATGATGAGCTAAGCCGCTTACCACCCTGTTCAGCAATTCAACGCGCATTAGCTGTATAAAGGGTTAAGCGGTTGCTGCCTGCCGTCGACTGACCGGCGGCGGCCATTCACAAAGACATAAGGTATGACGTTTTCAGCTGGATCCCTTTTTGAGGGATCCACTGTGGTGAGCTAAGCCGCTTACCACCCTGTTCAGCCATTCAGCGCGCGTTAGCTGTATAAAGGATTAACGGTAACGGTGATGAGCTTACAGTGTGTATACAAAAAAAAACTACAGGAGGCGTGTGGCGTGAAGCAGGACCCCCCTAAGACGAACGTGTCTGTCTGTGAGTAGAGGCGTGTGCATGTGGTGAGGGACTTAAGTGTAAGACAAAAATCGCCACCTCCTGCCGTGGTGAGTAGACCGGGCCGGCCAGGCGGGCGGGCGGCCGGCTAGTTCAATAGGGAGGGGTGACAGCTGCCTAAGGCTGTGCATGAAAAAAAATCCGATTTTCACCTGACCTCTGACGTTTGTTACAATGAATGTCAGAGGGAGGGAGACGTCCTCGGGTAGGGGGTAGGAGGTATTAAGGCTATGAGTGAGGAAAAAACACCGTTTTCAGCTGGTCTCCACGGATAGCGATGCCACACCCCCTCGTCATCTAAGCTCTTAAGGAGCGGAGCGGCTGAAAAAGCGTCATGCGGACAGGGCGCTAGACAGCTGGAGCGCTGTTGGAAATGGGATTAAACTCCCTCTGTATAAAAAGCTCTCATTTCTGTTGGAAAAAAAACATATCGCCTCTGACCGCAGTAACGGCTACTACCACCACCACCGCCACCACCACCACCGCCGCCACCGCCGCCGCCGCCGCCACCGCCGCTGCCACCGCCGCCAAGACGAGACGAGATGGCTCAAGCTATTCCACTTTCAAGCTCGCCTTCACCGCCCGGTGCGCCTGAAAAAAAGTTAATGCGGCTTGACGACGTGAGACGCGGCGCGAGGCAGACCGATGATGGGGAGACCCGACAGGTAGGACAGCGGCGGTTAGCCTATAGCGACGCCTTGCTTCGTCAACTAGGTAAAGAGTTGAGCGGCTGTTGGAGAGAGTTGGGCAGTAGCTTAAAAGTCAGCGCCGCCCGTATGGATGCTCTAGTAGAGCGCAGTGTCAAGACACCGGAGGAGCTGTGTACGGCGATGTTCCGAGTGTGGTGGGGTGAAACCCCGCATCGTCATAGATGGGGCGAGCTCGGTCGCGTCTTCACCCGCATTAGACGCATGGAACTGTTGGCTCAGTGGATGGCCCTTCTCCACAGACAGGGGTTGGATTTCGAAAACCCCGACTCGCGCGCGATGCATAAGCACTTGGGCACCCTCGGCAGACGTCTGGGTAGCAGGTGGAAAGAGGTGGGGGACCATTTAAAATTGTCGCCTGAGAGGTTAGATAAGATCGCTGAAGAATGCGAATACGGAGGAAGTCCCGCTGAGTGGGCCTTCCGAGTGTTGAAAATGTGGCAAGATGAAGCTGACGGCGCCGGCGGTACGCCTTTTGAACTCCTTCGAGTGTTGACTGAGGACATGGGAAAGTTTGGCCTCGGCATCGCGATATTACTTGACTTTATCAAGCAAGAAACAACGAGAACGACGGACATGTGAATTGTTGTGTTTTATTTTCATACGTCTTCTTTATTAGTAAGTAAAAAAAAAAAAAAAAAAAAAAAAAAAAAAAAAAAAAAAAAATATCATAACAATTAAGACGCGCGATCTCTTAAAGTGTCACTTCCTCCAGTCGCAGCTGATCGCCTCATCGCAGCACGTGATAAACAAAAAAAAAACACGAAGAGACACGCTTCTTCCTCTCGAGAGGAAGAAGCGTGTCTCTCGATTGAAAATCTTTTTCTTTCTTAAAAGAGACAAACACGCCCCTTAGAGTGCCCCCCCCTAGAGTGCCCCCCTCCCCCCCTCCCCCCCACCACTCGCCCCATGCATCCTAAAAGCGCCCCCCTCCCCATGCATGTTAAAAGGGCCCCCCTCCCCCCCTCCCCTCCCCTCCTTCCCCTCCTTCCCCCTTATACACTCTAAAGAACGCTTCTAACTAGTTCAATAAGTCACTTCCAGTCGCTCGTAAAACAATAAAAAATGAAAAAAAACTTATATCGTGGTGTTTTTTATTAGTTTACCGAAAAAAAATAAGAGACTCGCCTCCTCCTCCAAAAAAAAGATATCACATTTTAAAGCCCGTGACCCCTTAAAGACGCTCATCTCTTCATTAAGTCGCGTGACGTCACTTCTTCTTCTTCTTCTTCCGGTCACGTGATCAATCAGGTCACTTCCGGTCACGTGATCCTCAATGAGGTCACTTCCGGTTGGCCATTAGGTCATGTGACGTCACTTCCAGTCCCCTAAGTAGGTCAGTAGGTTACCCAGAATGCACCATCCCCTAAGTAGGTCACTTCCGGTCACCCAATGGAGGCCTCTGATTGGCTGCAGGGTTACCCAGAATGCACCGCTAATCCCCTAAGTAGGTCACTTCCGGTCACGTGACCAAATGGAGGCCTCTGATTGGCTAACTAGGTCACGTGACGTCACCACTAATCCCCTAAGTAGGTCACTTCCGGTCACGTGACCAAATGGAGGCCTCTGATTGGCTGCATGTCGATTGAGTAATAAACAGTACTTAACTATAGTCCCGTTCCGATACATACTATACTACTTATATGGTTGAATCGTGGTTTAATGAAGGGTTTATAACCGGAAGGACTGCTGCTATATAGAAACGTAATTTTTTCTGCATCGTGCTTATAAGTATCAACTATGGAATGAAATAATATAGGGAATAATGTATAACTTAGGGAACTAAAGCTATTCCATAATCTGATTAGGAGTTATGACAGGACTCTTTTTCTACCAGCCTGTTTACAGGTTATGCAAATGTATATCTATTTATTGGTATATATGAATGAATGACATGAAGCAAGTTAAGATGTGTTAATGGGTAGCAACTGTATCCCCAATATTATGTTTCGAAAAGTATTGTATAATAAAGAGTAGTACTTGCAATTACTATAAATGCCTTTCTGTTTGTTGTCCCTGTATATTTCTCAGACTCTCATCATGGTGCTTTTGAAATAATGGAAAGTATGTCATGAAAACTCTCTCTAGAGATGTGGGTGGGTGGGTGAGGGGAGGGGGGGTCGTTATTGGGGTACAATGTCATATTTATGGGATGGATTGTACAATACCGCCCAAAATGAAACCATATATCTGACAGAACTTCGATCATTAAACTGCTTTCATCCAATTATGTTTATCCATAAAAAAGTAACATGTATATGACTTGTTTATGAAGTTCACAAGATAAAGTTTCCAAATTAGATTTGAACTGGTCGTTGACTTATCATTCTGACATCCCAGTCAGCATTGCTTACTGGGGCCCATACGTGTCTAAAGGTGGGCCGTTAGGTGGGACCCACGTCACTTTGTCCATATGGGGCCCACCACATTTTTGTCCTGGGCTAACTGCTGGGACCAAGATGGGCTTGCCCAGATTCTAATTGAGCATATCCATATGGGCATAGGGTGGGGCCCACATGGGCTTGCTTGAATTTTTTATTTATTATTATTACTATTATTTTTTTTTTTTTTTTTTTTGGGGGGGGGGGGGGAATAGGACTGTGAACCTCTACTGTAGTTGTTTGCCATTATTTGATATCCTAATGTTATCGCCCATCTCCCAACTAAGTTGGTTCCTCCATATACGTAGGACTCTCTTGGTCCACCATTCAGAGGGTAGAGAAATGCATCCTTTAGCTGACTTACTCTTGGGCTAGACACATTTGTTAACTTACATGATTCAGCCAGCATGCGAGTAGCCTGTGTGTGAGAACTCAGTCAGTGGCAGGATTATGTATTTTTATGACATTCAGGTAACAGGTGTTCGTATCAGGGTGTTGCTTACTTCCATATTTGTATGCAGAACAGGGTTATAGAACATGGCATTCCCAGAACCTATCATGAAATCTGTTATATTCCCAGCCATTCTGGAATTATTGAGAATCCATAAACTTTTGTAATCCAAAAGTAAAAATCTCTGTTGAACATTAATGTGGTATCACTTACGACGAGGACATCTAGTGGTTTGTTCAAGAACATGACTTGCCCACTTGGCCCAGGTCCAGCCCAGATGAATCCCATCCATAAGAGGGAACGGGATTTGAAAAGTAGCCATGAAAGTAAAGTTGATGGCCTGAGCCCAGAAAGTTAAGTGGTGGGCTAACCCAAATGGGACCCACCTCACGGTGCATTCAAAGCCCATGTGAAGCCCATTGACCCTTTAACCCACTTTGCCCAAATCCATCCCAAGTGAAACCCATCTTGACATAACAGCATAGAAACTTAACTAAAAATGTTCATTTCAAAGAAACACTGCTAATGGATACAAATCAAAGTATTTCAAATGTAGTTAAATGTTTAAATTCGAAGTTTGGCCTGTGGGCTAAGCCCAGCTGGGGCCCACCTAGCAGCCCAGGTTTACTCCCATAGAAGTCCCAAGGAGATTTTAGCCCACTTTAACTAGATAAAGCCCAGGAAAAACCCACTTTGACACAAAACCATGAAAATGGTACTTAAAATTATAATTTTCTAAAAACAACCAAAGATGATTATGTTTCAAAGTATTGACAACATATTTCAGAAAAAAATTGTTGGTGGGCTTAGCCCATCTGGAATCTTACTGGTAGCCCTGGACAAAAATGAGGAAAACCCAGATATGGGCAAACCCAGATGGCCCAAGTAAAACACAAATGGGCCCCAGGGACCATTGCTGGCTGGGATAGAAGTACTAGAATCTAATACTGATGATAAATGATAGCCGACTCATGGTGACTCTCTAGATCCCTTTCATGTTCGCTGATTCGGATTATGTCAATTTGATAAAGCTAATAAAAATCATAGGCAAGAAAGATATATGTGTTAAAAACCTGTGGTGTAAGGTCTATTCTTTGTACCATGGAAACTTGACTTGTAAATATAGATAGGAGGTGCTGCGGTGGTAAAGACCAAGCAATACGTCGACAATGCGTGCATGTGGCGATAGAGGCCGCCAGCATTCTGCTCACGGCCAGCCCGTCACGGCCACAGGTTTGACCGACCGCACCATCCTTGGATGTGCAATGGCGTGCAAGTGAGTGTAAAGTATGGGAAAATGCACTGTTAGAAGTAAATGTAGTTGAGCAGTAGAATCTTCTGTAGTTTTAGAGTATATACTACGGTGTTATTGTACATGGGCAGTTGAATCTACTGTTGTTTTGAATTATAAAAGAACATACTTTTGGTTTTGGTATGTATTTGTGTTTTCAGCGGGGGCATCTGATAGCTGCATGCAGGATCACGACATGGAGGAGGTCCACCATGGAAGGACTATTTACCTTGTTCAATTCCTGCAACAGAAATGATATATGGTACTCCAGGTGTGGGCTCTGGGTGGGTAGATCCCCTAGGGTGGGGCCAGGTCGGAGCACTGCTTGTCGGGATCTGGGTGCATGGTAAGAACTCTAAGAGGTTGGATATGGGTGGAACTGTAATGGTCCGGGTGTAGTTGGGTTGAATTCCAAGGGGTTGGATGTGGGTGGAACATTTATGGTACGGGTGTAGTTGTAGATTGAACTCCAACCCCGTGGGCACAGAATTCATTTTAATATTGATTCAACGGTGGATCAACATTGAATCAACATTGAGCCAATTAATTATCAAAGTTGAGTCAATGTCGGTAGTCATGTTGGGAATTGGGTGGGTAGAACTCCTTGGTTCCTGTCTTTCTACTCCCCTGAAATATGCGCTTCTTTTCCTTTTCCTCTTTCCCTCTCTTCTCTTTCTTCTCGGTAGAGGGGGGGGGAGGGCTGTCAGGTGTCTGGTTATTATTCTTAAGTGTGTGCTGGTAAACTGCCTCTTCAAAATGCCCGAGATTGCACCGTATTATTTGTGTTTTTCAAAAATACGGACCCCCGTCAGTCAATTGAATCGCTGCGCTTGCGATGTAGTATTAACTTGCAGTGTAGTATAGATAGAGCATGATATTGGACCAAGTTTGGCACTTCTGGCAGGAAGCATGAAACTTTGCTTATAGGGGTTTCTCAATGTGCTGAATCCATTTTCTAAGAAGAAACATCATTTTTGAAAAGTGTTTCTACTTCGAAAATGACTTTGAAAAAAAAGTAAAAATCGTATATGAATATACCCCCTGAAAGTATTTGAATTTACATTATAAGCCTGCATACTGGTAATTAAAAAATGATTTTTACTTTTTTTTCAAAGTCATTTTCGAAGTAGAAACACTTTTCAAAAATGATGTTTCCACTTAGAAATGGATTCAGCACATTGAAAAACCCCTACAAGCAAAGTTTCATGCTTCCTGTCAGAAGTGCCAACCTTGATGCTCTATCTACTAGTATTAACTAGACCAAAGAGTCCCGTCTTACCCCAAATACTTTTAGTCCCCCCCCCCCCCCCAGCCAAGAGTAGATACGGGCCTGAGAGCACAGGGTTTATCCAGACTTTCAGATTAACTGCATTTGAGTTCGATACACCCTGCCCCTTTTCTGTTGTCGTCTGTGCTACACAATGTATTAGGCAGGTAGCATTTCAGGGAAAGTGTGCACCTGCTCTACTGGTCCCTGGGCCGACCTGATCCCCAACTTGGAGCGCCAGGTGGTTCTAAACCCATAAAACACACAACTGTAAGTTGAGATGGCTTAAAATATAGTGTTACAAAAGTGATAATCATGAACCCTTTGTAAATCATATGGAATCACCAAAGGTATCGCTATAAGACACCCTATTTTAATTTCTCTTACTGCCACTGCCACTAGCATAAGGGCACCACCAGTGTACGTATGTGAATCTGATTGGTGATAATTGAATGTGGTCGGTCAGTTTAAGGTGACCTTTTGCATGCTACACCCACAAAGGCACTCAGTCAACAGAATCAAGCCAGAATCAAAAGAAATCCTGGCATGGAGAGAATTAACATCCAAAGAATTCCTGTGTAGGCCTGGGGAATTATCGCTGGGGGAGCGGTGGAGTATAGTTTGGTGGCCAGTCACCCTGGTATGGGGGGTTAATGCGGCTTGGAGCCTGGCATGTGTACAGAGGCTGTCCCTCCTGGGTGTGTTACACTCAGTATACTATAGGTCGGGACAGGTATACCATGTGGACAAGAAGGGGTGGCAACATGTAAGTCAGCATTTCCCTTTTTCATCTTTATACAAAGCTCTTCACTTTCCACACTTTCACTTTAACATCCATAAACAACAGACCACATGTGGATTGCTGTATGTTGATGTATAATGTTATAGGTCTGCCATTGTGAGATATAATTGGCACAGTATGTATAGACATACATAAGCAATGTTAATTTGTGACTAGGAACTAGACTATAGGCCATTGTGGAATGGTGTTAGGTTGGCAGTGGACCTGTATGTATGGCCTACACTATGTCAATATCCGCTATGTGTGTGTCGAGCTTGGTGTTTTCGATAAAAGTGATAACCTCTGGTGCCTCGGGCTAGACACATTATTATTCAACATAACGTGTAGTATTACTTCATTACACTTATTATAATAGAGAGTATCAACATTGTGAGCATATTGCATCTGAATACCTCGTATGGTGTGTCGTGCATTGGAATTCTTTAATCAAAAGGTTTTATTGGCCGAAACCTGATAAAGAGCACGTTCAATTAAAAATAGTCATAAAATATTCAAGACTATTATAGAAATCCTAAAGGCAGGTTTCCTCCTTCCTTTCAGACATGTTCTAGATATTGTATAATTATAAAAGTACACCTTCCAATATCAGATTATTGTTGGTCAGAGGACATTCACCTGCCCTAATAATAATATTTTCAGGCGCATTTCCTCTGGAAATGCTTTTGAAATATTTACAAATGATTGAATTTGTAGATTATTAAGGTGAAGGGGATCTCTGTGCAGGCGTTTGATACTGTCTAGCTACCAGAGCCAATTGGGAGGAAATGTACATTGGGTCAAAGGTTCAGAAGGTATACGGATGGCATATGATGCTAATAAGATTGACATACGGTTAAAACGTGAGGTTTAATATTAACTAATGATGTGTAACAAAGTATCATGGAGAATGTAATTCATTTCGCACTAATCAGGCATTTTTGCTGCGTTCACTGGTAATCCCCTCATTTATAATACAAACGGTAACACTTCTTGGAACTGACCTAAATCAATATCACAAGTGGTGAGTAAAATATACTAAAGGGAGAAGGGGTGGGTGGAGAGGTGAATGTCAGTGGATCGGGGACAGCAGCTTTAATCTGCATGGAGAAGAGCAGTGGGACCCTGAATCGTAGTAGCTTACCGTGTATGTTTACCGGGATGTTTTCTACATGATTTGAATTTTTCAAATTGAGAGATAAGCCACAATATATACTGTAATGGCATACATCAACCTTGGTGAACATCCACTAATATCCATCAACAAGTACAACAAACACCAGACGGTGGGCCTTTAGACCAGGCCCATTTATGCACGGTCTTATATATGTGTGTAACATAATACTCCATTATACATTTCTTATAGTAGAGAACAAGTTGTATACAGTCCCCTTACAGCCACTTGCCCACCGCTCAGTCACATTACCTGGGCCCACTGCCAGCCTCAATGTCGTCTGCTTTCTTTGGCAGCATTATAATGTGAATAACAGGTTGGACGAGTTGGTGCATTTTAGGGCTGGTGTAGGATACACGGTTAACAGTGACTACGTACCGGGTAAAGGAGGAATTGGTCCGGAAAATCTGTTAGTACCTTGTATAGGATATATCCACCAATCCTTGTAGTAATGGTGACATGATATTAGACAGATTACACACAGATTACGCAAAACAGGTGATTGAGAGGTAGTTATAGGCACTGGAGTTTGATTATATGTGTTTATAACTTGCACCGGAGTGTGTAACTGTTAAACAGCGTTGGGTGACATTTTATGATAGAGGTAGATTTGCCAGGTCAATCTAAATTATGTGTATTTCTCATTAGGGCCCTAATGGATTTGATACAGTATTTTTTTGAAATACAAGATTTAATATACTTAACTATAGGATTAGGAAGGGCCGTATCCAATGTCCCCCACTCGTTGGGGCTGGGGCATATCCCACTCAGCCTGCGGCCTTGTGTGATATGGCCCCAGCCCCCACTGATGAAATACGGCATAGATGGTATCAATGGGCGTTGGCATTTGTCTAGGTATCCTGCGGACTCGTATTCAACTGGCATGCATTACATTTTGTAAGTCAATCCCAACATTTTCTTTTTTAACTTGGGAAGCAAATTACACATAGACGTGGACATAACTTTTTTATAATAATATTATTATGGTTATTTTAAAAGGGTTTGAGATACCTTAACTTTACATAATGTATTCATGTATTGAAAGGCTTCAGCACTGCTAATCTCAACAGTCAAATCAGGGCACCTTAGTTTATTGATATCCGTTGATTACTATGTAACCACAAGCTTTTGATTATTCATGACCCACAAAATGTTAACTTTACTTTGTTTCTAAATTTACCAGTGCTATGCAAGCCATTGCGTAATTACAGTACCCGCCCTCTGGGCAATAGTTATTATTTAGAATCGCTTTATTGATTTCATGAGAAGTAATGTCTTCATTTCGGGGCTACGCCCACAGGATATATCACGTGGTGGGAAAATGATGGTACAGGCCCAGTGCCGCCGTCAGGCGGTACTGGGCCTGGACAAATTTGTATCTAAATAAAATGATCCGGAATCCTGGATCATTTTTCAATGAGGTGTGTGGGTTCGAATCCCACCTTGACACAATAGGTGGTTCGTTTTTTACATTACCTATTAAACCCATTTAAAGCATAAATCCACCTATAATGACCTAGTAGTATCACCTATTAAATATGTGACTAGGTACATTAGGTTAATTATGTAGATATCAATTGTAGTACTGATTGAGCCACAGTGGGGTTCGAACCCACATCCTCCTGAGTGCTGATACACAATAGCATAGTACATGAGGGCCAGTGTAGGTATAGGCTTGTAAGTAAACCCCCAGACTGTAAACGTACAGTCAGGGCCCGAGACTGCAGTGGGTAAGATGACAAATATATTATATGCAGCAGACCTCCTACATGTGCCATACAGAAAAATAATAATATCTACGTTATTTAATGCCACCTCTTGATCGACAAAATAAATAATACAGATCTATCTGAAATAGGAATGACCGAGTGTGACTACCATGATTCTTTCTTGATTTAGGTCCTAGAAAATCAGGCTAGAAATATATCTAATAACTATATAGCTATAGCATCTACTTGTAGCACCAATAATTATAATCAGTCATAACTAGGGTAGATTCATTACATATTACACCTAACAGCCGCCATGTAATCGACTGCCAAATCGATTGATGAATTCCACCAGTGCTAACGTGTGGTAAGTGTGGTTGGTGACATGCGGAGTAGGGAGAGTGGGGGATGGAAGGGGAGGGAGCATGAAGCTCCTAAGTCGCAAAAGGCATTTTGCCACTTATAGATGCCAACTAAGCTCCACATCTAGAGATAACTCATAGGTTAATCAAAAGTAGCCTATTATATCCGTATCTCCCAACTTCACTTATCCCCTTTCATTGTTTTGTGAGTTTGCCCTGAGTTTGCTCTTTGAGATATTCAACAGCCATAAAACAATAGTGACTAAACCATTTCAACATGGAAAGTGATAGCTCAAGTTATAGAAATGCCGGCACTCGATTCATTGTTATACGCTAGAAACACTGATCCATCGGTACTTGAATATACTATGAGCAAAAGTTTGTGTAATCCATATTATGGTGAAATAAGAATACTCAAACTTAAGTGATGAGTCTTAGCAACGTGCAGCAATTTCATATCTTTACTAAAACATAGACACCTTTGCGACATAGGGGCATTTTGTTAGATAGGGCCCATTTGCTAGTTCGACACTTCTACCCCTGTAACAGGGGTAGAAACCATGTGCCTTTGGGCTAACCAAGTCACTCTGCCAATCTGGCAGAGTAGCTATTTTGATGGAAGTATTCACTCTTCAGTCTAATGCTTCCAGCCACATGTCCCTCAATGTATTCCCACCTGTTCACCATCCACAAGGTTTTCCTAATACATAAATAGATCTGTAATACTGGCTTTGTTTGATGCCAACTCCACTCCTCTGAGACACCCCTCCCACCACTTCTCCCTGCTGCTGATATCAAAATGTGTGACATACACTAACATTGACATGTTTGCAGCAGTATAAGTATGCTGGACATGTGTAGTACCTTTTGGGGAACAGGATTGACTATTTTGAGGGACTGACTGTGAGTAAATTTATGAGAAAAATACCCTTTTTACTCCCACTATAGGATCTCTATGTAGCTGCAGTCTGGCGCAGTAGCGCCAGATGTGTCGGACTACCATTTGCGAGATAGGGGACTCCCAGAGGGTCTCCAGTACGTGTGTGGAGGAGGTCCTGGAGGGGAGCGGGCGTCCCGCCAACACCACCTGACACGATCAGGCAGGTCAGGTGAGAGACCCGCGCTGCCACTCATGTACACAAGCAGCACGTGTGTATAATGTAGAGTTGTGTTACAGTATACACCTGGCCATAATCAGTATACATGAATCTGCATAAAACACACGTAGCCCCATGTATCAATTTGTCCGGCGCTAGCCATATTTTTGGGAGGGTACAGTTGGTACTGCAGCGTCCAACCCCAACTCATTTGGTTCCTCTGTGTTCCTCTCATCCCCAAACATCTGTCACTGCCCCCCCCCCCCCCAACTCATTATACCCTTTATAAACTGCTCATGAATGTCATACACATTACACTGTCTTCTTTCCGTCTCCTTTTCCGGATACAGTGTAGTACAGAACTGTCATAATAGCTATGTACTGCATTGTATTTTGACCTATATTGGCATCTATGCAAACTTAACCTGGAATTATCCCCATACACTAATTACAATTCCTAGTTTGGTATTAGTGTAATAACATTACGTAATTACTGATCGGCACTGATCTACCCAGGCGGCACTAATTTAGTAACAAAAACAAATAGTGAGTGTTGGATACATACTTCCCTGTGTCCAGGTTACATGTTTATGACCTTTGCGTCCAGCACAATTAATTATTGGTGTAAAATGTTACTTCCATTGATAATACATGTGTAATTGTAGTGGGCCTTTTGTGGGCTTGATGTTATGGATTAAACATGCAGAGGCCGGTCTGTTCGCATAATGTCTGACCCATTAAAGTAGCCATATGGGGCCTCCTCTCTTTATATTTTCATTTCAAGTAATGAATCATCTTCTACTTTTATTAGTATGATCCCAGCTCTTGATCTCAACCCATAACATACAAAGCCACATACAAACTACCACCTTTGTAGTAGAGTTCACCCACGGGTCCCTAAACCTGGAGGATCCAGGCACTCAATCTCAGTCAGTATTGATTGGGATCCTAAATAAAGCGATGGTAAGGAGGGCACTATTGCACATATTCATTTAGGTACCTCTGACTGGTGTAGTGTTGTTATGTTATGTGGTATTACCCTCAGGATTTAGTGGGAGTGATGTTAGTCTTGCCGGTAGGTAATATTATCCATAGACCTATACGTTATGAAATAAGTCTAAATCCTGAATGCACTCAAATACATGCCAATAGCATTATGTTATTAGAGAATTAGAAATGATAATACGCTATCAACTCTTTAGATGAATCCTATTCCTCCCAACACATGATGTCCCAGGACACTCAGAGGTCGGCCCACCTACTGGAGCAGCACCCTGGAGGTGGTCCTGGGTGGGTGGACTCCCTATGTGCAGCCTGAAGCGTCCTACCACAGCCACCACCTGGAGGAGCCTACACACCTCCCCACAACACCAGCAAGTACCTGCCACACACACCTACACACAGGTGTGTCACACATGACATTAACACCACCTCCAGGGTCAGGAGGAGGAGGGGCAGGAGGAGTGTGTTGATGGTGACAATTAGCTGCTCCAGCACCAGGAATACCGTTACATAGAGAGTGTTGGTGGGGACCAACTGGTGGGGACCCCGCTTACCAGGGGTGGCAGTTCGGTTGTTGTATCCAGGACAGGGTGTTCTTTACACTCACTGATTTAAAATCAGCTGGAGCTTGACATTGGAAGCAGAACTCTCCATTGAGAGGTAGGAGAGATTGTGTGAGCTTCACTCCCTCAGTGCAGATTTATCAATGTGTTAGCTTTGCTGCCAATATCCAAGCTCACTAACACGTGTTTACTCATGCTAACCCTTTTCTTATTGATTATCTACTATTCCGCATTAGCAAGATGTCCTGTGTACAGCGCCATGTTGATTGGTACCAGTGTAACCAGTGTAATCTCCAGCAACCAGCTCAGCCAAATCTCGTGGCCGAGATTAGGGTACAAGCAGGGTGCAGGTATTGTGAATATAGGTTGTACCTGGACACTCCTAATGTCACCTGTGTCCAGTATAGTGTAGTGGTTAGCACTGTGGACTCATGATGCAGAGTACCTGAGTTCAAATCTCTTCCAGGGAATGCCTGGTAATCAAATTCATAAGTGAAGCAATTTTGGAAACAGAATACATTATTCACAATACTAAAGAAAATTTAGAAATATGTGTTTAAAGGACACAGTGTTATTTGGCCTGGTAGGGATTTGAACTTGGGCTCCCAGCATTATGAGTCCACAGTGCTAACCGCTACACTATACTGGACACAGGTGACATTAGGAGTGTCCAGGTATGCCCTATTCACAATACCTGCACCCTGCCTGTACCCTAATCTCGGCCACGAGATTTGGCTGAGCTGGTCCTTGCAGAGCAAAGGGTTATGATTGTTACCAGTGGTCCAAAAGGTGGAGCCACTGTATCTCGCTAATGCGGAATTGACCACATGCAATACAATTGTTAGAAGTTAATGTAGCTGAGCAGTATAATCTACCGTACGTGTACACGCGTACGTCTATACGTATGATAGCAGTATGATAATCTGTTGGTTTACAGTATAAAATGCCATATCTTTAGTCAGTTGGTTTCACTATTTAAAGTGTTATTTACCCACGCAATGACCACCAATACCAGCATCTAGCCCCCTACTCCCACTCATCTCACCCTAGCCTAGGAGTCCCTCTGGGACAACGTCTAGGGAACCCAGAAAGTATTATCCCTATGGGGTGCAGGGCTATGGGAGATCTACATTATTAAGACTGTTATGGATGCCCCATGCCCAACCGCATATAGGTGAATTGGATCCTTAACCAGTTGGGTGGGCTCTACAGGTGTGCACATAGAGTTCAGGTATGGTTAATCCCCAAAGGTAGGGCCAGCAACACTGGAGAAAATCTCTCCTCACCTACTCCCTCAGTTAGCTGCCATATTAGAGTTATGTAATAGGATGTAAGGTTACAAAGTTTACTCAAACTATTTATACATAGTTCCGTGCCAATATGTAAGCATATGATATCTAAAGGCCTACCACGGGGCCTAGCTATTATCGTAACTGTGCTGAAATGCTTGCTCATGCCTTTAGTACCATGTAAGGTATTATCCATATTGATTGGTGATCCAGCAGCAATATAGTCTGTACAAAGACCATAGTATTCATAGTTTAAGTCATCACTCTTGGCATCATTTCATACATTTTCTGGAAACAGATGTTTATAGTTATTTGGTTATTCATGAAATAAATTTATATTAACAGATTATACTGAGCATAGATAGCCTTTCACAGCCCTTTGCCAGCTATTTCTTTCGGTTTTTCTATAGCATTAGTCCATGTACATTTAGAACAAGGCAACCATGTTATGTAGAGTATAATCCTATCGGTGCTAGCCACCACACTGATTAGGCGTATAAGGCATTGTATATATAGCCCACACAGTTCCATACCAGAATGGTGTAGGCTACTAGCACCAAGATAGCATGTCTCTGATAAAGACTAAATATTAGCTAGGAGTGTGTAGTCCATGTCAGGATTCCCTTACACAGCTTATAATCACATGCACAGTCACACTTATCTCCCACCCAGGAGGGGTATGAACTCCCAACTTTCACTGATCGATGGCTCATTACAAATTAAAGCATCATACCTGCGGGGTTAGGGGTGTGGGGGTAGGAGGTTGAAAATCAATGCAACTGCAATTTCCTATACAATTTGGAATACGTCGTGAGGGTATTCCCCATTTATAGGACATTTTTGGCATATATAGATACTTGCACCTGGTATTTCAGAGGATCATCATATATGCGCATATAATGCATGATTTGTGCTGTTTTATTTATTTGTTCATTTTTTGTTCGTTGAGAAATAAGGGATTGATAATAAAGTCGATAGGATAGTCTTCGGTAAAAAACGGGTGAAATTGTTTAAATTATCCCCTTCCCCGGAGGGGTCCAAAAATGTGTGCCCCCCCCCCCCACTTCCCCCAGTCCAGACTCACGGAGTATAAATTCCTTTTTGCCCGCTTACCACCAATCCTCCCGCATTCCCTGCCCTGCATGTTGTATAAAATGGAACAGAAATATAATTCAGATTGTGCATTAAACAGTGAAACTATAGAGCACAGATGAAGGGTATTTGAAACTATGTGAGTAAGTAAAGGCAGTATAATGTTAACCCTTTCATGGCTAGCTGCATGGTGCTTTAATGCAGTATGCCCTTTGTCCTCATGATGCATGAATGTAGGCCCGGTGAGTAATTCGCCAAGACTGCATCCATACATGCCGACTCTATGCGATTGATACATTCCTAAAGGTACGCATGATGCATTCATCCAGTCCCGGCGAGTACCTTGCCATGGCTGCATCCATGCATAATGACGAACCAGTCATTAATTAAAGCACTATGTAGCCCTTAAAGGGTTAATTGGTTTGGTGCCGTGCTCCATGGTAGGTACAACAGTCAACTCGTGTTGGGTGTCATATTGACTTTGGCAGTCAGAATGCACGCTGCTAGGTTAACCAATATTGACAAACTCCTTACGTAGATATACGCAAGGGACACAGGGATGGACTTTCCCTTTACCTGTGTTAAAGGTATCACACGTAAATCTGTGGTGGGTGAACCGAATTCTAGTGGCATGATGAATGTGCTGCAGCGCATTGCTCCGGCACCTTGGTGTTAAAGGCTAAGACTTCTCAAACCAAATCGTAAAATCCTTTGCCAGGGTCATTGAGTTTATGTAACACCTCAGTTAAATTTAGGATCGCCCAAGCACAATCCCTGAGATCCAGGCATGTCCTAGCCGTGTAGGATGGTTTTCCCTAGCAAAGTACCCCAAAAATAATGGCTCAGGCAACCAAGAAATAGGATGCTGATTGTTCCCATCCAGCAATTCACTGCTCTACATAAGTTGCACTGGTGTGACCAGCAGTTAGACTATGCCAGTGGTAGTATACAATACTATTGATACCCACCAGTGTACTGACTGTCTAGACTACCACTTGTGTGTCCACAGAAAACGGTACACTACCCCTTGAATAGACCACATCCCATTGATTCGGTTAGAAATGAACACTTAAATACACAAAGATTCCTTTCTGCATTGTGTATCCCTAGAAGCCTAGTTCAATGATTAATTTAAGGAGGTTATGATAGCTTTATCCTGGCTTTATAGAATGTTTCATACCAGGCCAAGCCTGATTCATGGTCCCCCTACCAAGTCCACCTGACCAGGCCAGGTCAACTGGTTCAAGGTAATAGAGTTGTCCAGTTGTGCTATTTATGGCTGATTGGGGATCAAACAAACACAGTGCCCTGTGCTGGGTGCAGCCAGTAGGGTTTGTAAACTACACATGTGCAAATCGATCTGAGAGACTGCCAGTGGTACAGTACTACATGATCCCCCAGTAAACACACCTACGCTATTTAAACGTGATTTCACTACGTAGAATAACGTTCCAATGTAAGGGTTATATTAGGTTATTGAACGTAAAAGAACGTAAAAAAACGTAATTTGAACGTTATAAGAACGTGATTCACAGGTTTATTCACGTAATTTGCCAACGTTTTTCCCACGTAAAGTTACGTTATGAATATTATCATGTGGGTTCGAATCCTCTAACTAGCAAAAAGCAGACGTAGCAGTGCTGACAATAGGGACTTCTAGAACCATGTAAAAGCTCATTAAAGGCAGACGTAGCAGTACTGAAAGGATAGGATACGTCTGCGTTTAATGAGCTATGTCGGGTTTGCTAAAGGTCCCTAGCATAGGATATGTGATGCTCCATGACATGTAGTGTACTGTGTATTTATCATTTGTCTTGTTATAGAACGTTATGAGGTTATAGTGGGATTTGTGCCCAGACTTTCTACCTGTGCTAGTACTATTATGTAAGGGGTGATTAGTTTGTCAAGGGTGACAACAAGTGTGAGTACAAGCGTGGCTCTGTGGCCCATTGGATAGGGCACCGGACCTTACATGCAGGTGTGGGCTGTTCAAATCACAGTCAAGACAAAGTAGAGTGACGTTTTGAAGCATATATAATTATGAGTTTGTTATTTTTATTTCATATTCAGATTTCGTTCTTCCATCTATATAGATCAAAATTCTTTTCTTTGCATATTACATGTTTACCTCAAGAGGAACGGAAAACTCACATAATCTAAGATAAAATATGGTAATGAACAATACAGTATGTGTTCCGACCTCCTTCATACAGGTCCTCCTCTGGGGCCGACCTGTTAGCATGCAGGACTTTAGGTCAGAGTATCTACCAACCTGGGTTCGACTCACATCAAAGTAGGGTTTTAAGTAGGAATTATATACATGTATCACGTATAGCTAGATGCAATTATAATTATGTATATTCTTTATATCATATTAGATAGAAAATTGTAATGCAAATGTATATTTAATAGGGACCTTTAGCAACCACGTAAAAGCTCATCAAATGCATACGTAGCAATGCTGAAAGTATAGAATACATCTGGGTTAAATGAGCTACATCGGGTTTGATAAAGGTCCCTAATGTTGGTTATAGCCGAGGTGAAAATCATGCTTAATCATTAGGAACCTTTAGCAATCAAACCTGATATAGCTCATTAGATGTGTAAAAGTATGGTCTACATCTGTGTTAAATGGGTTATTTTTGGTAATATGAGTGCCAGGCTGCAGCCCCTCTTCCAGCTGCCTCAATAGCTCAATAGGTTAGATCGTGGGATTGTGATAGACAGGTCCCCAGTACAAACCCCACTCACACTTGTTGTGAAAAGTAATGCTTATGTATATGTGATAAGTTTATATAGAACCTTTTCTTTTAATATTTGAAATGACATCTATATATCGTTCTGTAGGTAATAAATTTAGGTTAGGTTATTTTAGGTAATTTACCTAGATAAACCTAGAAAAACGTTCTTATAACGTTCATTTAACGTATTACTACGTTCAGTTACGTTAAATAACTTAAAATAACCCTTACATTTGAACGTAATTTTACGTAGTAAAGTTACGTAATATACACTTAGAGATCACGTTCTCTGAACGTTATGCTACGTAAGTGTGTTTACTGGGCCACTCTCCTCCAGTCTCAGAGATCGGCCCCTTTAAATGCCTCCCTCCACTGCATACTCAAAAAAGTCAGCGTCATTGTCGCTAAAACCACTCTCACCTGAAAGTCAGACACTTTCTTTCCAGGTGAGAGTGGTTTTAGCGACATTGACGCTGCTTTTCTGAGTGTGTGGCTGTCCCCCACCTTCCCTTCAACCCATTACAGACAGTATGATGCTTCATGTTCAATTATAGTCATGATACACCAACACATCTTTAGAACGCGCCCATAGTTCGTTGAATAACTATAGAATATCATTAAAGGGTGAACTCCTGTGGTTATTTCGACTGCATGCTCTTCATCTCAGTTCGCTTTATTTCTCACTTCCCCCTTTTTTTCTCTCTCCCTTGCCCATTCTGTCCAGTAATCCCGTCCTACCTTCCTAATCCACGTCCATCCTCCCACCCACACCCTCCTCACACCTGCACACATATAGCATGTCCTTAACACCCTACACAGCAAGGTATACCTCATGTCTGCATATAACAGAAAGGGGAGAACCCCAGGTCAGAGTGACCTCACACTAGCTCACACACAATCAGTCCACGTGAGCAGCTCTCCCTGGTAGTTACCCCTTGTAGAGGAGCATACATAAATGAGGCTGTAACCATTAACCAGGTGTGATCAATACCTCTCCTGCCCCAGCTCCCACCTGGAGCTCACCCCCTTAACACCCAGGAGTGCACTCCTCATTGATCTCTACATGACCCTTGAGGCCTCCAGCGTGAGCTGACCCAGTTATGCCTTGACTCCAGGTTAGGTATTAATATTTTAGGATCAAGTGGGAGTAGTCTGGCTATCTTAGTGACCACACTGTTATGGGAATTAGGTCAGTACCTACCAGCTGTAAGCTACATATAGCGATTCCTCTAATAGTGATACAAATTGTGATTTGGGTTTTATCGATTCAGAGGTACACTTTAGTGTACTTTGTGCTTGGATAAGTATTCCAAGAGCATTTCTCTGACTGTATGTGGGGGGTAAGGAGGATTCCGTGACAATACACAGACCTACAGTGGACTGTGACCAGATTAATTCACCTAAACGGTTTAACCAGCTGTTACCCCCACGTTCACCCACTAGGAGATAGTATGCATGATGGGATATTTCATTATTCCAAAGTAATTAGTCATGCTCTACCGTTCTATGGTAACTAACGGATACATACATTTGAAAACAGTGAAGTACCCGCAAATGATTGATTAAGACAGCTATTAATTGATTAAGGATATCCATCCAATTAAATGCAAGAGAGTGGATTGTATATTAGTTGGCTTCTGTGTGTTGGTTGAGCCCTCGCCGATGGGACATCACAGACCTTGGTAGTCTGCATGCCTCTTTTGAACCTCTGCTAGTTCTATATGCCCCATACAGGATCGTGTTACCTATGTAATGGCAGCGTTAACTATGCACGGCACGTGCCTGAACTGGGTCATTACAATCGCCTGCACACACAGAAAAGTGAGAGTCATTGTCGCTAAAACTACCCTCATCTGAGAGTCAGGCACATTGTCGCTAAAACTACCCTCACCAGGCACTGCCTGACTCTCAGATGAGGGTAGTTTTAGCGACAATGACTCTCACTTTTCTGAGGGTGTGCCTGATGTTCTGATATATTACTAACAGTGTAGTAAACTATTTGTCTACCACCTACTGTGAAGGGGGGTAATTCAGGTAATATGGGCAATCTGAGCGGAATTAGATGTCACAAACGGTGCAACCCCTAGTTATATTCAATACCCTAAGGATGCAGGAAACAGGGATTGATTTATAATTAAGATTTAAGCACTTTTGGGTTTGTCTACCACCTCCTATGTGGTCACAGGTGTCAGTACAAAAAAATGGCCGACATGCAGAGTGTCCCCACACTGTACCTTACTATAGGGAACCTCAGGGGTGAGAGTGTAATGACCCAGTTCATGCACTTGATGCACGGCATCATTGATACCAGGTCCAATCCTACAGTACGCCATGGAGCTAATCCCCTTGCTGAAGGTTCACCTTCTCCATGCATATAGCCCGAGGCAGAGGTCAACCATGTAATGTGTTTGAATGGCTGGAGAACATGGTACTCAGGGCGGGTTCTAGTAAAGTAATGCATCAGCCATAGAGCTTAACACCCTCGGTATGTTTGGTACATGGTTCCAGGATGGGGTATGCATTGTCTATAAATTATAATGATATCAATAGTATATCACTATAAGTATGGTCATCATTATAGTGCTCATCCTCGTGCTGTCGGATGTGCCACACGGACGTCTTGAAAGATACACTCAGCTTGAAACTGTTGTACTTTCGACACATGTCTAATTCTATTCAAATGCAAACTGGCACTCCTTAATCTGTATACACCTGTTTTAGTATTACTATGGTTGAAAACGAGGCTAATCCAGCCCTCTAGTATATCCCCTAAACTGGGGCTGTTTGTGTGTACCTTGCCTTAATCCTTAGTCTTAGTGAGGTCAATAGTTATGAGGATTAAACTGCTGGCTGTATACGTTTAGGACTATGACTTCTGTTGATAAGGTGTACGAATGTCATTATCAACTTTAAATAGTTCTCCCATGTATGTGCAGGAGTGCATGATATATATGTACCAGAGAATATTATAATCATGCTCACATTCTCATTGTTTCTAAAAGTACTTCTCCGGTCGGTTTTGTCCTCCATGATTTTGTCCTACTGAACCGCACAAGTGAGCTTTTTACCAAGGACCATGTGGGTGTGAGTGACATTTATCAACTTCAATAAACTTCATCACCAAGACAGATAAATCCCCGACCTTTAATTTCCACACAGGTGATATAGTTGGTAAACCCTAAACGGTCACCAATAAATACCTCGTCACTTCCATGTTATAATTTAACCCAGTTCAAAATAAGCTCAATACAGGATCAATACGTATACTGCAGCCTTGCAGCATGACCCTTGCTCTTTTCTTGCTGATCGGAATGTGGGGATAACCATAGGCCTATAGGATAGTACAGAGGTGCTGTTGTATTGCTGAAGCAATATGCAGACAAGTGACTCTGTAAGCTATCTATGTGCTAATACCATAATATATAATAAATCCGTTAACATGGACCTCATGGTGTGAGGTGGAGTGGGCTGCACATGGTGAGAGTGGAGTGCTCTCACACATATCAGACCAAGTCAAGCCGACATCAAGAGGCTGGTCCTATATAAACCAAATGGGTTTCAGAGCTAAAGGCAAACTAATATACTACCAAATTGCCTCTATAATGTTCGGTTCTTGGCATTACACTTAGTTTATGTCCTTAGTTTAGGTCAGAACACAGTATTTTCTAGATCTGACTCACTTCCTTGGTAGTCGGGGTCATAGAATATTATGAGAAGTATGTTCAGGCTCACATGTGCATCCGAGACTAGCAAGCCCAGACAATGTAGACTTAACATTGCCAAGATAACCACAGTAGGTAATAAACATATTGATAGTCTACTCCAGGGAAGGCAATTAGTCTCTTTATCATAGTCTGTGAAGTACATCACTGTATTTAACGTCTTTTATAGACCGCTGACCCTAGAAACATGCCCAACTGGCACCCAGTTGGGCTTACCTTGGGCAACTTTGGTCTTGATGTCACAGGGCTCGTTAGGCTGGGCAAATCCATGGGCTCATGCAGTTGGGCCCCAGTTTGGCAGTCGTTATAGATTTTACAACACGCTTTGTTTTTCACAGTGACAGTCCACAGTGTGAATCAAGCCCTCCGTTTGAAAATATGTTTGACATTTTATAATTGCGATTTAGTAGGAAAAATACGATCGTCTAAAGATTCATTTTCAAAATGTCTTTCCTATAAGTATATAGACAGGTCCACGATAATCTGTCTGAACAACAGGTTTCTCAACGAGTGGGACCTTGGGTTGTATCACATGAGGCATAGCGACCCAAAGTCTCACGGGTGAAGAAACGAGGAGTTCAGACAGATTTGAGTGGATCTCTGTGTTTATTTCATGTGAATGTTGATCAATTCCATTTTAAAACAATATTTAAAGATTGGTTTCACACCTATACCGTGGAGAATGGAGCTGTGGAAAATGAGATTCAGTTTCTCCACTGGGGTCTGGAGAACGGCACTTCCCATACAAAACAATGGTAAAGCTGTTTCTCCGCATGAAATAATCCCTAGATCCAATTCATGTCCTGTGCGGAATGACATACAGACAGTATTTTAGCATTCTGTCCAATGTCCCCTCTCCCTTCTAGTGTCCAATGAACTATTAAAGTCCAAGGCAAGGATACTACCCATGAATCAGTCAGTGATAGAAAAAACAGAAAAGGTCTGCCCATGCACGTGTCTGGACAAAGCGCATCCAGTTTTACAACCAGCTACTTGACACCCATTCTACATCAAGTACCCCTTCAGATTGAATGGTTCAGTCGGGAGAGAACCTGCACCGAACCACAGCCTACCTACAGCCAATGTACTTAGTAGAGGGACTGGACAAAGAAGCTCATTTGCAATGCTGTTAAAGCAAGTACAGGCTCAATGCTCGGTTTTCCCTCTGTATGAGGTAAAAGAAAAGTATAAAAGAAAAATTGCACATTTATCATGTCAGCAAAACTGTGATACATAGGCTGACAAGCACTACTAGAAAAAACATCTTCAGCTGTAAATATCCAGGAGACAATGCATACTGTATTTTGAACTTTATAAGTATGTGTTTATTGGTTCGTACTCCAGCGTGGTCACATTGTAAAGGGGATTGTTTAACCATATATATAATAATAGTACATCGACAATAAAGCTACAGGGTGGCAAATTGGTGTGAAACAAAAGTCCATAGTTCTGACACCAAGCTGTGTAACTTCTATAGCTGGCCAGCATTGAAACCCAAACAACACCTACCAACTCTATACATTGTCTAGACAGGTGTCATAAATGCCACTTGGTTTTCTTCTTAACCCCCCACCCGCTCTATTTAAGCCCAGAGTGCCAGTCCCCGCTCAGCTCAGACTGTCACTGCAGGGGCAGCAAGCGTTTCGCCTTTAATGCTATTATAACAGTGCCAACATACAATATGTACCAGATCCATACAGGTGGTAGCCTATTACTAAAGTACCATGTAATCTATTCTCCATGTGCATGGCCCTTAATGGCTTATCTGAATGTCGTCTAATATATGTCTAATCATATATGGACCCGCCGAGCGTGTACACATGTCGATGATAGTAATACCGGACACTTGTTATCAGATTGCGGCTTCCATTGAATGTCTCCTAATTATAATGCTATCCAGAACCCTTGAAGGGTCACATACTATACGTGTATACTAGGCACCAGGCCCTTTTTCGAGACACTTTGTCGGTATGTTTGTTGATGTTGATGTATATAATCAACATACATGATGCTTGGATGCAGCACTGGCACACTGGTAGTGGTAAAGTATAGGCTCACCAGGGATACATAGGTACACGTATGCATCATGACGAAAAAGATTACACCCTCACTTCTTCGAATTTGAAAAATGCAAGGAAAAATGTCTGAGGAAGCAAATTATCCGAGGAATTAAGTCCAAATATAATGGAACATATAGGGGCGGTTGCCAGGCACCTGTCTGAGGAAGTGAGGGATCCGGGGATGTAAATGTTCGAGGAAGTGAGGGTTGACTGTATAGCACAAGCACTACGCGGCCATTAGATGGTTAGAAAGAACTTATTCCCCAGCCAACAATCACAACAAACCCGTCTTCCCCTCTTCTCTTCCATACAGGACAGACATACACCCCAGCTACCCTTCACTGCGCGTCACCTCCACCGACGTCATCGTCCCATCACCGTTATCCGCCTTCTCACGTCCAAAGTCGTCTGCCGGACTTCCGGTAGTTCCCCGCGTCTCTCCCAGGGGGCTCCCCCCGCGGCCAGGCGACATGATGGACTTTTCCAAGTTCCGAGAGACGGGCGAGCTCTCGGACATCACGGTGGTCGTCGACGGAAAGGAGAACAAGTTGCACAAGTTCCCTCTCTTCATCAAGTCGGACTTCTTCCGTGTGCTGGCTCGTTCTACTTTGTCTGAGAAGGATAGAGTGGAGCTGGCCGACTTCCCCGGGGGAGATGAGACTTTTCAACTCGTGGCTAACTACTGCTACAATATTAAGGTACCAACCAAAAAGGGCGCTGTGGACCGCTGTGGACCAGCCCTCGGCTGTGTTGGTTTAAAAACTATATATTTTAGGGACTTTACAGTTTGATTGGTGATACTTTATTGTCCAAACAATCTTCTAATTTTTCAATGCATAGCTTCCAATTTAGCGTTGTCAAATTGCAGCAGAGGACAGTTATTCGAATTTTGGCATTTTATCTTCATGTAGGCCTAATATCAAAATAGGATGATAATGCATCAAAGTAGAAATTAGTACAACCTAAGCGCCCAACAATGACTGTAGATCTGCCTTTCAAATTTCTGTGAGTATCTGCTTGTAACTATAATGAGTATAATATACACAGAAACCGTCTCCATTTACAGGTAGACATTGGCCGACAAAATGTCTGTGCGCTGCGGTGTGCTGCAGAGTTCCTCCAGATGAACTCCTCAGCCAACCTGACCGATGTGACAGACAGGGTCCTACAGGACACACTCACCTCAGCCAAACTCTCCAGGAACATCTCCGTCATCATTGAGCTGCTCAAACAATGTTGTACACTGGGGGAAATTGCTCAACAAGCGAAGATCGTAGACCGCTGTATCGCTGCCATCATCGACTGCTGGCTCATCGCAACAAAGTTTAACAAGCGATCTAATAGCCCTCCGGATAGGTGTGTTAAGTTATCAATTATATAGATGATATAGTTATGCTCTTATTCGTTAGGATTGCATCGGTTTAGTATAAATTGATAAGTTCAAGCCAGTCAAGGCTCTATATGATATCTACTACATTTATCCCATTCAATGTTTTCCCCTGAAACGTTCATGTTATTGATAATTATATGCTGATCCTTACAACATAGAAATAGTAGGATCTTTACAACATAAAAATAATAGGGTAATACGCAGATATAATGAATATAAAGTATACGATGAAATTGTATGGTTTCCTTACTTTTTTCTTCAAAATTCAATCCACTAGCATTTAAGTTAGATGCCAAGAACAATCACCCTAAGTAGCTAGTTAGTTAATCCACGCATCTTACAGATCCTTTGTATCCAGATACGACATGAACAACCTGAAGAAGCTGACGTCACTTCCGCTGAACTGGTTCAAACAACTCTTCATCACTGCCAGAGATAAGTGTGTTCGCAGCTCGGTGTTGGCCGCCATGTTAGAACTCTACCTCAACGCCGCCATGGGGCAGCCGGAGGAGGTAGAGGAACCGGAAGTGGTGGAGGCTGATGGTAAAGAGGTCATCCCTAATGGTGACATCACAACCATCAAAAACAGTGACAAAAAAGCCAAAGCTAAGCCAGATACAGTAGAAGAAGACGATCGATTTAAGCCTTTGGAAACAGCCGACATTAAGCCTTTGAAGGCAGAAAAAGCTAAAGGAAAACCAGATACAGAAGAAGAGGACGACCGCTTTAAGCCTTTAGAAACAGCCGACTTGGACACAAGCCAAGAACAATTGAATAACCCTGGAAACCCAGGTGATGAAGGAGAAGGGAAGGTTGAGAGTGAAGAAGGAACAATTGAAAAGGATATGAAGCAGATTGCTCAGCCAGTAGTAGACATCAAAGAGGTGATTGACGAACTAGTCAAGGAGCTGCCTGACTCACAGACAATGGCTGAAGCGCTGACCCCATCCTGGACAGTGAACCTGTTCTGTGAGGCCGACCGACTCAAGTGCACGAGTCGCGATAGGCTCTTCCAGATTGTGGCTCGCTTGTTGCCACGCCTTCTTCCAGAGGACCTTGCACAGCTTCCCCCTGAGCTGCTTTGTGAGATTGTCCAGGAGGCATCCACAGGGGATTCCCCAGCGTTCAGACCAGAGGTAGTGTCTGCGGCTATTGACCAGTACCTGCTGGACCTGGCCAGTCAGAAGAGGCTCTCAGTAGATGTCTTCTCCAAGCTGGTCAAGGTGGTACCAGCAGATACAAGAGAGAACCATGACGCCCTCTTCCAAGTGCTGGAGACTCTTCTTACCTCAGGTAGGACAGAGTGTTATTGAAATTCACTGTTCTGTACCCATAATATCATGAATTCAGAAAGTACTCTTTAATGTGTTAATGTGTACAATTAGATTTCATTTAGGACTGAAAAAGACTCATAATTTAAATTCTCACTAGCAACGTAGATAGATCTGTACAAATAATTCATCATCTCCTCTAAATTCATTCTCTGCTCCCCTTCTCGTAGCCTATGCTTTTCGGTTTTAATATTTAGAAACTATCATTTTATAGTATGTATACTGTTTCTCCCCTGGGATGTCTTACACTTAGCTTCTACTTTGTGTAGGAGATTGCCATAGAAAGTATATGATTCCCCACTAAGATTATAATCACTTACTTATTATCTTTAAAAAGTGAAGAGTTTCATTTTCTATCACGGCTTTCCTTTACAGCGGTCCACGAGCATGGTAGGTCAAGTGTATTAAATAAGGAAATGATAAAATGTGAAATGCTTTGGATTTGTCATTTGTCAAAAGAGGTCGCTACAGTGAATGTATACTGCTTAATACATATAAAAGCTGCACTTGTGTTCAATAGAACCAACCCTTCCAAAAGCACAATGCTAACAGTAACCTATGTAGCTTATAAATATCTAGATGAATTAAAACCTGTCGGGTGTAGTGGTATCTACTATGGCTAAGGTAAAAAGGTGTGTGCTTCGACTAGGCCACTATCTATTTTCAATGCTTCTTTTACCCTTTTGAATTTCAATATGTAAACCAGATTTTTTATATGAAAAGAAATATTTTAAAATCATAACCTAAACATTGGTATAGATTCTATTTGTATTGAAATATAAATGATCATTACTGTGAGAAATTGTAGGAGAGTTTTTATGTAAAAATGAGTATTTCCTAACTATCATTCCCTAAGCTTTATGAATGAGTGTATCTGCTTATAGGAGGCAATGCACTCTGGTGTGGACTGTTACACCTTGTGCATCAATGTGTACAATGTTTTCATATTTTCCCAATGCATCCCTTCCGAATAACGGGTCTTTTTCACAAGTGTTGCAATGCTTTTCTCGGCTGTGACATTGATTTATGTGGTAGGTTCTTTTTGATTCTGATGTTCAATAATGGGTTGATAGAAGCTCTTTGTAATGAATACTCAATTTGTGAATATTGCACTTCAACATATCATCAACTGCTTTAACAAACAACTGTTAAATAGTGGAGGAAAGTCCCATATTCTTTTAATAATATGGTTCCACAATTTTGCATTTGTGAATGTGTCATTTATCAGTCATCATGACGTTCCATGTCGTATGTCAGCTTGTATTGGGATATTGGTTCGACAATAAATAGCAACATTTGATGACTTCCGCAAAATTTTAATAAGTTTTAATAGCAAAAGTTTAATAACAATTAACATGTTGGTGGTCAGAGTCAAGCTTACATTTTGTTAAAGATCAGTTTGTTCTCATGATACATAATTTGTAAGTTTTGATTGGCAACCATTTCAGAAGACAACTCCCTAGAGGAGCCGGACCGGAAACGGCTTTTAGACGAGGTTGACTTCAGCCGCCTCAGCGAGTCCATCCTGCAGCGCGCCTACGACGCAGAACTAGTTCCGGTCTCCTACGTCACACAGGCCGCTCTCGCGCTCTGCTCTCGTCTACGGCGAGAGTTGGAGGATGCCCGCGGCCTGATCCGGACTCAGGAGGAGGAGCTGGAGAAGTACGGGCTGGGTGGGCGTGGCCAGAGCAGGATCGGTAGGGGGACTGAGGCTGGTGGGTCTGTGTGTGGTGCTGGCGGTAGTGGTGTAGGTGTTAATGCCTCCTCCTCACTGGGAGGACTAGGAGGCATTGGTAGCCGCCCCTCCCCACTCTCTAATCTCCCCAATGGTGACCTCTCCTCCACCCCCTCCCCTCTCTACAGCAGCAAGGACCCCGTGGGCTCTTCCTCCTCCACGGCTTCTGAACGTAGGCGGCCAGTTGTACAGTAACTATCATAACATCAAAAAGGAAAAAGATATTTTTGTTATTATTTTGTAATACATTCCTCTAGTTTTGAATAATATTCAAAAGCTTTTCCTATTTTGATGTTGATGTCATAATCTTCTGCACCTTCAAACCTGTGTAAAGGGGAATCATCCCCACTTTTCTGGCTACATTTTTTGCACGTTTATAATAATATATTTTCTGACAAATTGGCTAAAAACGTTGAGAATTATTCTGTACTGCTTCATTGCCTTGACATACCTCTGTAAATAGTCTGCTGTATTAATATGAGCCCCGTTATATTATTCGAGCTCTGTGTACACCATAACCTGTTAATATAAGGGTTCAGCTTTACAGACGATTGCTATGGATACCCTCAATATTTGAATTATTATAACCTTTCTTATACATATCTATATTATAGTGTCTATATATATCTACACTAAACTAATACTCCTAACGTAGACTTCTCTCCCTTAGTACTAGTTACCCACCCTAGTCCTCTCCATGTGTCTATTACACACTTTGTTAACAGGTCTTAAAGATTTGTACATTATCTTTGGGTGAGCATAATACCAGAGACCCAACAGCATAAAATATAGAACTTTTGTAATGATACCGTAGCACGGCAATATTTACATATTATGCATATTCACACCTCACATACTTATATTTTTAAAGTAGCCTAATAAAATACATACATAATACCATTATAGATTAGGTCTCACAATAAATCTATTAATAGCATTTTAACTTAACCAACATACTTAGTTGTTTTTAGTAAGCAGCCTGCTATCACCCCCAAAACCCTTGTCCATGACAGTAATCTTAGGTTATACTCTTCTCACCAGGTGGCATCGATACCAGACTGTACGACAGCAACTACGACCTCGTTAATACCTTTGATCGCCACCGGGAGATGCCAATAGCCACAGCACCTTCCTATGAGACCCGTCGTTCCATGGAGGCCCTGGAGAGGGCGTCCATGTCGCCCTACAGCGGCTACTCCCGCGCCGAGTTCACGTCCCCCTTACGTTACGGCAGCTACCTGGCGCATGAGCGGCCCATCGTGGCAACCAGCTTCGACGGCTACCATAGCGACCTCTATCGGAGACCCACGCCAAACCGCTGGTCATGATTACTGTGAGAGTTAGAGCTTGCTACATTGTAAAGAATGGTGATGAGGTGATGAAGAATCAGGGTAATTTCTCCATATTTTTACGACATAGGTATTGTGTAAGTGTAGGTCTCCTTTTTTGTGCAGGGGAGGACCTACTTAAAACTTAGTAATCCTTAAAACTCTCCTTAAAAGACCTCAAAATAAGAGCAGGTCCTTATTAGCGCAGGGGTTAACATACATTTTGTGTTGCATACTTAAAATGTATATAAGCACATGTGCGCTTAAATAGGATATTAGGGTATGTAAGTGTTTCCCATCAATGTGGGTGTACTGTATCAAATGTCATTTATGATGACACCCTAATAAAATGACAAACTTGGATCGGAGATTGATAAGCTAACTAGGAGTCTATAGGGTGCAGTGGAAGCAGATGATATACAAGGTATTTGAGAAGTGACATTTATTTAATATGGAGAACGAGGGGCTATATGGTTAAGAAGATGGCTCATTCGGCAAGGGGGGGGGGTGAAGAAACAAGAGGTGCCTCAAACTAAATGTAAGATCATACTTATTCACTTTTATAGTCTCGGGTTGTATTTTGCTCCGTCATGCCTCGCGAAATATGCTTGATCCGGACTCGTGAAGAGACCTCCGTGTACATACCGGCTAATGGATAAGGTGACACATGTGTATATTTCTCGTCCCAATGCTAAAGCATTGGATTTTACTTCTGACTATATTGTACTGGTACTGTCGTTTTACAACTGGAGTCAGTATTGGGAATTCTAAGAAATGGATATACAGGTCTTCCTAAGGTCCTCAATGGGTAAGTGACTTTGAGGTGATTTCAGTAGATGATGATTATTGTAATCAACCGTCTAAAGTTCTATGGTTTTAGTTGTTAAGTCTGAAGAATTCTTAGTTGATCTTAATTTTAACAATTCAATCATGATATACCTGTTATGCTTTGAATAAAGAATCAATAGAACAGCGCAGTGAGAACCTCATATAACCATATTAAGTATGAATCAATCTGTGACATTTAATTTCCATGTGCTTATTATCATTGTGTATACTCTGACCATCATTTCTTTTTAAGCTGGTTTATTCGAAGCGTCTACTATGTAGGTTGTCAACATGTTATTAGTTTTGTCGTACCCTTTACTCTGTTAAATCATTAATTGTGTACTCGATAGCAGCAGACTGTGATGAAATGTAAATAGATAACTCAAATAATGCTAGGCATAAGAACCGACATAAAGGAAACTAGAAATAAGGGGGTCAAAGCGGTGACTGTGATAAAATGAGTGCGTGTACATAACACTAGCAAACAATCAGGAGATGGAGCAACTATTCTGTGTAGACTACTTTATTTTGGGATTAAATGAACATTAGTTGTTATATCCTGTTGTCAACTTAATATTGTAAAAATTGTTAAATGTATTCTTAATGTATGTAATAATGATATCATAGAATTCCGTCCATTAATGTCAATGTTGTGTTAGTCTATATGTATACTCTTTTTGTATATTTCTAAACGCGAACGTTCATGATTATGTAATTTATACGATATAAGGACTAATTAAGAAAATAAAAGATGGATCAAAAATCGGTTTCGAATTTCGTAAATGGCCATTTAATTCCCTTCGTTTCAGTTTTTCTATGTCTTTCTACTTATTCTATTGGAAGTCTTAGATTTTGTTCTGAAATCCTGGAGGCTAAAACTCTATTATTCCTTTTAAAATAGATTGTCGTATGTTAGTCATAGCCACCATACAGCCCTGGGGAGGGGGTTTATTAACAATAACCACATGGATTTTCGGTGACAATGCGCCAAGAATAAATCTGATTGATAGACTATTTAGCACATTGCCAGAAATTCTAAGAAACTATAATTTGACATTAAATATTCCATGTACAACACTCGCAAATCAAAGTTCTCTCTTTCTAAATAACACGGATATGAACTACCGACATTTTGAACAATGAGGTATTTGTCTCATAACTATTCTCACACGCATGTCTACGGCCTCAAACTGACCCATTCATAACTTCATCACAGATAATGGAAAACTACCCTGCACCATACGCAATGTGCCTGTATGACACCATGGCTCACATCAATAATCCCCTGTGACAGCGGAAATTTCATTAACAATAACAATTATGTAACTATTCTCAAAACTGCTGCAATCAATCACATTTTTAATTCTGTACATACATGATGGAGAGCTTGATGAAGTGAGTAGTAGGTGTTCATTGTATCTACTGGGCTCTCACCTGTACCTCCCCCGACGTCACCAGAACATATGTGAGCTACTCAGAACAACTCAATGGGAGTTAGACTGACTGATTGTCATCGAACCAGCCCATAGAAATAACTCCTATCAGGCACCTATAGTTGATTAGTAGATGTGGTATACATATTTCATGGGAATGTCCATTCTGTTACTGAGTGCGTCCGGGTAATTGAAAGCCCCACTGGTCCCTATGTCTGAGGCCATCATTAATGGGACTGTGGGGATGCCCTAGGGATGACCTAGATGGTGTTGAATCAGTAGTTAGCGGGTACTCTATGGCACGCACTGGCTGGCCTCTCGCTGACCTCTGGTTTCAGCTTTGGACTCAAATGATGTTGTCACATAGTTCTCCCCACTGTACCTTTGGACTGGCCATTAATGGGTGGTGCCATCTAATGTTGAAGCAGTTTGTCATAGGCGTCGGAAGCTCATTTTATTTGGGGCCCAGGGGCCTCGGTTGGTGGGGCACCTTTGGTAAAGACTTATATACGGGACCCCTCATTAGATTAGATTATTTATTGTGCGACTCGTTCCGTGATAGAACGTTTTTCTGTGCACTCAGCGATTCCTCACAAACATCAAGGGGACATCAGCTGATGCTGAACATTCACGATTCTTGATAAATGCATAATATAAGTGGCAATAATGTCTTGTATAAATACATAAACCAGAAAAAAATAATAATAGGTGCCAGATGAAGCAAGGCAGCAGATCAGCTAGAGTGACTATCATGTCAGTCAGGTAGGGGGTATTATCAGTGGCAGAGTGTCGAGCTTGGCTTTGAAGGCATGTTTTGAAGTAATCTTCTGAACATCTTTATCGAGGGTATCCCATAGGGTTACACCTCTATAGTAGGGGGATTTCTGATAAAAACTTGTTTTTGCCCGCCTTTTCCTGAAACGAATTTTAAGGTCCCCCCGAGTGCGCACGTTAGCCTGCTCTATGGCCTCACCTCCATGTCCCTTTTTCCACATAATCATTAGTAGCTGTACCTTGCGGCGCCTTTCTAGCAATTCAATATCTGCCTGGGTGTGCAGGGCATCAACGCTTACAGTACGTATTTCGGTTCTAAGGCAAATGCAAAGTGCATGGTTTTGCATCCTCTGCAGTTTTATGAGCTCGCCTTTATGGGCACTGCCGGTATAAAAGGAGCAATACTCGAGGGTGGGTGCTATCATCGTTTTGTAAATTTGGAGACTGATTCTTTTCGTCATGTTTTTACGTAATTTACTTAATTTGTAGATTTTATTGCCTAAACTCTTTTTAATTCTATTGATCTGGGGTGTTAGACTGAGTCTTTTGTCTAGCTCGACTCCAAGGTAGGGGTATGATTCACACGTAGGCAGGAGACTGCCGTTTAAAGAGATAGCAGGGTCACCACGGTTACTCAGTTTGCACCACAGACCCACTCGTTGCACATCTTCTTGTAGGAGGCCTGACGCTTCTGTGTGAGTATCCGCACTCGCATATATGACCACGTCGTCAGCATACATGGTGAATTTGCAATTTTGAATACTGTCTGATAGATCATTTATGATAAGGATGAATAATGAAGGGCTGAGTATGGACCCTTGCGATACGCCAAAATTGACTGGGTTACTCGGGGACCATATGCCATTTGCTATTGTGCAATTTGAGCGGTGTGACAAGTACTCCATCAGCCATTTTTTAATCTTTCTGTGAATGTTAAGGGCATTTATCTTCGCAACGAGGGTTGGGTGGTGTACACTGTCAAAGGCCTTGCAATAGTCAATGTAGCAAGCTGCTGTGATTTTCCCATCATCCCTAGCTTCAAAAAGGTCTTTGGCTACATTGAAAACAGCGTCACTCGTACCCTTGTTTTTCCGGAAACCAAATTGTGTTTTACAGAACACTTCAGCTTGTTCTAAATGCTCAGATAGCAACTTATGCACAATTTTCTCCGATAACTTACCTGGGAGAGGCAGGAGGGTGATTGGACGCCAGTTTTTTATTAGATTAAGATTGCCCTTTTTTGGTGTGGGTACTAGTGTTCCACAAGACCATGAAACCGGGAAAATGCCCTCGTTAACAGAGTTCTTAAATATGATTGTCATTTCCCTGTGTAAAAACATTAAGGGGAGGGATCAAGGCCCCCACACCGGCCTCCCTTTTCTCACGCCACGGGTTGCACATTGCCAAATAGAATCCAATAGACAGTGCTACTGGCAAGGCAGTGGACGATTCGCTAAAGAGAAAAGGGGATATTTGCCACTTCCTAGAGTTCCTTATTGACCATACGTGTGTACCCTACCATTGCTTCACCTTGCGTGCCCTATCACATTGACATTTGCACCTGTCCCTTCTAGTATTATTTACATTGTCCTATTGTACTGGTGCCCTAGGCCTTTGGTTTAGGAGATGATGTATATAATAGATATATCATTTGTTTTATAGGAGATGATAATAATTTGTTATATCATTTTTTGCAGTATTCAAACTATCATTTTGCGTAAAAATACTTACCCTATCTTATTTTAACGGTTGATATTAATGGAGATAAGATCCTATATACCCCATCCCCGACTAGAGCATCTGTAAACTTAGGCACTTATGTCATACAGACCCTTCTGATCCAAAGGAAGAATCAATCTAACTCTCTTTCCAGACTCTAGGGATCTGGTAACATGTGACAAAATCAATTGTGTCATTGAGTGAATCCGAGCGACTGAAAGCCTGCCCCCCCCCCCCGATACCTACACCCTCAGAAAAGTGAGACTCTCACTTTTCTGTGTGTGTATGTCTGAAACCTTCATTAGAGAGAGGTGCCTAAGAGATGGTTCTAGCTCAGTGCTGAGTCCGCTATAATGATGTATGGAATGCACTGGTTGGCCTTAACTCGTCCACAGGTTGCAGGACTTCCCTGATGTAATTACATATTGAACATCCGGGAGGTTACCATATCTGCTGTCCCTAAGGGGATGGATGAGGCATGCTTGTAATGTGTATGGGGCCATTCAAGTATGACGTCATCACCTTTCAGGCATTTTCTAAGACCCCCACCCCGTCGTCATCATTTTCCCTTTTCATACAATAGTTTAGTATAGAAACAATATGGCCATGTCATCATTCCCCTTATACATACCCCCCCCCTATCTCTTATGGGTATATCTATGACGTCATACTTGAATAGTGAGAGTGTGACAGCTAGTAATATTACGTGAGCGCTATGGAACCAATTTATGTCTAGTTTATGTCACCTTTCTCTTGGATAGTGTCCACACAACCTTGATGGTAACGTTAATCTGGGATTGCCTCACCTTGCCTGCCCTACCTCATCGACATTTGCACCTGTCCCCTTTTTGTATCAGTGCCAGACCCGGATTGACACTTGGCAGCTGCGGGACGGTGATACGGCCTCCACTGCATCGATAATCTAAATACTCCTTAGTCCGTAGTGGCTATCCCAGGTTAGTCATAGCGATATTGGTCAGACTGACGAACTGATATTCAAAAATGACTTAGAGAAAATAAAATATGACCAAGGCCTAATACTCATAGGAATGGAATGACTAAGGTGGGCCGATTACTACTGACTATACCTGATAGTTTTAACTAACCATGGTTGGTCCCATGGGCGTGGCAACCGGGGGGGGGGGGGGCGGGAGGATATGTCCCCCCCCCCCCCCACTTTTGACCAACCCCCAAAAAGGTCAAACCAAAAAGGTCAAGTAAAAAGAGATCAAAAGGGTCAAAATACGCCTCAGTCCCCCCTACTTTGAAACTGCTTGCTACCCCCCTGAATAATTGGTCGTATACTATACTCACTAGGTTCGTCGCCTTATCCAATTGGGAGCAGCCAAGCAGATATAGTGATGATATAGTTTTAAAACCAACACAGCCGAAGGCCGGTCAGCAGGTCCACAGGGCCCATACGGACCGAACCTGGGCCAAGCAGAAAGGGTGATCCGAGTTGCATCCGAGTGGAGCCTCCTTACCGTGGGCTGATCAGATTTGAATCAATGTTCCCCGAACATACCTGTTGCGGGGCATTGACCCTGATTTAAATTTTGTTTAGACTTGTCTTTCTGTGAATATTCCTGCGTTGGCGTGATCAATAACAGACATTGTGTCCATTATTCGGCCATAACAGACAGCTTTAAGATAAATGACAGTTTCAGGTTATTCTAGAACAGATAGATAGGTCTGTCATCCATGGCTTTGTTTTCCTTCGTTTTCCATCTTCATTTATTTATTCTCTAATTCCATTTTAGATTCATCTCTCCATTACCCTCTCCTGCCAGTTACCTTCCGGGCCACCCCCACTTAAATGCACATCAAATATCGAGTAGTCATACACTGATTGTTATGTTCTATCAGTGAATATGAAATCCTTGATCCATTTTCATAAGCAGGGTTGTCAACAATACAAACAAAATGAACTAGATCTGAGTGTAACATTGCCAGCCGCCCCCACCCCAACCACCACAAACTGTCACCCCCATGCATCATCAGCAGCCAGTACAGGTTCTGTACGCATGCGCAGGTCACATGACACTCTTGCATCGATTGGTGCACACGCCCGTCACCAATTGACCGCACACGGGACTGTCCCTGCCTCTCTCCAGGCTCCCTCCAACCTTCCTCCAGCCTTCCTCCAGGTTCTCCCCAGTACAGAGTCAACGCCAGGAGAGTGTTCCATACACACCTATAGCTTCTCCTGGAATGCTAACACTGCTTACCCAGGCATGGTGTAATGGTGGTGGTTACCATGTGTTAGTGATCTAGGCCGGACCATGGTAAAGGACAAGAACTACCTCCTGGTATCGGGATGCTTCTTGTTGAGCAACTCATGTTGGTTATTCATAGATGACAGATTATACCCTTACTGAGACTATTTGTGAGCTGCTCCTGGATTTGCTAATGTTATCACCTGGATTAAAGCAGTGGGACAATTACCCTCAGATCTACCTCAAATCTAGATTATGCTAATGATGTGCACCCAAGTTGAGTTGGGATGGTTGCTATAAATCCTGCTGGGCACACCACTCACATATACGCGGATACCATGTTTGCCCGTCTCACGTCCCACGGAATAATCATTGCCTTGTGGCCTATACTACACAAACAAGGGTAAACTAACAAGCACTTAGACCTAACCCAGAATTGAGCTATTTGCAATTGCATATAGGGGCATAGGCTTATATACCATTGTATTTTAGATCCGGATATCAGATTAGAGTTAACGAACAGGAGTAATGTTAGGAATCAGATGCAGACGGTTACTTTGCTGCCTGGTTGGACAGTACGCCTGTGGATAGCTGACAAAGGTAAGGCATATTAATGGGTACCCGTATACATCTATATAATTATAGTTACATCTAAATGTATACATAAAGATATGATATATATATATATATATATATATATATATATATATATATATATATATATAAATATATATATATATATATATATATATATATATATATATATATATATATATATATATATATATATATATATATATATATATATATATATATATATGTATGGTATCTGACTGGATAACAGTAATATATTTGGAGCGGCGGCAATTGATGGTTCTCTATGTCTAATCCAGGGGGCACCCCAAGCTGGCCCCACCTGTCCATTTCCGCCCACCGCTCGGTCAGTCAGAGGTAGTTAGCCGTTGGAATAGGTTCAAATTTTTCAAATTCACACCTTGGTTATTTCCACTTAGCAGGTGCCAGCCAGTTTACTGTGGTTATTTTGAGTTAGCCTCTCATAACCATAGTCTATCTATTACATACCCTCACATAACCACACATCTGTGATTTAAAACAGAAAGACAATGCTTATGAGAGGCTAAAAATACAACTACTGTAGAGTGACAGGCACCCTATAACCCAGTCAACATTGCTTATATGTGTTTTTGCCTGGGCAAGCTGATTTGCCAACCCTGGGTTTCGGTCCTTTTTGTCCAGGGCTACCAGTGGGAACCCAGATGGGTCAGCCCAGATTCAAAGAACCCAGCCCTAGCCCAGATTTAGCACACACTATAAAAATGTACAATAAATGGTAATTTCTGAAGGGAAATCAGATGTCAGTATGTTTCGAAATATTTACAATGTATTTATGGAAAAAAAAGTTTTCGCAGGCTGACACATCTGGGCTCCCGCTGGTAGCCCTGGACAAAATGGACCATAACCCAGATATGGGCAAGCCCAGCTGGCCCAAGTAAAATACATATGGGCCCCAGGGACCAATGCTGACTCGGGAAGGTGCCAGCCACTCTGCAGTAGTTATTTTAGTTACCCTCTCATTACCATAGTCTTTCTATTACAAAGACGTTTAAAAGAATGTATTGATGTGACTAGGTAAACTTAGGTCTATTGCAAGCAAAGACCGAACATTTGGATAAAGATAAGTGTCATTAAGTTGGCCAAAGCTAGGCACCTATTTTCGAATTGAATCCACTTATATTGATGACATTATATACTTTTACAAATCCAATATCAAATGGAAAAATGAAGAGATCACTCCTACACTATGAATTCCTTTTTTAAAAGGTAATCCCCTAGCAGTGCATGATGGTAATAAAAGATCAGGGCTCAACAAATCGCTGTGTCCAGTGCCCGTGACACAGAAAAATTCCTCTGGACACAAACAAATTTGAGAGTTGTGCCCACTGGACACAACTCAAACTCAGTACATTTTGCACCATATTTCTATAAGCAAAACCACCAGACAAATATTGAGTTATGCACAGTTGGAAAGCTGGTAGTAAATGTATCAGGATTCTAGATATGGAAATCAATATTATCAATGCAAGAACCTGAAAGTCATCCTTTTATTAAACTTAAAGAGAAAGTATTTATCAAAATCATCATGGCCCGGTCAGGCACAGATTCTATCGACTGGACACAACATATTTTTGTCTCTGTGCCCAGTGGACACAAATGTGCCGAACGATTTGTCGAGCCCTAAATATTGTTATTATTTTGACAACAATGAGGGAATTGTTCATGGATCAAAGAGGGTGATTTCACCAATTTTCAGCAAAACGTCTACGCATTATCATAGTTCAAAGGGTTGGGGTATAAATTGTAGCTAGGCTACAACTCTCTCATTAAAACTGTTGTATGGGGTGGGTCCTGTTTCTGTGACTTAAGGGATGGCATTCTGGATGTTTTGTGTGAAGCAAGGGTACGCAAGGGTAGCGTGGCCGAGTGGTCTAAGGGAATCATGTGTTTCTATCACTGGGTAATTTAATTATGGATATATCTTCAATTTTACATAAATTATGCTAATTAGGTGCCTTAATATGCAAAATTCGCAATGGCCCCTGGCAGATTTGGATTCTTTGGAAAAAAAACTGCATGAGAATCACTTCTCAAAAGTTTGTCAACCACCTCGGTGAGTATTTTGTAGAAATTGCCCTGTCTAAATGAGGCGTGGGTTCGAATCCCACCGCTGCTAACAGTTTTCTTCCAAACCTCAACGTTTACCATTACTGGTTGATGTAAAAAATGCGTTTTCCATTTCAGCAGGAAGTACAATGAACGGATACGTCATTGCCTTGACGTCACTGGCGCTCTTGTGGTGGTCCGAGGTAACGTGGGTGTCGTCTAATAATGTGGTCCCAACAGACATCAAGATAGGTGAGTCTCTGGAAAGATTGGACAGATTTAAGTTTATATACAGCCAAAAATAAATAGAATTAGTTGTTCTGTTTAGTTGTAACCAGTAGTACTGTGATATTTAGGGGCTGGGTGACAATCACATGTAAACCAACCGGGAGAGGGCTAGTCCATGGTGAGTAATGACCCAGGTCCCGGGGTCTATATATGCTATAGGCCTGTACTATTATAGTATATCCTCCCTAATGCGTCTGTACCATAAACATGACTACGGTATAGGCCTATCCCAATACCATAATATTGTCATAGATCACAATTGCTTGGTTACACCCATGCTACATATTAACTGCCATGTTAACCTATGGCTATATCCTGACTACGATACTAGAGACCATAGTGTGTGATCGGGGCACGTGACCGGCATGATGTGAGCTGCTCGTGGGAGACTGAGCAGGTGCTGTAATAGCCAGTATTGTATGACCTGTATGCTGGGTGCACGTTTGGCTTTATAAGCCCCGGGGGGCACTACCTCAGTATTGGTGACTATGTGTGAACATGATTCCAAGGGAAAGGGTATGTTTTTGGACCCTAGGCAAGGGCTAGCGAGAGTCCTTGAAAAGGGTGCTTTTTAGACTATTTTGGAGGAAAAGGGGTACATTTTAAGGCTGAAACTGTTAGATGGCACATTAATCCAGCTTTTTCCAAAATTAAAGAAACATACTTTAGGTAGGTATAGAGTAAAGTTAAGCCCTTACTTTTTGGGTCATTTAAAAAAAACACTTCATAAGGGTATTTCTCCTCGATCCCCCTCGATTGGAGTATGCATTCTTGCTCAGTTTCCCGTGAAAAGGGTGCTATTTTGCTGAACTACCTCCCGTTATAATGCCCCCCCCCCCCAGCCGGGTTTAAAAGCCAGACGCCCAGCCGTTTATTACATGACCAAAAGGTATTTATCTACCCCGCTATCATACTTTGTTGTTAAATCAGCTAATTCTAATGTTAAATCAGCGAGTTCTAGTATTAAATCGGCGAGTTCTGGTGTTAAATCGGCGAGAGGTTTGTTTACATTGCCGCCATTGCTCTTTGATCACGCGACCAGCGTTTGGTCGTGTAATAAACTATAGAGCTACTGCATCCTGGTGTATAGAATGTACTCTATTATATATATGCGGAGCAGGGTAGGTATAGTATTGTCCCGGATGATGACTCTGAATCCCTCTGAATCTCATGGTGGATTCTGAGAGGCGGTTCTGACAAAGCATCACTGAAGGTCGTCCCAATGTTGAGGGGCGATGGTGCCATAGCATGAGCCCTGCAGACTCCAGTGCAAACCAATCACTGTGGCCTCTATTCCCACAGGAGGAGAGATAAAGAGGGACAATAGACACCGTTTACCTGGCACACACCTGAGTGCATGCCTGACCCCCTTTAATACCTGTCCATCCCTGCCCCATCCGAACTTACAAAGAGTGCGTTCAGAAACCAACCCTCTGGCCCTCTGCTGAATATGCCGCAGACAATATTGTCATCCGTATATTGTAATCCAGGCTAAATCAAAAGATGCAATCCTATTTCCAGTGTCATGCAGGTTTTCAGCTAAGTTTAATCACTGTCAATAATGTGATAAATATCACAGGTGGGCTGTCATAGCCTATGGTAACCAAGGCATAAAGGACACGAATGCTTGCAGAATCAGTGCTCGTATAGACAGTGTTGGTTCTAATGGTATTCAGATGGGCTCTAGTGAATATATATATGGTCCAAATCGATCTCATATTGTTAGGTTCTGTCAGATCACAACAATGTCAGGTATATGCATTAAACTGTGAATGGAATATGTAATGTCGACCGACAGTTAATGTTGTCTGTAATAGGGATCCAATTACCACCACCTGAGGCAGCCTCTGTCCGTGCTGTTTACGGACGGTCTGGGCCTTGTGAGCAGCAGGGGCTTATGACACTGTGACGAACACTATGAATAATAAAGTAGCCCCACTAAGGCCACTCAAAAAAAAAAAATTGTTTCTCATCACCAAGCAATGAAAAATATGACGAGGGCGTTTTTTATTTAATTTTTTTTTTTTTTTTTACTCGGGGCAATTAACATAGGGAAATTTGGACATTTCGCGATCAATTTTCAAATTTTAGTAATTTGGAGTTTATTGATCAGCAAAAGTTGTAAGAATGCAAGTTACACCTAGTTAATTGCATTGCTGACAGCATAAGCTTTAATTTGATACCAAATTTGCCAATATTTTGGCAATTTTAACATATTTTTCATCAAAAATGTCAAAAAAAAAAAAAAAAAAAGTTTTCCCCAAATCATGATTTTTATGATGCGCGCGGTGATGAGAAACAACTTTTTTTTTTTGAGTGGCCTAATGATGAAAGCTACGGGTACAGGTACACAGGGCTATACCGTTAAAGGCCGCTTAGTTCTTAATGTGCTATATATAGACCTCCTTGTCATGATGCACCCCATGATGCATGCTGCCTGACTTGATGAGTTATGCACCTTAGCTGCATTAAATTTTATGCATCATGACGGAAATAGATCATGGAGGATTAAAGCACTATGCTGGTTGCATTGAAGCCGCCCATGGTCATGTATTGTTCGTTTTCAGGCAATTCTAGCCTTATACATACACCAATAATGTAGTGCTTTTGGAAATGATCCCCCGCACAGTGTCCAGTAAGGCGAGGTAAGCATTGCGCGCAGTAAAAAGGGTCCTCCGGCCATCAACCATACAGACACATGCAAAGCCTACCCTTTGGAAATGATCAGTTCAGCAGGATTCTATTGAGGGTATCTCCGGCTGTCAGAGGTACAACTGAAATCAAGCACAATCAGATGTGCTTTCAAAGTTATCAAAAGATCCTTGGAAACCTCTGAATATAATCCCGTGATATTGATGATTGACGCCGCATTATGTACCTAATGGCACATAAACCGTCTGATGGTGCCTGATACCACCGGCTGGTGCCTGATACAACCTGATGGTGCCTGATGCCACCTGATGGTGCCTAATACCAATTGATGTATTTTGATGTCACTCGATGCTAATTCATGTACTTGAACTGAATTTCCCATAATGCATAAACTTAAGACATTTCATCAAACTGACAGTGTCTGATGAACATTGGCAATGCGCACCAACCTAATACTACTGTTTCAGCAAGGTCAATGTTGTACAATGGTATTCAATAGTACCCCGGCTATTACGTTGATGGAAGGGGCACTTAAGCTAGGGAGCTAGTTTATGGAGAGCATAGAGCATGGGATAGCATGATGGACAATGTGGCACTTTGCACAGTGTATACCAAGGTGAATGGGGCTGTATTGTCTGGTATTGTGTACGGCTTTACATCACACGTATAATAGAAGTACCGCTCTACACAACGCCCAATGGTGGGCCATGCACTGTAATCAATCAGCCAGTCCCTGAGTGCAGACACCAATGTGGCTGGGCTATATGCAATCCCTGTGTATTCCAATACAAAGGCATCTAGCTGTATTAGTCGGCTCATAGAAGCCACACGCTTACCTAAGGGGTATGTCACTTCCATGATTGTTGATTATTTAGAGTGTTGATATTTCAGAATTTTCAGACTCCAATCATTTCTATATCAGATTAAATACCAGGCTCCATATAAATGTGTGCATCTAACATGCACACCCAACAAATTAGTGCGCGTATGTGAGTGTGAACCAGTGTGTACACATAAGGCTTCTATAATGTTCTATGATGTCATGTGCTCACACAACACCACGCATTATCACACAGAGTTTTGTAATCCACAGTACTATGGAGCAGGCTTCACACAATACTTGTCAGCAAAGAGTATCGCACGTTTTTGCTGTGCACCCTAGGTGTATCAGTTAACATGGGGTTCTCATTTTATTCATGTGTCATTTTATTTGTGTATGATGCCCTTGGAGAGTTATCATTTTGTTTGTGTATGATACAAAAAGTGCCACATTGATCCATCCAACGGGAACCTCTTTGTTTATGGCTAAAAACAAGGACAATGTTTTTCATTTCAAGTATGATTTCCCATTCTATTCCTAGTCTAACTCGTGCAGGGTCACGATTGACAAATATTGCAAAGTAGGCTTACCAAAAAGTAGGAACCCTTGCAATGATAATCAGATCACTAATCTGGTAGCGTTTTCTATCTTTCTCTAGTTTCTATTGAAATAACAATATTGGTGATTGTTATGGTTTTAATATATTCAGTGGTCCCAAATTATATGTACATCTGGAATTGTGTTATGATTTCCCATTCTATTCCTAGTCTAACTCGTGCAGGGTCACGATTGACAAATATTGCAAAGTAGGCTTACCAAAAAGTAGGAACCCTTGCATTGATAATCAGATCACTAATCTGGTAGCGTTTTCTGTCTTTCTCTAGTTTCTATTGAAATAACAATATTGGTGATTGTTATGGTTATAATATATTCAGTGGTCCCAAATTATATGTACATCTGGAGTTGTGATATGATTAAAGTTCGCTGACACTGGGTCTCCAGTGACAGAGTCCGTGATCGATAAGCTATTGAGTTAGCCATAAGCAAGACTTTGAATGTCCACAATAGAGACCTGCTAGCAAGGTTCACGCACCTGGTCCCCTTACCTTATTTCCGTACCGGTCAAACTAAACCAACATTACTTAATTTGCAGAGTCAAGAGAATACCATTATTATCTCTAATATGTAAACTAAACACCAATCAGTACATGTTTCAGATTTCATCTATACTTTACCATTAATGTTATATATAAGCAATGGCTGTTGATGTTCAAATTTTCTAAAGCATAGTGTAATATAATTATCAGCTGTTTTGGTATATTATTCTGTTATATTTACGCAGGGGTAGACACTAACGCTGGCCCGGGAGCCAATGGCCCATAGTTTTTGAAATATTTACACTGCTGCGGGCCCGGGTGGCCCGTAGCTATATTCAATCCTATTTTCAAGTGAATACAGCTGTAAATACGGAGATTAGATCTCTGGGAAGTATGGGCATGTAATATATCGTTGAGAAGGAAAAATCAGGGTCACGTCAATTGGACACCTCAATATAAAGTTAAAGACCCTGCAAAGTATGCCCCCAACATTTTTCGACAAAGAAAATCGTAGGAAAAATATCTGTACGAGTCACATTTCATCTGTAGCCCATTGTATATGCGGCACTCGGAGCTTTAAAATGATATCAAATGCTCATAATTATTGCCGTCTTTTAAACAATATTTTCTCCATTAATATCAGCAAGAAAAATAGTACTTGTTGTAAGGTGTATGTTGAAATTCCCGGGCCCACGGTTTTCCTTCCGGGCCCACAACTTTCTCAGGCTATGGGCCCGGGTGGCCCATGGTCTAAAATGTTAATGTCTACCCCTGTAAATTACGCTAGTTTGAAAACATAAATTATTCCCTATTATCAGTCGAATACACAATGAACATATGGTTAAGAAATATAAACAGCTATTAATACTGTTCTCAACCTAAGTTCATCACATGATGGCTCTAGCGAAGTTCTACCACTCTCCCAAAACACATAATTACAGGTACTACTTACGTTGGACCTGTCCTGTAGCTTTGTCCTGATTCATATACTGCTTACAAAGTCACCCTGCCTGTAGCGAGGTCCTGATTCATATACTACGTACACAGTCAATCTGCCTGCACCGAGGTCCTGATTCATATACTACTTGCACAGTCACCCTGCCTGCACCGAGGTCCTGATTCATATACTACTTACACCGTCACCCTGCCTACACCAAGGTCCTGATTCATAAACTACTTACACCGTCACCCTGCCTGCACCGAGGTCCTGATTCATATACTACGTACACAGTCACCCTGCCTGCACCGAGGTCCTGATTCATATACTACTTACACAGTCACCCTGCCTGCACCGAGGTCCTGATTCATATACTACTTACACCGTCACCCTGCCTACACCAAGGTCCTGATTCATATACTACTTACACCGTCACCCTGCCTGCGGTGAAGTCCTGATTCATATACTACTTACACAGTCACCCTGCCTGCGGCGAAGTCCTGATTCATATACTACTTACACAGTCACCCTGCCTGCGGCGAAGTCCTGATTCATATACTATTTACACAGTCAATCTACCTGCACCAAGGTCCTGATTCATATACTACTTACACAGTCACCCTGCCTGCACCGAGGTCCTGATTCATATACTATTTACACAGTCACCCTGCCTGCAGCGAAGTCCTGGTTCATATAGTACTTGCACAGTCACTCGGCCTGCACCAAGGTCCTGTTTCAAGGTCCTAATGATAGTCTACTTACAAAGTCACCCTGCCTGCAGCTGATTAATATAGGCCTACTACTTACACAGTCACCCTGCCTGCACCAAGGTCCTGATTCATATACTACTTGCACAGTCACTCGGCCTGCACCAAGGTCCTGTTTCAAGGTCCTAATAATATTCTACTTACAGAGTCACCCTGCCTGCACCAAGGTCCTGATTCATATACTACTCACACTGTCACCCTACCTACAGCGAAGTCCTCATTCATACTTACAGAGTTACTGTAGCCCTAATTCACATACTACTTACAGAGTGATTGCTGTTGTCCTACTGCTTATATAGTTGTAATATACTGCTTATAAAGTTGCTGTAGGGTTGATTCATATACTGCCTTTACAGGTACCCTGCCCGCATATATATAGGTCCTGATTGATATACTAGCACTAGTTTGAAAGAGGGTTATTCTGAATCCAGGGTACAACTCTTTCACCGTTTTCGGTGCAGGAATACTTAATGCAATCACCTCAGCATTTCCTATATCTATCCCGTCACACATATAATTCAATATAATGCTCTGAGGTCCTCCATGTGTATTGCCATAATGAATATACAAATATTCTAATTCAAGACCTTTAAGCTCATTTCACTAGGGCCCTTTTTGACACCCCATAGTGTGTCTACACGTTGAGAAATTTTAACCTATTATACATGTGAGCATCATAATGAAAGGCATAGGAGCCGTGAACTATATCTGTCAACAGAAACAACTTTAGAATGTTGTTGACTCAGGGGGAATGTATATAGAGAGCCCATTCGTCATGTTGTGTATGTACTCACTGAGCTGCTCCCATGGTTTCGGCTCATGTCTACTCACAAACCCAATAGGTGCACATACAGCCGACTTATCATACTACTGCGTTGTATAAACATCATATGCCAACACACAGGGGCCTGCATTGGTATCAGTGGCCTACTATCATAATGACTATATAGCATTTTTAACTCTCCAAACATACATAATATATATTATGGCCAGAGGACTTAACAGTATTTTGAGTTGACCACCCTTCCCAGTATAATATCGAAACAGGGCATACCTTGATGTTGCCCACACTGCTGATGTATGTGTGCTCTAATTCAACATTGATTAAAATAGGTGAATTACAATATTTAACTATGATGAAGCATCATTCATCTGCTAGGAAAGTGGAGATGTCCTCAGTAAGCAAAGACTGCTGCCCACTTGTGATACATTTGGGCATTGGTCGTACGGCCATCTATTCTGACTGTGCATACTTCTCTAGTTCAACCATGGTTACTAATGAGTACCGGGCATGCACTGGGTTGAGCAACACATCAATACAGACCTCCTCAGCAGTCTCCCAGTATAGTCAACATGTGGACGGTTAGCTGTTAGAAAACCTCCCACTAATTGATTTCCATTAACTAGCCATATTACGAGTTTTTCTCCACATAATTATGTGTTACAAATGTGTTACGTAGATGAGATATCATGCCCATACATTGGCATGTTTCTCTGCATGATTTAAAGCTGATGGACATTTCTGGGCAATTTCACCATTAATCTGATCCCCTATGATTAACCTTAGATACTAATCCTATTGTCGGACTTTTGGTCAATTCTACCCATCAAAAATACTAGCCTATGTTAACGACCATGGTTGGGCCCCATGGTACGCCCGTCTAATTGCTTAATACCCTTGGATAATTGATAGTTCTCCCGTGTTATTTTATTTTTGTAGTTTAATCAAATAACATGGGAGAACTATCAATTGTAAATTGATACAGAGTTGAAACCAGAAACTGCACATTCTTGAATCAGGCGACCCTGGTCTAAAGACCATCCCCGCCCCCCTGAGGGGGATCCCTCTCAAACAGATACACTGAAAACCCAGAGCAAGGAGCCCAGTCATTATGACGACCAAGGTAATCATAATGAATAATGACAGATGGAGTGGAGAAAGGTGTATGAATATAGTCTCTAATTAGTTCACTTCTTAATGAGAGACATATATTTCATATATTTGGTGTAGTCTTGATTGAACTAAGTAGCATTACTTATTATAAATAAGTTGCCAATGGTTGAGAATGATGGCCCCAAAGGTATAGAGACCACTCTGCTCCCTGTCACCAGTGTATATCTCACGACAGATAATAGTTATGCAAATATTAAAACCAGGTGGCAGTAGTGTGCCATAAGTAGCAAGAGAGGAATAGAATTATGTACCATAGGGTAGTCATTGGGACAGCCTAGGACTTGAGAGTTGTCATTACTGATGACTTTAGGTCTTCAAATGGACAATACCTACATTAACAACCTGAAGGTAGTCATTCTGACTACCTAATTATTGTGATTACCTAAGGTCGTCATTATGACAACTTTGGTCTGAATGGCTTAGATGGGTAGTCACAATGACGACCTAAGGTGGTCACTTTGACTACCTAAAGTTGTCAGTTTTGGTATTGTCAAAATGACGACCCTGAGGTTTTCAGTGTACCACTGATAACACAAGTCACAAAGGTCAATCAAGTGACCATTATTTGTACCCCTACACAACAAATAAAATTAATTATTGGACATGTGAATCTCACCTGAGTTCCTATCCAATAAACTCTGCATACACCTGATGAAGCTGAGATCAGCTGAAACTCAATACACAACTCACTCACCTGACTAGTATGACCCAAACATTGGCACTAAAAATCAAACATGATTTTTTTAGATTTACTGATTTTCTTCCTGAATAGGATTCAGAGACATCCTTATACAACGATACCAACTAGAAAATTTCAATTTGAAATAATTTCAGTCACAATTTCCAAATTGTTCTGTGCAGTAAAACCTAAACTTGGGACTACATATATTGTTATGTGACCTGAATAACAATATGAGCCAATGAGAAGGGGCCAAACTGTGTCATGGCTGAGGTCAGATGCATTGGGGATCGATAGGTGAGTTCGGGGAGGGCCAAAATAATGACTCTGGTGATTACCAGGACCAGCGTGCCCGTACCTTCCGGTAGACTTCTGCAAAGACCCAGCTTCAGCTGCTGAAGCTGGGTATTTGTGAGGGTCCACCGGAAGGTACGGGCACACTGGTCCTGGTAATCACCAAAGTCATTATTTTGGCCCTCCCCGAACTCACCTGATGAGAGCGGCAAAAGGGCCTACCTGATGCAGTTCTGATTGGGTAGTGGCAGGGTACACAGTCCTCGTCCAAACCCTTCTTGATATCCTTGGATAACATTTGATTGCCCGACACAGTTTTCAGTTTTAACATATAAAACAAATCGGGCAACATAAAGTGCTCATGACTATCGTTCAACGTGATATGTGACACCATACTAAGATGCAAACAGAGTAGTGCACGAATAAATCTTTATGATTATTATCAAATGTGTTTTGTTGAATACGGGATCCCATAGGGTTAGAGCAGCAGAACCGTATCAGACTACTTCCAGTCAATGGGCTTTGTATCAGGGTTATTCGAATGGGCCGTATCAGCATGCTTCCGGCCTTAGCACTGGCGCATGAATATGTCATTGTTGATGTTATGATTGACCTGAACCCTCACCTGCACCCCCTCCCCCACTACTCCGTGCTCCCCGGCCACAAGCCATTACGTAACACACAGTGCCGCATCAAGGCTAGGGCCATCTAACCATGACTGCCTGTTAGCACACAAACACAGGTGGACCATACTGGGTAGGAGGGAGGTGGGGGGGGGGGGGTGGTGGTAGTCCTATACTGGTAGTAGTGTGTGGCCGAGGAGAGTGACACAGAGCATAGTTGCTGTCACAGGCGTACTCTGAGTAGGCTGTTCGACGACCAGCCACTTTACTCATGCCGTATCTGTCACAGTGCTAAAAAGCCTCCTTTGTTATTGCATAATTTTACCTGTTGTATTAGGTTGATCAGCATGTAACATACCTTGTCGGAAAGACCGATTATTTCTCTTTCAATAATGATAAGACATTTATTTTGGTCTGGATACGTTTTATAGAAATCTCCCATTTTATATGATAGTCCCATTAAAAAGTGCAGTGTTCTGTGCTGGCCCAGATGGCTCAGGGGCATACACAGTGTGCAGATTTAAGTAAAATTAGGAGTTAGTTTCAATATATCTGCACCATTTCTTCAGGACTAATGCCAAACAGGACGGGCTGTCCATATATATAGCTTTTATGCTATTATTCGTATTATTTGGGTCAAATCATCATCAGCAACTACCCCAACTTCCGATAGTCACAGCGGCCATAATAATCAGTAGAAGACTCTAGAAGAATGGGAATCATTTATTCACATATTGATCTCATGATAAAAATCGAAATAAAGGCTGCATGTATTAACGCATTTTAACGCGAAGCTATTAAAGATAGGTCACATACTGTGGTAGGAGACCGCCTCTGCAATGGGCACCCAGGCCCGTTGCAGCAGGTCCCGGTGGGTGAGGGTCAATGAGCCCTCCTGCTTGCCTTACTCCCCTATGGCTACTGAGTATATGGCAGACATGGGATGGTCGGAAAATCATAGAAATTGTCTCATAAATCTCACATTTCTTATCGGATTTTCATCATTTTTCGACCATGTACATTTCTGCACCCTTCCCAGCTATCAGTGTAATGTTTTCATAGATGCGATCAAGTTGTCCATTTATGGTCGAACTACCTACTCTGAGTCCTAAGCCTTTGGGGGGAGAGGTGTGTTGTTCTAAAGATAGAAAGGCCCGTCACTGAAATGGTCCGATCATCTAGACACTTGGATGTTTGGCTCAATATGCAGAACTGGAGTAAGATACAATTATATGCATTGCCACATTTTGATTTTATATATATATATATATATATATATATATATATATATATATATATATATATATATCAGTTAACAAGGTTAATAAAAATATATTTATCTATTTACCTATGCTTGAGTATTTATTATATGTGGAAGAAGTAAAGTCGGGCCCCTTACACCATAGGTAACACCACAAACAACAACAATAAAAACAAAATGAGAGAGCCTATGGTGACCAAGGCATAAAGGACTCCTCTGGAGCCACAGTAGTATATGAATCGGGACCTATAGTTGCAATAACTGTGTAAGTAGTATATATATGAATCGGGAGTAATTGTGTAAGTAGTATACTTTTGATTCGGGACCTAGCTGCAGTAACTGTGCAAGTAGTATATGACTCCGGCCCTAGCTGTGGTAAATGTGTAAGTAGTATATCAATCGGGACCAATCTTTATAGCTGTAGTAAGTGTGCAAGTAGAATATGAATCAGGGACTACATGTAGTAATTGTGTGCGTAGTATATGAATCACGACCTAGCTATAGGCAGGGCATGGTAACTGTGTAAGCACGGTAGTTTTTGTTTGTGCTCGAAACTAACAATGGATAATCATTATACCTGAGACAAATTGAACCCATTCAATGGGGTGTTAAAACACAGCAACACTCAGACAGCAACAGCAACAGCAACAAATTCCCTTTGACACGCTGCCTATTGTCATAAATCCACGAGCTGGTGGGGTTATTTTGTCTTACACCTTGTTTTCCTCACAAGTAAGGGTATAATATCTGAGCTGGTACACCACTGGGCTGCAGAACTCTCTGAGAGGACACACCTGTTCTGTGTGAATCAATACTCAGCTGTCTAGCACGGTGTAGGGTTACAACCCTGCCAGCCCAAACCAATCCCTGCCGGATGCCAGACAGGTGTGTGCATGGGCTGAAGCTTGTCGGCCCTTGTTCAGTTGTATTAGATGTTTTGGTAGGGCTCATAGGTTCTTCCTGAATTTGCATTTCTCCTTCGTCGAATTATTTGATTAATTATGAAAATCGGTTTCGATTAATTTCCATGTAACCATAACCGGAAAAATAAGATGATATAATCATAATGATTTCTGGTACCTTTTCTACTTTCATCTATCATTGAACTGTACTCCATCCATGTCAGTTGTATATATAGGCCTATAATTGTATAGCTTCAGGCAACCTTCTCCACTGTTCAATACTGTGTTGGCACTGATACCGTTGTCCTCTTCCCTAACCTCTGCTCAGCCTGGCATTAGTCATATCTCCAACTGCCACACTATAACATTGAAGGTGGGCAGGGCATAATATTGTATCACCGACCTAACACCTCACCAGAAGACAGCTAACCAGGATTTCCTTGTCAGTGCGGGAGACACACCCGTATTGCTATTTAGTATACACACAGACACATTGTCACAGCGTTGTGTTGTAGTGAGATGCATGAGGGATTGTGACCTTTCTTGCAAATTAGTGAGATAAACTACTGTTGTAAGCTAATAGATAGATATCCCATCTGAATACCTATGGATGTAACATGTTGGTGTTATGTTGTATTAAAGGGGCATTCTCACCACTCGCACTTACCACATAGCAGACTAGAACAGTACTAGAACTGTGAGTGTGATACGCTCGGTGATTATGCTAGTGAAGGAAATGGCATTATACTTTATTATTGGATAAAACTGCCAATTTTTTTACACATAGTTTCACTTTTTCTCGCTCCAAAAGAAATTTCCATGCTATCCCCGTTTTTCACCAAAATCATTAAAATAAAGAGGAAATCTTAATTTTAAAGAACTTTTATGGAAATATTTAGGACTGAAACTGTAAAAGATGCTCAACTGGTAACTATATAATTATTTAGGTTGATATCCCCATCTAAATCAATGCATTAAAATTCAAGATGGCTGCCATTCATAAAGATGATTGTCAGATCACATGAAACCATCTTTTTCAGGTTTATTTAGCTGTTTCTTTGATTTGCCCTATACCAGAATGAAATATAATATACCAGGAACAATATCATGGAGCCCCTATATGTTTATGGAATGACAAGAAATGTCAGATAAATGTGCACATTGAACTGGTAAGGAAACAGCAGTAGTAATATTACAAGTCACTGCCCGAGGCACCTGCACCTGACAGGCTGGGTTGGACACTGCAAGATAGTTGGTGCCCCCCCCCCCTTGGTGGATCCAGGGGAGAGCGGGGGGCAACAGCAAAATGAAGAAAGATGGGAAAACTGGCAATTGATTAACAATCAGTATTTCAGGGAAGTAGATGGGACATTTTTCCTGGAGGGGGGGGGCATGCATTATGTGTGAGCAGGTTGTGGAAAACATATGGGGGGGGGGGGTAGTTCTGTTAGTTTTGACCACCAGGGGGCACAGGGATAGCAAAAGAGTGACAAATAGGCTATAAATGCACTAGGGTACTTTTAAAAGTAGAATATTCTTTTCTAAATAATCCTTGCTGCCAGGGTTCTACATTTATCGTGGGATATAATGTATTATACCATTTTTAGTTATACATTTCAACTCATGTTTGAGAGGCAATTCTGACCAAAAGTGCAGAAATAATTGTGGCCAGGTTAGGGAAAATGTGCCGCCAGAGTAGAAATGGCTTCTCAAAGTTTATGTTACAGGCTTTAAAATGAGATATCTTGAGCTAAAATATCCCAAGTAGTTTTGCTGTAACTGCTTGTCAAACCGGGGTTAGTGCGTACAACTGAAAATGGCAAATAAGCTCTAAATCCACTATGTCCTATCATGAATACTAATAATGTAAAAAATACAGTTTTGTTGAAAAATAGCCAAAGATATCTGATGTTTTTATCATAAAATTGGTTCTAGAGGGAATTTCTACAGTCTGTTTTTGATTCTGAGTACCTTGTGAAATTTCCAAAAACATTTGTGGCAAAAAAGTCCCATTTGGAATAATGGACTGTTTCCATGGCAACCAGAAATTGCCATATATGCCAATTTTCCATGTTTTCATGGCAACAAATGTTCCTTTTGCATTTCAAAAATGGAACGTTTTCAGTGGAGATGGAATAATTCTAAGCATATCACTGGATTCCCCAGGCATTTTTTAGTATATTTTTCAGTGTTTTACCCATATACTGCCCCCTGGTGGCCAAAACCAATACTAAAATCCCCCCTGTAGGCACGTTTTCCCTCACCTAGCCAAATATTTGGCAAAAGTGGTCAGACTTCAAATTAGCCGGGCCAATAAACCACTGGAATTGGGAGGATGGGTTGGTGGGGTAGGGGAGAAAGTGAAGGGGCTGGGGAGAGATGGGACGATGCAGAGAAGGATAAGAGTACTAGACATACAGCATGCAATCCTTCGATTGAAGTCGATATATATAATCGACTATGCACCTAGTATAGGCCTACACCCCAAGAAGCAGAAAATTATGGACAGTAGAAAAAGAAGTCCAAATTGGATTTCGCCCCAACACTAAAGCATTCCTTAAAGATCCATTCTCACCAGTAGCATGCTGAGAATGTCGCTTTAAATCCCCCAGGCAGATTGACTGGCCACTCCATCCTCCTTATGTATGTGTATACTCATTACCTTTTCGCACTAACAAACAATATACCTGAATATTGTTAACTAGTTCTTCATATCAAAGCGTTGCATGGTTCACCCACCACTGTAAAGTGGGTTGCTATAAGCATTCATTGTTACCATTATAATGCAGACAATTTGTCATGAGGACGTATCATTGTGCTGAAAAGCTTATTATTGACAAGCCACCATTCAGTGATCCCCTATGTATTATGTATGAGTCCTAACTGTGTATACATGGATGTATCCCGGCATAATTTACAGACTTGGGTATTTGAATACAACAAACATACAAACATAATCATGCCCTATCTAAATCCTGGCAGGCCTGTATTATTATGTCCCTTTGATGTTTGAAAGAGAACAGCCTAACAGTAGCTGGTACACTGATATTCTTTGGCTCCCTATACGACCAATCTTTCAGTCACTATAGTCTAACCAAGTCATTTCTGGTTCCCTATACAACCAACCTAGGATGGTTGATATTTGTCAGGTTGGTCAGTTCCGACCAACTCACCTTGGTCATCTCCATTTCAATGAGTTCTAGCCTAAGACCTTTTTGGGTTAGGCATTATGTCGTTATGCCTCAGTCAATTTTGAATAGCACTTGGTCATGCCTGACCAATGTCCCTATGACTAACCAGTGGTAGCCACTTGAGACTAAGGGACGCGGCATTTAGATATACCGTGTAGTGTACCTTGGTTTTCCCATGAGGTGTGGTACAGAGAGCAAAGTCAACTACAAACGCTGCCAGGGTAATGCATTTTTGATGGTCACTGCCCAATTTGGCTGTAATCAATGGACATATCAGATTCTCCATGACTCCTCCATGTTAGCGTCGCTTCTCAACGGCAGCCGCAGGGTTCGACCGAGATGCTAAAATCAATCTAGCGCTTTGCCTAGATAAAAGCATCTGTATTTACCTACACCTCTCACATGAGTCGACTAGGAAAACAAATAATTTAAATATATGACATTCTATTTCAGCATGCTAGTTTCTTTGTTGTGCAATGCATTAGGACTGTAAGATAGTATTTAGGAGGTATCTGAAGTCATACACCTCACCATTATTCGTATAGGCCTAGTCAGTTATTTTTGTTTATAATTATGAGATTTTTTTGTAGTGTTCGGTATAATAAAATTATCGATTGACATTGGGATGATCATATTTAGCCTAATTGCCATATCAACGATATTAAGCATTATGGCCTTCCCTTAAAGCATTACATTTTATTTCAGGTATCCTTATGTCACCGGAAGGAGGGCAGTACCTACCGACAATTCAAAGAGCTGTTGACGCCATGAACGTGAGTGTTACGTCAGAGGATGGAACAAACGTCACGCTGACACAACGTGTGGTGACGTTAACTGACGCCTTCACGCTGTCCTTAGAGGGTAGGTTGAGAGTTCAGTTTAACTGAAGGGGGCTTGTCCTAATCAGACAAATCATAATAGATTGCTCTGTAAAAAGAAAAAGGGATAGACTGTTTGTAGCTGATATTACCCCCATGGCCACAGTCCAATGGGGGGAATTCTGACAAGCCCCTTACATTTCCCATATGATGTTTCACTGATTGATAAGAATGACTCGCCAATCAATGCGAACATTTGATTTGATTTCTGCTTCCGGTTGCAGTGTGCTCCTTGTTGTCTGATGGGGCTGCCGTCATCCTTACATTATCACCCTGTGACGTCATCACTCTGCTGAGACAACTTCCGGTCTTGTACCATGTTCCTGTCGTCAACCTGGATGGAACCTCATGTGACGTCCCAACCGATACAGACACGTCACTGGAGGGTACTGACGTCCTGGCATCAGCACTTGACGTAATGGTCGAGGAAAAATGGGATGATGTGCAAATATTCTATGAAACTGAATACGGTGCGTATCAAATTTAAGAAACCTTGGGTACATTCAGCGATGAACAAGTTGACAAATCTCATGCTGTATCTGCACCATGAGATTTATTTGAGGAAATCCTCGATAGTCCTAAGTAATATTATTACCTTTTTCGACGTAATAAGCGCCCTGGGCGCTTAAAATATTATTCTAAGTGGAAATCAGCCTCATTAATTCATTTTAATAAGCGCCCCCTATGACTGTCAGATACAGATTACCTGCCAATCTCAGTCAGTGCCGTCTACACTGATAATAAAACCTATAGTCAGTACTGACTATACCATCATATTTTGACCGCCGTAGTCAGGGAACTATACAACTTAGTCACATATTAGTCATAAAGATAGTCAGGAGTGACTATATGTGGATCACACAAATTGATGATGTCACAGGAATGTGTGCACAAGAAACAGTTAGGATTCAAATTTGAATGGTCCATGAACTTCAGGTAGGCACATCCTCTCCTAAACCACTGTTCTATGGATATCCCTGCTTGTTATATGTTATGTTTCAGTTGACTATGACAACTTAAGATGTTATAGGGTGCATGAGTTCTCATGTTTGATAGAGTTATCATGGTATTTTGTTCCAATTTTGATAACATAGAAATACATGAACAGTCTATGTCTAGACTGACAGAGCATGATAGGCCTACACAGGAGCCCTGCCCTATCGTAGCCTGTCCCCTGCCCTGCCTCATCTTAGCCTGTCCCTGCCCTGCCTTATCCTAGCCTTTCACCTGCCCTGCCTTATCCTGGCCTGTGCCTGCCCTGCTTTATCCTAGCCTGTTCCTGCCCTGCCTCATCCTAGCCTGTCCCTGCCCTGCCTTATCTTAGCCTCTCCCCTGGCCTGCCTTATCCTAGCCTGTCCCCTGCCCTGCCTTATCTTAGCCTGTACCCTGCCCTGCCTCATCCTAGCCTGTCCCTACCCTGCCTTATCTTAGCCTGTCCCCTGCCCTGCCTTACCTTAGCCTGTCCCCTGCCCTGCCTTATCTTAGCATGTCCCCTGCCCTGCCTCATCCTAGCCTGTCTCCTGCCCTGCCTCATCCTAGCTTGGGTCTACCCTGCCTTATCTTAGCCTGTCCCCTAGCCTGCCTTATCTTAGCTTGTCCTCTGCCCTGCCTTATTTTAGCCTGTCCCCTGCCCTGCCTCATCCTAGCCTGTCCCCTGCCCTGCTTTATCCTAGCCTGTCCTCTGCCCTGCTCTATCCTAGCTTGTCCCCCGCCCTGCTTTATCCTAGTCTGTCCCCTGCCCTGCCTTATCCTAGCCTGTCCCTGCCCTACCTCATCCTAGCCTGTCCCTGCTTTGCTTTATCCTAGCCTGTCCCCTACCTTCCCTCATCCTAGCTTGTCCCAGGCCTGCCTAATCCTAGCCTGTCACCTGCCCTGCATTGTCCTAGCCTGTCCCATGCCCTGCCTCATCCAAACCTGTCCCTGCCCTACCTCATCCTAGCCTGTCCCTGCCTTGCTTTATTCTAGCCTGTCCCTGCCCTGCCTTATCCTAGCTTGTCCCCTGGCCTGCCTTATCCTAGCTTGTCCCCTGGACTGCCTTATCCTAGCCTGTCACCTGCTCTGCCTTATGTTAGCCTGTCCCTGCCCTGCTTTATCCTAGCCTGTCCCTTGCCTTGCCTTATCCCAGCTTGACCCTGGCCTGCCTTATCCTAGCCTGTCACCTGCCCTGCCCTATCCTAGCCTGTTCCATGCCCTGTCTCATCCTAGCCTGTCCCTGCCCTGCCTATCCTAGCCTGTCACCTGCTCTGCCTTATCCTAGCCTGCTCTACTCTGCTGAACCTTGACCTGCCTTCAGTACTTAAGCTTCCCTTATTTCTCATGATTGATTATATCTATTATAGGGCAGCAGCAGACCCTCCAAAAGAGCCATATTTTAGAAGTTTAATGCATGGAAATACTGATGGCTAAAAACTTTTTTTTTGTGTTTGGGAATGTCTCTGGACACAGAAAAGTGAACTTGTGCTATCAAATTCATGTACCGTTTTTGCAGAATTAACGCTTTTTTACAACTACCTCTTCTAATCCAGGCTCTTTTTCTGGGGTCTCAGAAAGTAGACGAATTGACTTCTCCTGACATGAATATTGACTGTAGGAAGACTTCAATGATACCTACCCCCCCTAAATCAGACCCAAGGAATCTATTGGTGCTATTATCTCATTGCTAGGACAATTGGTTGCCTAGCAACACCTGTTTTTGATAGCAACCGGCCCCACCGGAGAACAGATTATAGGCCAATTATAATCCCTTGGAAATTCCGTAATCATCTCATTTTTACAACTAGATTCCATACTTTAAAGGGTCATAAATAAGAAAGTCACACTGCTCTGATTACAATTCCACATTCCAGGTTATTTCTAGGAAAATGAAAATGATCATTATAGCAAACAGTTAATGGAACTCTAGTTTCACATGAAATAGAGGTGTCAAAATGTCAATACCTAGCCAGCCTCTCTAAGCCAGTCTAAGGAATCCTGCCGTACCAATAGGTTTCCCCTATGGACAATGATTGCATAACAATGTTTTTATTTTGCCTAGCAACCATAACTTTTGCATTCCAACAATAGCAAATATGCGTGGTAGTGTCACAGATGAAACAAAGACATCAAATGTATATCTAGCAAATTATAACATTTTGTGTATTTTACATTAAAGATACTCTAACTCTGCTGCAAGAGTATTAAGAAAATGATGACGGAGGAATACTCTGATAAGGACATCAAGTAATAAACCCATGCTACAGAATAACAACAATTGGTACAAGATCCTATACTTAACTTACAACTTAAATCATTTGTACAGTCAACCTTCTAGTTTATGGCCACTCTTGGGACTTATGAATGGGAAATGGCGACATTAGCGAGGTGGCTGCATTAGAGGGAGTCGAATGTCAATAGTTATAACACCGCCCCCTCCTCCAACCACCAGTATCCTGGATGTACTGCTATTATCCCAGGCAACCTCTCCGAATCTTTGGGCCCTGGATAAAAGGGGGATGCAGAATTTAGTTGTCCATCCCCATTGTTTCATTAGGCAATGTGTGAATGCTGACTGGTCATATTTCTGTCCATGTGTGTGTGCTGTAGCTGTCGGGCAAGGGGTTATGGCTATAGGGTGAGATGTTAAAGCTACAGCTAGTGGTATCCCCGGGACATACCCCAGTCTGGCTTTCCACTGACACCTTCCACTCAGCTTCTCTTGCATCCTTCCAGTGCTACATGTATTGCTTATTGTCAAATGACAACACAAAGATGGCACGAGGAGAATACATTCTACAGCACCTCTCAAACCCATAACAATGCAATAGGTATGAGGCCCCGGCAGGATATACATATGTATTTTATTTGAAGTATAAGAGCAGGTATAGGGGGGGCAGAGAGAAGGGGAATTGATTTCAGGTTGATTTTCAGTAAACCCACCTGTGACAACTCTTGGAGTGTTGAAATGGCCACATTAGAGAGTATAAAACACCTATTGGGACTGGAAAATGAGTGGCCGCAAGGGGGGGCATGTGACCAGATTAAAGGGAAGGCCGTATTAGAGGGAGTTTATTACATGAAAATAATGGGGAAAATGGTAGGGACTTTGGAAAAATGGCCATAATGATGAGGTGTCTGCATTAGAGGTGTGGCCCCTAGGAGGGAGTTGACTGTATCTGTGAACTATGGAGAAAGTTATGTCCCCTTCCTGACAGATCCAAACAATATACAATACAGCACAAAGATTATGCTTATACTGTGTATGCTTTCTCCTTTAATACAATTAGGGACTATCCTGGACAGATTCAGTACATTTGTTGAAGCATTCTTCTGTGATGGAATCCCAGTTTGGGTGCAAGTACAATTGTTATTATCACTCCTGTCTGTCACTACACTCATAATCCAGACCATGCATTTTCTCTATAGAGCATGGCCCATGAAATGTACGGAGAATACATCTTCTCCCTCTGATATGCTGCTGAAAGCTGGCCTCAGCTTTTAGCAAAGGCAACATCCCCTGTAGAGATAATTCTGAATCCAAGAACAGTCAGGCCCTTATGGTAGTGATGGAGATCTTTGCTTGTTATAACAGTTCTTTTCTCCAGCCACAACTCATCAATATTTACAAACTTTGCAAATATTGGGGCATAATGATTCTTCCTCTCATATTGTTTTCTTCACAGCAGCATGCTCCAACCTTTGCCAATAGTGACTTTCCCAATAACTACTCAAAGGCAATATATGGCTGTATAATCCTCCTGTAGTTGTTGTGGTAGTTCCCCTCCCTGCTATCATATATTAGGAGGGAAAGAAATGTTTTTGTGAGGTTGTGAATCTACATCGAGGCAGTAGAGGTGAGTAGAAGATGTTTCTGCAAGGTTATGCACATATCTGGAGGCAACAGAAGATGTCTCTGGGAGATAATCAATCTGTAGACCATCAAAACCTAATGAGAATGTTAGTACAGTGTAGAGTTCCAGAAAAAGGGTTATGTTATGTGATGTTGCCACCCCTCCACGTTGCTCACCTCCTCCTCCCTGATATGAGGAGAGGTTTGGAGTTCTCTAGTAAGAGAATAGGGGACCTGCACAGAACACACACCTCTAAAGGATCTCAGTACTCAGGTATTTATGATCCTAATTGAGAAGTTAGTATCCTATGTACAGCTCTCGATAAGTCAACAAGGATAAACATATAACAATACTGTGTATACACCATAGCACTAACCATACCATGTCTGTGGGAGGCCATGGTGGGAGATTTTAGATGTAGAGCAGGCAATAAGGTGAGTAGAAATACTCACCCTACAGAAGGGGAGGCAGAAGGGGCAGTTCAGAGGATAGAACATGACACTGGGAGGTTGTTCACCAAAGGTAAGTACTAGAGGTAAGTAAGAGTGTATGATTATGTCTCTTGGAGGTTTTACAAGGTGAAGGAGACAGTATGAGTAAGTAATATGATGGGACTTGGCTTTGAGGGTAATTATTTACCCCTTTGAGGATGACATAATGCCTTAATGCATCATGCCCTTGGTCATCATGATGTATAAATGCAGCCCTGGCAAGTAACTCACCAGTGCTGCATTCAAGCATCAACCTGACCATACAGAGTTCTGGCATCCCCGAAGGGTCCGCATGATGCACCAATGCAGCACTAGCAAGTTACTCGCCAGGGTTGCATTGGTGCATCATGACAACAAATGTCATCTTTTAGTGACATCTACCCATAAAGGGTGAAAGAAGAAGGTAGAACTGCAGTAGGGGTCTCTGAAGGTGAACAATATGAACAATTAGATGGATCATGAGAAGCACAGCGAAAGGTACTCTGGCATGGTACTCCAGTTTTCTGATATGTTCACTATCTGTCATTACATTGGTGTTCAGCTGGGGACGTTTTGGGGTGTGAATAACATGGATAGGACAGGCACCAATCTAGACCTGATTCTTGTTCAATAAACATGAGGTTTTTTGAGAAAGAGAATGTCTGCTGCTAGGTAATTTCTGCAAAATAAAAATATTATGACTAGAAAATCCTGAGACAACTTGTTAGATATGAATTAGATGTCTTTGTTTCATCCGTTAAACTACCATGCATATTTACTATGGTTGCTATACAAAATAGATATGGTTGCTATGCAAGAGTAGCAAACTGAGGATATCGCTAGGCAACCATTGGGCACACAGAAAACCAATTGTTATTAAAGGATTCATTGGATCCAATTTAAGGGGGATTGATATCATTAGAATTTCGATACCTCTATTTCCTGTTAAGCCACAGCCCATTAACTATAATTATTGCTAGGGTATTCATATTAATTTACATAGAAATGGCATCAACTGAAATTTACATTAGAACAGTTATACTGTGTTATTCAGAACCCTTCAAAGCATAGATTCCAGTAGTGAAACTAAAATGGTCATGAAATTCCTCTGGGATTATAACCAATAATTTAATCTCCGATCAGGTCGATTGCTATGAAAAACAGGTGTTGCTAGGCAACCAATTGTCCTAGCAATAAGATAATAGCACAAATGGATTCTTTGGGTCTGATTTAGGGGGGCTAGGTGTCATTGAAATCTTCCTACAGTTGATATTCATGTCAGAAGTTGATTTATATACTTTTTGAGACCCCAGAAAAAGAGCCTGGATTTGAAGAGGTTGTCATAGAAAAGCGTTAATGCTGCAAAACCAGTACATGAATTTGATAGCACAAGTTCACTTTTCTGTATCCAGAGACATTCCCAAACACAAAAAAAAAGTTTTTAGCCATCAGTATGATCATGGAATTCCTCTGGGATTATGATTGACCAATAATCTAATCTCTGATCGGGTCGATTGCTATGAAAAACAGCCGTTGCTAAGCAACCAATTGTCCTAGCAATGAGATAATAGCACCAATGGATTCCTTGGGTCTGATTTAGGGGGGCTAGGTGTCATTGAAATCTTCCTACAGTCAATATTCATGTCAGGAGAAGTTGATTCGTCTACTTTTTGAGACCCCAGAAAAAGTGCCTGGATTAGAAGAGGTAGTCGTAAAAAAGCGTTAATTCTGCAAAAACGGTACATGAATTTGATAGCACAAGTTCACTTTTCTGTATCCAGAGACATTCCCAAACACAAAAAAAAAGATTTTAGCCATCAGTATTTCTATGCATTAAGTCACTCCTGAGGGCCCCCCTCGCTGCTCCCCTATTAGTCATAGTGACTACTTTAGACCATGAAACCATCAGATTCATAGTCACTCGACTATATAGTCCAAATCAGCCGATTTAATGGCTGACTATAGGTTGACTATATGACTAACTTATGTTAGACATAGGTGACTAACTTGGTATAGTCGTTTTTGCTACATTCATGTGAATATAGAAATGTAGTCCGTAGTGACTAACATTTCCAGGTCCATTATTATCAGTGTACAAGCCTTCTACACACCCCCATGTCTTCACAATTATCTTGGCCTAACATCTGCACAGGTGTGAAGTGCCCCATGTTACCCATAGGTATAAAAATCAGTAACAAAATAAGAGGAGCACATTAAAATGTCTAGCAAAAAATCTGAAAAGGGAGGGCGGCACTTATTAGGGGGAGGGTGCTTATAACGTCAAATACGGTATGCTTATTTTAACACTTAACCTACTAGGCTGTGCTCCATATACTGTTACAGTATGGTATTAAGGGGATGAATGACTATAAAATATTTTCCATGAAAAATAGTTCACAACATAGAATGCATTTTCAATATGTTGAATAGAACGGTGCACGCCGAAATGAGCACCAATAAAGTAGTTAGCAACAAAAATATGGTCCTGGTTAACATCCTTGTTCAATTCTGAGAAGACTTAACCCTTCAAACAGAACTCAAGACTGAAATCTTGTGTATATCCTGTATATCCTGGGAAAAGCACAAGCTGTATACACAAGATAAACACGGGAGATTCTCGAGAATAGTGAGCGTCCCTAGTGACATGTTTGATAGTGATGTGTATTTCCTGAGTTTACTCGTGCAAATAACATTCATAGTGACATGAATTTCTTGAGTTTCACTCATTCAGGAAAGTGTTAAGAAAACGTTCCAGGAACTTTCTAAATTTCTTGGGTTTCACCCATTGAAAAAACAAGAATTTTCCAGGGAATATGACACAAGAAAATGTTTGAGAAACGTTCACAAAACGTTTGCATATTCTCCTAGGCATCACGAGTTAAGACCCAAAAATTACACAAGTTCTGCTTGAGATTTTGTTTGCAGGGCAAGTGTGAGCCTCAATCATCGGATACACTAACGTTAACATTGCTTAACCCTGTATTGGTAATGGCAGAGGCACAGACGCTGTGGCTGGTGTACAAGCTGTCCCAGGCTGGCCGTCAGAGCAGCATCTTCACCTTCACCATGGGCAACACCAGCTCCATGGTCAGGTTAAAGAACACCTTCCACCTGCACAGGTACTTCCTGGTGCTAGCCTCCAGCCCCGGCACAGCATGGCTCCTCACCAAGGTACGCGGCATCTTACTGCGCTTAATTAATCCTTTAAGGATGGTATCTACATAGCTTCATGCTCATCTTGCGTCATTTTTCACCAAGGCAGCGCCATTGAGTAACTCGCAAGTCGCCAGCACTGCGTTCGTGAACCTGCATGTAGCGCTGGTAACATCAACTTTACGCATGAACCCAGCATGGACGAGTCACTTACCAGTGCTGCATTCATGGGACATATATACGACCTAGTTGCGAAGCAGCTATTGTACTATTCTCTCTGGGCAAATTAACATGTATTGGCCTTATCTTAATCATAATGTCTAAAGTAATAACGCCTGTTAAATTCCTTCTCAGTTCATCTTTATATAATTAGGTATATCCAGTGTTTGGCTGCATCTATCATAATAGTATACTTAATAATAGACCATATGTCGTGCCTCCTGCAGGCACGTCTGAGTGACCTGGACCTGCTGGGCCCCGAGTACCTGTGGTTGCTGGTGGACGCCGGGCAGCAGCTGCACAGGGACAGCTTACTGAGTCGGCTTATAGAGGGAGACAACGTCGTCCTCGTGGCGCATGACAGGACCGACTCGCAGGCCCTGGAGGATAAGGTAGGAATACACCCTGCAGAACTATACACATGTAGCGGTGCTCATGTCATACTGATCCGATGACATTTAAAGAGCAAAATATGTTTATGAACTCATCTTAAGAACTGTTGTCAGATGAGCCATTCGATAATGGTACATGATAAAACGAAAAGAATGTGGCCTACCATGTGATCTAGGTTACCCCGATCTGTTATCTTGAAAGCTGCTTTGAATTGTTCTGAGATATTGTGGCATATTACATGTGCCCATTACCATAAAGTTAATACATATTTGTGTTTGAGTTATCGTAACGTCCTTCACAACGTGGTTTCTATATCTGTAGCTGAACACCAGCTTGTCCTGGTTGGCTGACGGGGTGAGGAGTGTTATCAGAGATAACCAGTGGATGGATGACCTACATACCTGTGACACCAGGGGTATAGACTACTCCCTCACCAGGGACAATCTCCTGCAGGCGTTACAGGTAGGCCCGTTAGTCCCTACACTACGGTGAAGTTTAACCCCCTGTATGGTTGGGAAATGCTAGTTTTCTAAAACATTATTGATTGCTTGGATATCTAATTCATAACACCTGTTTAGTCAAGTCCATATAGTGTTAGTATATATGCATTTCGGGATTGTTCCTCTTTTCAGCCTAAAGACTCAGTAAACACAGGACGAGTTTCCAAAACTATAACAACAGTAAAACATGTCATTTATTATTCTTAGATTTAAATGATGGCATTCGACCTTTTACTTCAGACACCCAAGCCTGTGGTTTCCGAGCGTACAGTGAACATCTTTACATTGACGGCTCATCCGCATCAACGAGTAGGCTGGGCGCTGATTGGCTCCTGGAAACCAACTACCGGTTATAGTCTGGAAAGCTTCCTTTACCCAGAACTGCACCGCGGGTTTAACAATAGGACCTTCATCATCACAACAATAGAGGTAGGGCCCACCAGTACACATCATCCGTGACTGGTTATCGAGTAGTGTTTCAATTCTACCTTGATTTAATTTGATAAAGGACAAATTGAACTATTGCTGAAATCGGGGATGATGATAATAACCCAACAATTTTAGTCTTTAGTATCATAGAGTATACCTTACTTTACAACATAACTATGTAATCAAATATGTTACTAAACTGTTTCCTTCTCCCGTTTCCTTCTGTGTCTATCTGTATCTTTGTCTCTCGCTATTTTCTCTTTGGCCCTGGCAAAGCTTTTATTCTGATTGACCAGTGTGACCTCTCCAGTAGGATGGCATAGTTTTGGTCATGTAGCACTTTCTGCATGCCGTCAACATTGTCATCGACCAAGTACTTGTCCTGTCTCTCTATCTCGTTTCCCACACCCAGCAGTCACTACGAACACTGACTAGCATAGCTACTTTTTATCTTTACAGTACCCACCGTTCTCGACAAAACTGCCTAATGGTTCATTTGAAGGGATCTGCTTTGATATCCTGCATGAACTTCAACGAGTGATGAACTTTAGGTAAAGTCGTATTCTTCTTTTATCTGCTACTCTAATTGGGTTTGATTATTGTCTTCGTTCTAGTGACATTTTGCATAAAAATCTGAGATTCCCTGACATTTCCCTGACCTGGAACGGAAAAAAATGTCCCTGACATTTTCCCTGACAGTGGCAACCCTGTGTGATCAGACCCTGCCCCTGCCCCAGGCCTGACAAAGGTTCACTTGAATTGTTCATCACACAGTGTTTAAAAAGTTCCAATGAGCTTTTGCATTTATTCCATGACATTATTCTGAAGATCGTCAACAAATACACGTTTACATAGAAAAGGATTCAAATTTACTGTTTAACTATATAACTTGATGAATTGGTATGCCGCGAAGTACTGTTATCACTGTTGCTTTACAACGCACAAAAGCAAAGACTGTTTTGTAAAACAACATTTGCCCTTATATAGCCCCGATGGAATCCCTCTAATATTGAGTATCCTTGACCCTGTTCTATGCTAGCAAACCTAGATTATACACAGACGGTTATACACAGATGGTTATTAAAGCATAATGTTACAATGTGAATCAAAAGTCACCAAATACATCTAATTCGAGACCACATGTTGCCATAGCAACTGCCATTTAAGCCAAAAACAAATCAATATAATTGTACAAACTATGTATCACCCATGTCTTTGAAATGACACTGCCTTTCTTATCATAGTTACAAGATAATTGAACCACCTGACAAGCAATGGGGAGTGGAACTTGCCAACGGGACCTTCACTGGGATGTTTGGGCTCTTACAAGAAAAGGTGAGAGAATAAGTCTTATTATAATACTATCATATTTTGTTACATTAATCGGTAACTCATATTCCAGGTAATACCGGAAACTCTGTAAACGTCGATATTTTCGCTGGTATAAACTTTCGGGGATTTGCTAAAAAAAAAAAGGGCAGTTTCGCTAGGATTAGAATTCGCGGATTTCCGAAATTTGTCACTATGATTTAATGCTGTATAAATATTCGCTCTTTACATATTTCCGCGGATTTTTAATTCCCGTGAAAATCGTGAAGATCTGTGCAGCGCGAAAAGGTCTACAGTAATTAAGTGTAGGATTTCTCCATCACAGACAGTTAACATTAAACCATCCAAAGGAATTGTTGTGTATGTGTTGGAGGGAGGGGGGTTACTGTTGTGACACATACGCATCTTTTTGAGAATCTGCAGAACTTGGGTATCTTGATTTAGACATATAGAACATTAATCAGAAGGTATTTACACATCTGAGCTGTGTTGTAATAATATACCTATTATCTCCCGTTTTGCAGAAGGTAGACTTTGGAGTGGGTATATTTGGGGTGACAGCACAACGACAGAAGGTGGTTGACTACTCTACCCCTTTCATGGCTGACCCTAGCATTGTGCTGATGAGGAAACCCAACCTAGCCTCCTCCCAAGTCTTCATCTGTCTAGGACCTTTCCACTACAGTGTGTGGTTGCTAGTGGCCCTTTCAGTCCTAGGTCAGTCTGAATAGCTACTACTTTCTTTTCTTTTTTAGAGGAAGGGGATCTATCTTAGCATATCACCTTCCTATCATCGTACATAGTCTAAGTAGACTAAAGCTTCATCCTTTCATTGGATAATGCCGGCTTCATATATATATATATATATATATATATATATATATATATATATATATAAACATGCCAACTCAGACTTTATGATGAATGCATTTAACAAAGATACGTTAATGGATGACCGCTTAAGCATTAAAAGTGATATTTGCTACTTAACGATGAGGGATGTTTGACCTTATCTTTGGTTTGCAAGTGGAAATCGGTCTAAATGCATTATATTCCTAATGCCACACTAACGGCATTTATACCATGTTGTGTTGCAGTGGTAGGAGCTGTACTGTGGTTTATGGTGTGGTACCATCCTCTCCATGACAGTAGGAGGAAACAGGACATCAACACTGTAGGCATCTACGACCCCCGCATCAACATATGGCAGGTCTTTGGTGCAATCATGCAGCAGGGTAAGGCATCTAGAGTGTTGAAGTCAGTCTCTCCATGGTCTCTCAAATGGCGTGTTATGAATAGGCCTACTATCATTCTAACTTTATACATTCAGGGGAATGGGAACATTCTAAAACATTGATTGGTATGCTGGCCTAAGCAGGGCACATGAAAAAATAAAGTAAAGTGTTGTTGCTTTTTCAAAGAGAAGGTTTTTTCAAAGAGGAGTGTTGTTATATTAAAATCTGTTTACACACAATTTTGTGTGTGTATGTATATATATATATATATATATATATATATATATATATATATATATATATATATATGCAAGTAGTAGTGCACATACTACTCACATAGGCATGGCGCAAATACTACTCAGCCAGCCTCATATGGCTGCATATCATTAGGCATGATGTTCAGACCACTCAGTCAGACCCGATATCTGTATAATTCTCTAGGCATGGTGTACATCCCGGAGTCTCACTCGGCCCGTCTATTGCTGACATCCTGGTGGTTCTACGTCATTGTGGTGGTAGGCACATACAACGGTAACCTGATCGCCTTCCTCACCGCCCCCAAAGTCTACACACCAATCAACTCTCTCAGTGAACTGTCAGATTCAGGCATGAAGTGAGTCCACAAGAAGCTATGCATGGTCATAATACTTCAAAGAAATGACTGAAAAATATTGGCTATATATTGCCAAGTAATTTTACTTTATTGTTTGACGATTATGAGGGTAGCTATAGGCTAATATAGATATACCTTGTAATCACTTTATGAATTGGTTTTAGTACAGCTTAGCTTGAGAATTCAGAATCACAGTGCAGATAAGTAGCCACAGAAAACACACAGAGAAACATGAACGTCACTGTTGCCAAAACCACCTACTTCTGAAAGTCAGGCAGTTCAGAAGTAAGTAGTTTCATGGCGACAGTGACGCTCAAAATTATCCTTGAGTAGTTTATGGACATTCGCATTCATGTTTTTTCAGTAATCATTATTAAGCATCCACACTTTTCTCCGCCCTATCCAGCTTTGGCTTCCTGCGTTCCTCCGCCATTCATGGCGTGTTTGAAAGTTCCAAAGATGGAGTGTACGGCCAGCTTTGGGGGAGAATTAAGGACAACCAGGACAACTACTTGGTTGACGACAATGTTGACGGTATGCAGAGAGCCCTACATGACCGTAACTACGCCATCCTACTGGAGAAGTCCTTCTATGACACTTTGGCCAATAAAGACGCCTACTTTCGGAATAAAAGCTGCGAGTTCGCCAGGGCCAAAGAATCGTTCTTGACAACCTTTTATGCTTTCCCTTTCCAAAAGAACAGCCCCTACACAAAACTGTTTTCCAAAAAGTAAGTGATGTCTTTGATTTGGTATAGCTAAGTATTACATCAGCAATTTTAGTCAAATGACAAGTATTAGAAGTAACAAAGAAGTGATGTGAACAGGATAATTATTTAGCATAGCCCTAACTAGATAATGGGGACAGTAATATAAGCCCTTCAAGGTATTGAAAAGGGGTATCCCTCGCATCCCTCTGATCCACTACAAACTATGTCTAGGCTGTACCATCTCTCTCTCTCTCTCTCTCTCTCTCTCTCTCTCTCTCTCTCTCTCTCTCTCTCTCTCTCTCTCTCTCTCTATATATATATATATATATATATATATATATATATATATATATATAAGCTATATATATATAGCTTACTTATATGTATAGCTTACTTATAGATCCTATAGACCTGTATCCTGAATGCTCATCCAACACTTTTCAGATTGCTGAGGATTCTAGAGGCTGGACTGGTGCAGCGATGGCAGCGTCAGTGGTATGCCGTCGTACATCGGTGTACAGGCCTGGAGCGCACCACCGAGCAAACCAACATCTCATTGGCTGAGGCACAGGGGGCATTCTACATCTTGGGAATTGGAATCCTAATTGCCACTGCCTTCCTCCTCAGCGAGAAGGTTCTGAGTAGAAGGCCCCGGTCTAAACAGGGTACTGCCGATGCCGATGTATCCATACCCACGTCCAATGGCACTAGCAGTAACGGTCATGTTAGGAATGGAGCTGTTTATCACGTGGGCTCATTACCTCCAGTCGTTCCCATGATAACCACAGTGACGTCACTTCCTATGGAGGAGCGGACCAATCAAAGGACACGGGAGATCAACAATGTCTATGCCAAGGCCACATTCACTCCTTATGCCAAATGGAAGCAGCGCAAGGTACGCAAGAGCCGCAGTTTTCCTTTGTTGTTTAAATCTTGCTGTCGCAAAGCGAAGACCACAGCGCCCAATGACGAGGGGCCAGCTTGGGAGCTCCCCACCCAAAATGGCATCCAAAATGGCGGCAGTAGCTCTAAGACAGACCGCGAGGCAGTGTCCACCTTGTTTAGTTACGGGCCGCCAACGGCCTGGTACGACCAATTCGGACGTACGTCAAAAACTGTAGCGTCTCCCGCCAATGGAACTCTGGGTAGACGCTGGCACTCGGACACAGAGCCCTACACTAACGGTCATGTCGTCAAGGACGCCGAGACAGGGGAGTCCCACGCCAAGGACAAGGGGGACTGACACAGGACCACTCAAGTCACATGGGTATGAACACCTAATGGCAGGTCTAGTAAATGAGGCAGGAAAGGAGAAAGGGACCCAGCTAACAAAAAAAACTATATTTTACGTCAAAATAACGTTTTAAAACCTTATATAAAGTTATAAATGCCATAGAAAGGAGCCTAAAGAAACGTTATACAACGTTATAAAAGGTTGTATAACGTTTATTGTTTACTGGGGAGGATGTCCCACCCTGGGAGTGTGGTATGATATTGACAACCGATTTATGGATATTTCGGACGGAGATAATGGTAGAAATTTCCAGTGGTGATTGCATGGTGAATGTGAATGATACCTAGTATACCACTTGCCGTACATTTTGGATTGGATTGTAAATACCCAGAGTCATTATTGTACATACCATGACCTATACCAATATAATTTGTATTCTTGTAATTTAAATCATACGTTTTGTCCCATTTATGTACATTAAATATACCTACAGTTATAATGGTACGAAATGTAAATAAGCTATTTTGAACATATTTATTATAGCTCTTCTTGCCCTTCTATATATGAGATATCGATGATATGTCTATTGATTATATTCTTTCATATTTAATCATAGGCCTATATTACATTCTGTGAACATTGGCGGGCCGTATAGAAGACTTTGTTACCACTGAATCATCATTATACAGGTAATCATATTTTGTTGATTCCGTTTTAATGTATTATGAAAGGACAGGTTCATGATAGAAATAGGGGGTATAAGAAATTGAATGAAACATTACCATGTCCACATGCTGTTATCAACCCTGGTGATGTTGGCTATGCGATCCAATATGCTGTGTATCCTCAGGGGAGCTAGTTACGGAAGTGACACACACTGATAACAGCTGCTAGGGGGTGCAGAGGGGGGGGGGGCGAGGTCCAAAGTCGCCAAAAATAAAGGGTCCCAGGGCGCAAAGTCGCATATTTTTGGACCAAACGTCGCTAAAATGTGCCAGGTCCAGGTCACCAGGTCGCTTTTTATCCCTCTGCAGCCACCTGATAAACTGGATACAAGCCTGTCCATGGGAGTACCCGAGGATCCTCTATCAATGAATTGTACAGTACCCAACAAAAGGGAAAATGCGGTTCTGGTTATATCCTATATATAGGCATGTTAATATAGCCATAAGAGCGTTATATCATATCATATTGCACTGTAAAGTTTAGCCAATAAAGTGTTCCACCCACTCATTTAATCTGTGCAAATATTTCCAATCCCACCGATTACCGGGTACTTCACACATTAATGAGAGCCTAATGAAATAGTATGTTAATCCCTCTTGAACTGAGATGTATTCATGGTATAAGTGTTCAGCCTGATATTGCTCCTGCGTTTGTTCTTCATGATCTGTAATTATTTATTGTTGTAATAAAGATATTTCATAAAGTTGTGTTCGTTTCATCTTTTCAGCTATAAATTTAAATGTCTACACTTTGGTGCATATATATACTGGCTAAACTCCTGGCAATACTGAAAACTATATGGAAGAAGAAGTAATCAAGGGTGATAACTTTTTGTAATCACGGTGATTGTGGCACAAGTGAGTACTTGGTAATCACTAGAGTAATCATATGGGATGCCCCTGGTCATCACTATGGTTACTTTTTAAAAATTCATCTATGACTAATTTCATATAATTTATTTCTCTGTGCAACAAGATATCAATCCCTAATAAGTTTATAATCACCCCCTCATCTTGTCATCATACCATGATTGAGAGCACTACTATCCCTTCCTCTTTTGGAGACGAGTAGAAGGAGTCCTCCAGTAGCTGTAAGTGTGTGCTGCTGCTACCCTGTCCGATTGGACAGGCAGGCGTATATATCGCCGCTAAGGCAACGCCGAAAGTAACTAGCAGCCTATTCTTACATTAGTAGATATGGTTTCAGGCACAAAAACGGTGTGCATGTGTACACATGTGTATGCTCTTGATAATTTCGCAAAATCTTACTTGTAAATAAATTGAGTTCCATATGTACCAATATTCTTCATATATATCATTTTATAAGTTTCTATGATTAGAGTTGATATAGATATGAATTCATATATGGCCTGGAGTAGGAACTGCATGTTCTATCACCGTCTAGTAGGGCCCCCTAGTGGCAAATATTCTAATCAAGATGATGACTTTGGGTAATCACGGTGATTACCGCAACTAATCAACTGGCTATGATTACCCAAACAAATCAATAGTGATTAGTTTTAGATATTCCTAAGTTTTCAGTGTACGCTTTCATAGCTTGATTATATCTACAGGCATTTTCACTGAAATCTTTGCTAGAAGTCACTACTACTAGAACTATAACAGCCATGAATTAACCAAAGAGCCTCCATTCATAAACCAGTCTCGAAAATAAGTTAAGAGGATATGGGTACAGATCCTGCGAGAAGAAATAACTAACCAGCAGCAAAAGAATAACCAGCTGGGGGTCTATAGATCGGTATCGACAGAGAGTGGCACACTATACTTAAATCAGAAAGCCTCAAAAGCTACTGAAATACTGTTTGAATGACTTTAGATTGGAATGTTGTTGTTTGTATGGCTATTGGAAATTGCTATAGATATAACTCCGCAGATGGGTTTACACGGACACATGAAGAATCGGGTATGAATTAATCAGGGGAATAGAAGGCACTGATGCTACGTGTACTTCCTATATACTACTTGCATTAGCAAGGTAGTGTAGAAGTATAGGATGGAAAAGGGAATAATATTATGTGTTTCCATTATATTTATTCGGTATATTTATACAGGGTTTCACCAGGCAGAAAAAGATAAATGTGTCCTGATTTTCTTGCCTTTATCTGACCATATTCCTGGTACCATTGTTGGGGCTTTACATAGCGAACATACTTGTAACATAGAAATCATTTTTGACAGATATTCTCTATGAATACATAAGAGTATATACTGCTTCCGTTGATACTCTTTCTCGCGTCACAGTGACCCATTATATATATACATCTGCATTTCCAAGTATACAGGTTTTGCAAATATTTTTATCTGGACTCTCTGTCTGCCGATGGGGGCAGCACCTCATACATAGGCATAGAGACAGGGCGCACATCCCTTTATTGTCATGCAATCCGTGTATATTGTGGGGAGGAGCATTTGATATTTCAGTGTAAAACATTATCGATTATAGGGAATTTGTTCCATAGGCTATGCAATAATGCCCTCATTGAATGTAACTAAATTAAAGACATGTAAAGAATATTGCTCCAATGGTTCGTTTCTGTATAATAAACAGAAATATTATTATTAACATCAGCAAGTAATAATGATACGTAATTTCGATTATCATCTTACTCTCTTTTCTCCTTTTTCGTTGTATCTATACTAGTACCCGTGCATATTTGACTAAACAATCATGGATTATCTATGGATTTCTGACTATGACGATTGTATTAAATCCAAACAACATATCAATGTGTTCAACTTATTTTATTCAGAATAGTCATACAATGTACATCACATCGACATGCTCTAGAGCAGTGCACTCTCGATTTCAATGATATTTCTTTGAATACATTTTCATTTCACTGTTTGTTTCATATAGAAAATGAAACTCATATGCCATAATAAACTTTTTTCCAGTGTGATACTGTTTTGATATGCATACAAGTCCATCCACCTTGATAAATTGAATGATGATGGAACAGACTTAAATAAATGTGAATCTTGAATGTAAGTCTAGCAGGACCGACATAATTAGGGCAAATTAAAAGATGATAATAGAACACTTTATTTCGACGAATTAAAGCAAATGGGTAGGATGAATTTTGAGTAGCAACGAAAATGGATTTATTGATGATAAATCTTTACATAGTTCATGGGTATACCATTTAATCCCTCAGTGTTCGGTATAATAACCTCTTACTAATTGTTGTAATAAGTGACACAAATATACGCAATTTCGTTGAATACATCCTTGTGATAAACTCATTTTGATTTAAACAATGAACATTATCACCATAGTGCATAATGTAGAGGTTATGGCCAAGCGTACAGCAGTTTCATGGATCGAACCCATCAGAGTGGAGAATACCAACTGTTATGTCGTTGTTCCTTGCCTATCCACAGACCGCTCCCTACGTTACAGGATTAACAGGGGAAGAGAGTTGTGATAACCCTAGCGGAAAAACCTGAAAGCCTATCACCAAGGCATGAGAATTACTGATGTCCCTCACATTTTACATATCTGTTATAAAATGAACTAGTGTCCAGAAAATCTAGATGATAAGTAGTATAGTATCTGTTAATCGATCTGCAATATCCATACATACTCTGGATTATAATATGAACTAATAGGTCCAGAAAACCCTAGATGATAATGTATACGCACATCTATATATCAGTTAATGCCATAACTAAAAGTCATTGCAATATCCATACATTTTATTAATGGCTGAGCTGCTCTGCCATGGTGTCTTGAACAACTTGCACAAAATTAATCACGAATTATTTAATATGATGTGAGATTTTGGTCAAAAGAACGGGCTGCCATATTCATCATGAAATATGTGTCTTTTCGTCGCTGTATTTCAGAAAGTCAGCAGCAAAGCTGAACTCCTCTGCCTCGGGGTGTGCTTTCTTGAACAACTTTTCTGCCAGGGGGATGATCCTCTTTATATCCGCATCGTGAAGTGTAGATGTATTTGTGATTTTGCACATTGGCCTGTAATAGAGTCAATAGATTATTGCATTGCGACGTGTTATATAATATATGTAAGGAGATATTTTTTAATCTGCTTAGTCGTTGGATATGTGTTGCTCTTTGTTAACATTTATCTTTTGTATATCTCCGTTATAAGGGTTGGTTCAAGTATGAAGATTTTTATTTCGTCGGTTTGATCGAGCTGGCCATTGCCCTTGAACAACTGTACACCCAATAGAACTGGTAAAAAATGAATCAATATGTAACTATAAATCCTCCCACCTTTTTGCACATTGACTCATCTTCTTGCCACAGGAATAGCAAATGACCAGGTCACAGTTGGAGCACTGTACACGGTTACAGCCCTGATCCTTGACGAACCTCGTCTCACACTTTGGACACTTGCGGATGACGGCCTCTGACATCTCGTTCTCGATGTAGTGCCTCATCACCCGGGAGGCTTGGGCCCTCTCTTCACAGCTGTAGGGGATGTGGGCAGGATCTCTGCACTGTCTGTTTTTGGAGAAGAAAATGATTAACCACAGTATATTATAAGAGAAGTGAAAAGTGAATGGAAAATAGGTCTAGCATGTATTTTCTCAAGTTATATTATTTACGCAGTGCCAGTCATAACAAAGGTCCGTGCATCACTTTATCTGATGATAATGATATGGCTAAATACAGCCAGATTATAACTACTAATTATGGTGTGTCAGGCGATGATGACTCACCTGCATGTGGCTACAAGGCAGTCAGGGTTCTCACACTGTAGAATGGTCTGCTTGCTGTCTGGTGGAAAGACCACTCCATAAGGGCACTGAGGACACCACTCCAGTCCTTTAACCTGGGACCTCAGCAGCTCCTTCTCCCGGGTCCTGAGCTGTGCCTGCCTGTAACTGCTGTCATGTAGATACTCCTGCAGGAGAGGTAAAGGGAGCAGCTCATTGCAATCTGTACTTAAACAGATGAAGTTCCCCTTCCCTACTGTCTGTTGCTCTTTTAGATATGAGCCAACACATGTCCGACAGAAGAGGTGCTCCCCGTCCTGACAGCTGACCATCTGGTCTGTGGGCTCAAGGAGGAGGCACACAGGGCATTCTGTTTCTGATACGCCAAAGGATTCTGATGTACTCTCTGATACACTCTCATCATTGGTCGCGTCTTCTAGCTGCTGGTTATAATCTGCAAAAGACATCAATTTGATCAGGGCAGAGACCTTAATTGGAATTATATAGTTATCGGTGAATGAAATGAAAGGAAATCATATTACTGTATCTAATGAGTATATGGGTTTATCACCTGGTTACTATTACAATATAATTATCTATTGGATTAAGAAAAGAATATTAGCAATATGTGTAGAAAGCTAAAACCTATAGTTATGAGTGTACAAAACATATTCTATTACTTAAAGAATACATACCATCAATAGCTGCTTTGTTCTCGAGGTAGAATTTGTGTATGTAGAAAACCTCACTGAATTCATTTTGAGGATACGGTATGGGGCTGCTGCGAGGTGCAGTGTACACAAACCGCAGGGCTGGACGATTTGGCAAGTCTGGAGTAAAGTGAAACAACATAGTTTGTGACAAACTCCGCACTTAGCTTTGGACTCAACAGATCTTTTCCACCGCTATGATATATTCCTGCTGCATTCGTCATGCATGTAATGGGTGTGTCCATCTGTATACATGACAACTTATGGCCGATTTGTTATATGTATTACGGACGTAGACATTAGTAAATGACTGCATCATGATCACAATTATAGTCAATAACATCTCTGATTGCTCAGCCAGTATAGGAAAAATGATTGCTACCTACCTCGGGACACCGCTTCATCGGCGATCTTCAGCTGGTTGTAAATGTGTCCCTGAAGACCGTCTGTCCCAACAACTTTGCGGATGTAGGATACACGGAGAAATCTAAAGGTGTTTCCAAGGTATGTGAGCACATCTCTGAGATAGACCTTGTCTGTTCGTTCCTCTCCTTTGAATTTAATGAGAGACCGTCTGAAAGTAAAGAAATATCATTAAAGAAAGTTCAGGTAGTTTATGTATTAGATGTGGTTTATTTCGTAGGGATTTTTTTTAATATAGAGATTCGTCAATTTAATTTAAGTATGATTATAATTACTTACTGTATTGACATTAGTACACATGGCCTCAATTCATTGGGAATGTTTTAGTCATTACGTAATCTATGAACATACTCTTTACGCTGCAATCACCATATACCTCCTATCAAGAAGGGCATTCTATTGGTATCCATGTCCATAGCATTTATGGTTATATATATATATATAATATATATATATATATATATATATATATATATATATATATATATATATATATAATTATATATATATATATATATATATATATATATATATATATATATATAATTATATATATACGACAATTATCATAATTTATTTTCTGGCATTGGACATCTCTCTGCATACCTCTTTATGTACTCTGCAAGGGTCAGTCTATTCCCAAGTATTTCCCTCTGTTCTGCTACATGTTGCCTCCTGAGCTTCTCCCTCAGTTTAGGATACGTTTTGTAGGTTGTGAGCAGCAACTGCCTGACCCAGTTGTAGCGCTGTGAGCCTTTCTTGAGCAGCACCAACTTGTGTCTAATGAAGTCAGGATCACAGTCTCCAAACTCACACACAAGTTTGTTGAATTGATCCTCAAGTTCTCCAGTGCTTCCGACCGTATGTGAGCCTTTTGGATATAGAAAGGAGGCACATAGAGCAACCGTTCTATGTGCCATGCAAATGGGGAGATTATGAATGTGTGACAAGTAAAGATTAAAACGTGTTTAAGCATATCTGATTAAGGGCCTATGAGTTTAGAACAGGCCTCCAAATTCAGAGAAATTCAATTTCAATCGTTAGATTGCATAAAAAGCAGAAACCCCATTACAGAACAGTATCTATGCATGTTACTTCATCGAACAAATAGTTTATGTTTAAGGTAGGGTGAAATTAACATAGATTATCATTTGTAGATTCAATAAAAATACCTATTTTTAAAGGGGTTCCTCTTTCATTTAGCAGTATCGTAACTTCCTCTTACCTTCCTGATTCGAAGTCGTTCGACGTCTTTTCTCATATTGCTGGGGTTCCTGTCCTATCCGCCGTTTTCTGCTCTGTGCTTTTGTTCGCGTTGCCTTTGTTTTCTCCTCAGGTCCGGACTTTATAGTTGAACCTTTCCTCAGACGCATAGTGACGCCTCGTCCTTCAACCATGGTGATATCCCACATAATTATAGTACCTGACGTAAAATAAGCACATCTTTAACTGATCACATTCCCGTTATCATAGCAAAATGACCAGATCAAGACATCTACAGGAAGTTAACTCTTTTATATTCATACTTCCATGAAAAATGATGGATAGTTTAGAAATCAAATGATAATGTAAAAGGGATGTTAGGCATTTTATATCATTCGTGATATTATGTCTCAATGTTGTTATTCCTTATGTAGGAATGGATAACATCTTAATTGGAATATCACATCCTCTCTAGGGAAATTATACACACAATGAATTTATGTCTAATTGCTGCATTATGCAAAAACGATATGTCAAATTGGACTACAACAATACATGATTTGGTTACTGTGTGTTGTGAGAGATGTAAATCACAGAACAAGAAACACATAAAGATAAATCAATGGGGTTCACCGTTGAGATATTGTTCGATTTAGAATAGAATATAAATAAATGTTCCATTAAACTTCATTGCAATTAAAAGTCCACACGACCCAAACAGATGCTGTGCATTATCTCAGTTGTCTATGGGAGTACAAAGTAATTTTCTGAAGGTATCGCACCAGAGAAAGAACAGTATGTTCCCAACACACTAGGTGGTAGCACCAAGAAAGGTGGGGGTTAGGGACTACCGGGCAGGCAAAGGTCACGGGGTTAAACTATGTAAAAGGTTAGAACCAATTTTATATCCTACAAGATCCATTATAACCACAACATGCAACAACCCTAGTGTTGCTGCCCTTCGCCGTACATCTATAATATATGGCCGTACATCTATATTATTATGGCAGTACATCAATGGGACTAGTATATGACTCATGCGACGCACATGGCCGAAAATGTTAAGGGCCACAAGACATATAGTTAGGCACAGGGGAGAAAATGGCAGTATCTGTAATGTGGTTTAAAGCAATCTAAAGAGTGGCATGATGAAGAATATTTATCTTTTGGAATTTTGTTTCTAACCCTACTAGATCCTGAGATTTTATCATTTGAAGATCCGTGTTATCAACATTTTGGCACAATCTAGTGTTATCTAGAACCCAAAAGTGGAATCTGGAGCATGATATCAGATAATGGATGGATTTTGGTGCCCTGATATAGCCTCAGACACTATGTCATAGTGTATGTATAATGTAGCATTATGTATACACTACAGCGTTGTAATTTATGTCAGAACAATGTCCCGATACCCCAGATGATTCAACAGAGAAATGTGTAAAACATGTACAATTTTATCTATAATGACACGTAACATTGACTACTGTTAAAAATACATGAGTTAAGGTGAGGGCCATAGACAGGACACACACCTGTGGAGACGAGTAGAAGGAGTCCTCCAGTAGCTGTAGGTGTGTGCTGCTGCTACCCTGTCCAGTCAGCAACTAACTTAACGAGCTAGGAGCTCCGCGGTATATATGTAGACCATGAAGGGAGAGCAGAGGGGGGGGGGGATTTCACAACACCACTTCCTGTGGTGCAATCCGTTGATGGAACCATACTCAATATGTGCAGAGGCTACGACAGACCATTGGCATTGAGCTTTACCAAAGTGGCAAGGATCCTACTCTGTATAAGGACAGTTTGAATCATGCTTATATGCATTATCCAGAGATATATTTGTACACTCTGTCTGTGAATGTGGATTTTATAAATACCAGATACACAAAAGTAGGACACTTAAATAGGTCAGATCCTTTCTATATGTAATTATTGCTGGAATGACAGGACATCTTATGGGGACATGCAATTTCATATTTACAATAACATAACTGATTGGGCTAGTAAGTAGCTCAAGAAGTAAACATCAGGTAAGCACGATAGCAGCAGCAAGTGAATTTGAAGCTAGATCATTAATATCCTATTGCAAGCATAATTATATCTTAGTAAATGTACCTTGGCGACGAGTCATTTATTACTATCTGGGTGCGGGGAGGGGGCTTGGTGGAGTCTTTTACCAACCCTACCCTCCCCCTCCAATAGCTTAAGTAACCTAGTCTCAAATGCAGCCCCCCCCCCCCACACACACACACGAAAACAAATACGCCAGTGGAATTATGCATGTTCATAAGAGTCCATATAAACTGCAATGGAGCCTATTTAGTTTTGAACTCCGACCATGTAGGCATATTCAGCCCCCACCCCCCCCCCCACCCCCAAAAAAAAGAAAACAAAAAAAAACAAAAAAAAAACGGGCCTCTCTTGTTTTAAAGATTATTATTCACCAAGTCGCCGCCCCTCCAAGTTGACAATTAATCATTCGTAAATGTTTTGATTACAATTGAATACAATGATGATTGCGAAATACAACAGCATTGTCACTACTCTACAGCTATGACTAAGTTCTATGTAATCTACATATATCTACCAGTGGTTTCATAGGTTATGTAGTCATTAAGTAGTTATTAAGTATCTCATTTGTTTTCCTTTCTCTTAATACCAACGGGATATTCTTTTATACTTTTTAAGCATTTTTAAGCACTGATCTCATCTTAAGGCATCGTCCATTTTGGGCTTAGGCCACTTTTTCTCATATTTTTTCATCCAACAGGGCTTGGCGCTCACCCCTTCACTCAGTGGGATTCGTGTTTTCCGTTGTTTGTTCTGTCATGTCCTTTTGTCCTTGTTATGTGTTCACCGTCCATTGTCCCACCAAAACATGGGACCTTCATATTCCAATGGGTTCCCCCCATAAGGGAGGCCTACACATACAGTGTTGCCTTAATGGCGCAGGTTCAAAATTTTACAATATCAATAACCCTACTTCTCCATCTTGTCACTTATTGTAGTCCCTTGCATTACTCTGGAGTCCTCCTGAGTTACTTAGACATAGTTTTTAAGCTTTTGGCATAGCCTATAGACGGCGTTGTATGCCTGCCTAAGTCCTAACTCCAGTTTGGGTTTTAAAATGTATCATCATCTAACAGTCTTAGCACAAAGGTGATCCACAGTTATCGAGCATCAGTTATCAACACTCAACCACACGCACACATACAGGCCAAGATTTAGAATATTTATGGTTGCCATTGTTCGTATGCATATCAGTAGAGAGGGAATTCCAATAGCTTGCAGGAAATGCATACCCTGAAAACAAATTCATTTGAATTCCCCCTGAATAACACAGGTTGAACTGGGGTCAGACTCAGGCTCCTCCCGGGATTTATTCCTGTTATATCATAGGATTCTGTCAGCAAAATTTCCCATTATATCACGGGATTCTAGTAAACACGATGGCATGGGTTCGAATCCCATTGCCGAAAGACCTGCCTAGTTCTAGTTGATGTGTCTTCTGTAACTCATTTAACTACATGTACTACATAAAAATATCACACAGTTTACATTCATGCATTTTACCATTCTCCACCTCCTGACTAGGAAGGGAACCAGCCACCTTTAAATCTATAGTGAGGTAGTCTATCTGCTCACCTATTGCAAATAGACGTATGTTATAGTTATATCATTGATGTCTAAATTGTGTATATCAAGATTGGATTATGTATTCCCATAGTGAAGAGCAGTCAATGAAAGGGTTATTCTACATCATGGACTGTTATTAGTGTTAAGCACTGATCCCATGACGTCATTTGCATACAAAACTCGACAGGGCTAGGTCACCGACTTAGTGCACCTTTAATGGGTACCATTGGGATTTGAACTCACAATCTCAAGCCTATACTCACTGGGGTAAATCCTGTGATTCTACAAGATTCTAGACGTAGAAGCATGTGTCCATGTGTCCTTTTTACTCATACAGACAGTGGCCCTCATTTCCACAGCTGGGAACGTGATAAACATCCTGTACCTATCTATAGACCGTTATATCTACATTGCCTTCCCACTCCGCTACCATCTCCTTGTCACTCCACCACATACATCAATAATACTGACACCTGGAGCTGTTTCATTTTCATTATGCCCACCTTGGTGTACATAGGAAACAACCTTTAACTTGGTATGCCCTGCCAGTTTCGTTTCTTCCTTCATGATTGGGTGTAATTACTTTGCTCCATTATTTGTTGGTGCTATGTTGACTATTGGGTTCCACCTTGCCATTGCAAAGATTGCCTTCAAGCAAGCCAATGGGAAGTAGTATGCAAATGTCCCTTTCATATGACACAGAGCCAGGTAGGCAGAAGTTGCTTGACCTGAACTGACAAATATGCTAAAATACATACTGGTGGACTTTCATAGTCACCAAATGCACATGGATATGATAGTACTTGATAGCATCTAATTCCTATCCTCAGGACAATAGTGTATGAGACCTGTATCATGGTGTAAACTTATTTCACCCCGTTGTATCCCTTCTAGATATATCTAAATAAAACATTTTAATGGTAATATTAGGGTCCATACACGAGGTTTAGAATGTCTTGTGTGCTGATAGGGTCTTGCCTACACTGTAAAAAAAAATGCCGTTAAAATAACGGAGATTTACTGGCACCACTGGGTGCCGGACTTTCACCGTTATTTTTACGGTCACCGTTTTTTCCTTAGTCACCGTTATTTTAACGGAACTGTCACCGCTATTTTTAAACAAGAAATCTACGTTATAAATTTTTTTAACAGTGATTCTCAGTACCGTTAAAAAAACGGTGATTCACTGGCACCACTGGGTGCCGGATTTTCACCGTTATTTTCACGGTCACCGTTTTTCCCAAAGTCACCGTCATTTCTACGGAACTGTGAATCACCGTTATTTTAACAGAATACAAAACATTACTGTATTCTGATTCAGTGCCTTAACAATATATATGTAATGGTATTTTGTGTAATTTAACTGATTTGTCCCAGTGTTATTCAGTTCATTTATCCCCCTATACCTAACTCAATGCTCAATATGGTTCCAAACCCAATTTGGTACCAATCAGCAATATCATCTTAGTGTCAAGACTTCAGACCTAATCATTAGGAATTAGTCTATGAAAGCCTTATAGAATGCTTCCTGACACTTTGTAATACCAGTCCATGAGCAGAAGTCATTCTAGGATGGCTACAGAGCAAACCTTACAGCTGTATCTGTATATATATATATATATATATCTTATCACCACAAAAATGGTGTTCCTAGCATCTAGGAAATCTCTTCATGAACCAAACTGCCACCTGGTGTGATAAAACTGAAATCAATTAAACGTAGCTTCACCGTAAAATAAACTGTGTTTCACTGTAAAAATAAACAGTGTTTCACTGTACTGGATTACGGATATTCAAAGTAAAATTGATTGATTTTACATTGCCTCACCGTAATCATATGTTATGATGAATCACCGTAAAAGTTTACACGGATTCTCTGTATATTCAACGGAATATTTTTACAGTGTAGAAGAACATTGATTTCCATCTAATTTTCCTGCTGCAAGATTACACCTCAGTAGTCACTTTCTGAGATCTGGCCCAGCCTTGACTGACCTGCCACCTGGTGTATGTTGTGCCCGCTATTATTGTAGCTCTTTGACAAGATGTGAGAGTATGATTTTAAGCCCATCCCGGGTAAATTTGATAGGACCTGGGTCAGAAAACGGATTAATGTGACAGGACAGACCCTTTGGTGAATAGACCCAGAAGAAAAATTTCATTGTGAGGGCCTATTTTGAGAGCGTTGTATTTTGGCCACATAGAATTTAGATGAAATTGGACCGAGAAGAGTGCAAAAAAATCATTGTGAGGGCCCTTTGAGAGTGTTTTACTTTAGGAATCTACAGACCAGCTTAAGGAAATGATGTATAGTTACAGGGGTAACACCAACACTGGCCCGGGAGCCAATGGCCCGCAATTTTGGGTCTGGGGCACCCCTAGTAAATTGGAGACTTCGCACCAATTGCTCTTTGGTGAAATTGTGATACCCCATATGTACAAAAGTTGTATTAGGAGATTAAAGTAATTAAAGCAGTGATTAAAGCTAGTTGAAATACAGCAAACAATAAAGTTTCATGTAGTACATTAAATATGTATCTTTATTGCAATATATCAATGCACAGTAGTGTAACAGGTCGTTATAATACTGTTATATGTTGTATATCTATTTGTGGTTATGATTGTCACACATTAATAAGTGAGACGGTTTCATAAAAACTTTATATTTTTTCCTTATGTATACCAACAGGTTTGTTATTTATGTACTGCCGTTATAAGTTTGGTTAACGTTTTCATATACCAGGTTCAGCAAACAGTCAAGGGTTTCATCTAGGTACGTAACTACTGACCACTATAGATGACGCTGCCGGAAGTGGTGATAGTCACATGGCTACTCTCTCATGGTATATGAGAGAGGCTGCTCCTGGTTAACAGGCAGTCTAACTGCTATCAACGGTATCTGATTATTCATTACCTCTCCAGTATCCCTTGGGTACCCTGCTGCTGTGTGTTAACAAAGATCAATGAAGTCGCTCTCTATTACATCCTATTTGCACCTTATGGTTGTTGTCTCTTCGTTAAAATCAGCTAGCTAGACCAGCTACAGTAGGGTATTAAAATTAATATTGGCAACATACAGACTGATTCTGCGCAAAATGGAAATACTATTACAGAGATAGGACAAACAGTAATAGCTTAATGTTGTATACAGTTCAAAAGATGAGGGAATTGGGTAATCGTATAAAGCAAAAGCTGTATACACATGTGTCAGTAGAAAACTACAAAGTAGTTAAATATCTATAATTGCTGAAATGTGAGAAACTGAGAAAATGCCAATTTTAGAGGGATCGGGTATGTTAGAATGCGAGATATTATGGGTAATAGATGTTTTTACTTGAAAGTGTTTTGATCTTTGTTCAATGCTATATCTTAATGCAATGGTCAATGCTATATTTAATTACCACAGTACGTGAGTTATTCTGACCTAAACACAATAGCATTTGGTGAACAAGTGAAGGAGGCTGTTTGCCATCGTGTAATTTGATGAAAGGAGAGGAGGACTAGTGCCAGGGAGACGAGCGGTGCCTCCATCTTGTGTGGAATTGATGGTAGCAGTAATCCAAGAAGTAAGTTATGCATGCGTTGTGAGGAGATGCCCAATGGTGACATTGGTGATTGTAGTGGATTACGATTAGCTATGAAAATATTATTGTACTCTATATTTGTGAGTATGTTCAAAGAATTATGGTTCATCATATGGATGGGTGATGATGGCCGCCAGCGAGTAGAGTCACCCTGAACGGCTGCTCCGCTCAAAATCGGAAATTATCACGCACACACGCTTCCAATAATAATAATTCTCGTTGGATATACGCAATAACGACTAAGGATACTGGATCTACAATCCCTATCACCCAAACCCCAAAGGGTTAAGAGAATTCGGAGAAAAACAGTGCCGACATTACTCGCCACAATGAATGACCAGACCGCGCCCGGAGTCAATAACCAGCGCCAGGCCGACACCGCCACTGACGCACTGAGGGTGGGAACCACGCTGAAGTTTGACTTGCCGACACCTGTTGCCAGGGAAACCAAGCCACTCTTACGGACGAACGCATCGCACGCGTCAGCCATTGAGAGGATTAATGAAATTGATACAAGGCTACGAGAACAGGAACAATTATCTACCAGAATTCTAGCTCATTTTGTCACTGTCGAGAGGCGCTTCGCAGAAGGAGACGCACGCGCTGTCAAGATTGCTGCTATATTTGACACGGTACACGTACGGCTGTCACAAGGTGAGGGGAGTGTCACTGAACTGAAAGACAGTCTGGGGCAAACCGACGATCTTTTTGACTCGCTGGAAAAAGAGGTAAAAGGGCATGCAAACAAGGTAGACAGTATCCAGAAACAAATGTTATTCATTGAAAATGAAAACAGGCGGAAAATCCTAATTTTAGAAGGGTACAAAGAGGAAGAGGGCCAAAACATGCGCGGTATCATCGATGACCTACTTAGGGATCTGCAACTGAATTTTACATCTACTGCTGCAGAATCAGTGTATAGGAGGGGTCGATACACCAAGCCACAAAATGGCAGAAAATCCAAGGTTAGGCCTATTGTGGTAGTCTTCTCCTCAAATCGATTCAAGCAGCAGATCTTCGCCAACGTAAGAAACCTACGAAATATCAACCAATGGTTTGGAGTATCACTGGCTGATGATCTGACACCTGAAGACCGACTCAAACAAGGTGAACTAAAGGCAATCAATGCCCTAGCACGCTCACGGAATATAAAATCTGCAGTGAAGTACCTCTCTATAATAATAGAAGGGGAGTCTTACTCCTATGCACCGATAGATACATTACCACAGGGTCTGTCACTTCAAGCTGCCAAGACGCAAGACACCCCCGATGGTATAGCATTCCAAAGCAAGTATGCACCGTTCAGCAACCTGTATGAATGTCAAGTACCATATGAGAACCAGATGTATGACTCGACTGAGAGAGGCTTCCAACACCAACTAGCATTGATGTGTAACAAAGAATCTCTGGCTGAAGAAATACTCCGATTGGATACGCCTTTTGATTGCATGATTGCTGGAAAGAGGCTAAGGAAATCAGCAGATGTTGTGGACAAAGAGGAAGACCTGATGTACGATCTGAATGAGGCCAAATACACCTACAACCCACCACTGATGGCCAGCCTATTAGACACTGAGGGTAAAATGTTATGGAATGCATTACCTCCACCTGTACACCTCCTACCAACCCACACTCGTTTTAAAAGTGATAGAAAATTATGGTTGGAGGGAGAGGTACCTATAATTGTTCATTAAAATCTTTTTGGTTTTATCCAGTTTACATACATATGATTAACTAAGGTGTCCAACCTGAACCTAGGTTAAGAGTGGCTTGGTCTAAACAGGACCAAGATTTATTTCATAATTGTTACTGTTCTTTTCCTGTGAAGGAAAGGGTTCCCTGAGAAGATCCTCCACACACCTAATTTGCGTGGGAGGAGGGGAACCTTTCTATTCTGAGTTTTCTAGAATATAAATGCATATTTGATACTGAAATACTGGGATTTTTCCATATAGGAGTGCCCCTACAGCACAATTGCGATCAATATTTTGATGTACGGGAACTGTATAAACTCAGAAATAAAGATAAATGTTTGTAAAAAAAAATCATGTTGTGTGCCTTGAATTTGAATCAGTAATATATATATATATATGTGACTTAATATGTCGTGAAGCTCCTTTGGAAAGGGGTGAAAATTGAGGAATTATTAGAGCTGGATTGTTACAAAGATAAGATGCAGGTGGCAGAATTTAAAAACAAAATTGACCTGTTCAGGTTGTGCACTGGTAAATGTTTTCATCTGATCGACAATGAAGAAAGATTAATGATGATATATTAGTAGAAACGACAGTTCGATTATAAAGAAGTAACCAGAGAATATATGGAATAGATCGGGAAAGATGAGTTACTAGAAGGTATCATTAGCATTGTTGACTGTAAGCCAATTTGTATGCTACTCCCCATACACAGATGGGTATGGGGATTATTAACTGAAATATGAATCCAAATGCAAAGATAGCCCCACTCTAACCTAAACTTCATATAGTAAATCTCCCATCTGAAGGCGAGTACTCATGCTGGGTGGTGTAATGCTCCAAAATTAGCATCAGCGTCTCATTAGCATCAGTGTCTCATTAGCATCAGCATCTCATTAGCATCAGTGTCTCATTAGCATCAGCATCTCATTAGCATCAGCGTCTCATTAGCATCAGTGTCTCATTAGCATCAGCGTCTCATTAGCATCAGTGTCTCATTAGCATCAGCGTCTCATTAGCATCAGTGTCTCATTAGCATCAGCATCTCATTAGCATCAGCGTCTCATTAGCATCAGTGTCTCATTAGCATCAGCGTCTCATTAGCATCAGTGTCTCATTAGCATCAGCGTCTCATTAGCATCAGTGTCTCATTAGCATCAGCATCTCATTAGCATCAGCGTCTCATTAGCATCAGTGTCTCATTAGCATCAGTGTCTCATTAGCACCAGCGTCTCATTAGCATTAGCGTATCATTAGCATTAGCTACCATCACCTCACACCAGTTTAACAACACTTTCAGAATACCATTGAGCAGAAAGATAATAGATATTATTATATGCCTTGCAGTGGTGGTCACTTATGCACGTGGGGATGAACTGACCAAGTCACCAGACGCCACCCATTTTACTTGTAATCTTAAAATGCCCATTTTCCCGGTAATCTTATTTAGTTTCCAGGTCTATTCTGTAGATGGCACCACTGTAATTTGGTAAAATTGTTGGATATATTGGGGGCTCTGCCCCCGCACCCCCTTTATCTTTCTCTATTCTTTCTTCTTTTTCTTTTATGAAACTATAACAGAACTATAACCAAACCCATATACCTCTAAAGGAGTGGACGATACAGTGGCGCCATCTAGAGAAAAGGGGGGAATCATCAAGATTACAGGTAAAATGGGATTTTAAGAGTACAGGTAAAATGGTTGGCGTCTAGTGACTTGGTCAGTTCGTCCCTTGTTGCATCACTTATGGTAGGCAGGCAACCCTGGAGGTGATAGACCTCATCCGATGATCTTTATGGCGGGTTACCCTCCGAGAGTGTTACGGTTTGCCTGTGCCCGCAGTTTAATCAGATATGTTCTCTTATAGAAGTGAGGACAGTAGAGGTTAGTCTACACAATAGCTGTTTCCATACTTGCCCTATACTCCATAATCCCCTACCCCTGTATTCCCGAGTTATGCTACATTGTTCCACAATCATCACCATGGAAAGCCAAATGTTATAAGGAACGCTTATTATCTGCAGATATTAGGCTACATAAGTTGACTATGTTCAAAGCCATATAACATTTTTAAACTATACCCACATCATTATTAGAATTTATCGAATATCACGAAAAGTATTAATAGCAGTAAGCTACCACCCTGTCTGTCATGGAACCTGGAATGAAACTAACGCGACTGAGCCTGCCCCAGTCTGAAGCATGTGGAAAATACAAGTTGTCAGATGTCACATTCACCGCTGTCATGGCCAGCAAACTGAGACACTGCTTGTTTAAAGTTTGAAAACACTGTCTGTCAAAATGCTTTGCAGATCTATATACTAACTCGGATATATTACTTTCACATCTGAATAGGTCTAGTATTGGTTTGGCAGCCATATTAGTGTTGGTGGCATTTACTGAGTTGACATACGCCATACACCTTTGTCTGGACATGGCTATATAGGAGTACTGCTGCTGTCAGAAGAATTTGGGAAAAGTTGCATATAATTAGCGGCTAGAAATGAGTATATACACTCACATGGTATAAATACCTAGATTAACGTGTTAAGTGTTGAGGCTGGCGTATTCCATTAAAACAAGAAAACATGGGACTAGCACACAACTTTCTGAGAAGCGAGAAGGGGGAAGGGCCACGAAGCCACTACAACCTTTTCACCACATGCCACTGGTTAATGCAGAGAGAGTACTACCACAGGTAAAGATGCATGAACTCATATATATTATTAGCGGAAAGATAACGCAGGAACCACCGTAGTTACCAATATAGACAACAAGATTACAGTTATTACAGTTAACTATTAATATTAGGTAGGGCATCATTGGGGGTTGGGTTCGGTTTTGACAGATCAATCAAACAGTAACTCTCGATTTGAAAGCTGGCTTATATTTGCTAAATCTATACCAATCACCCAGGTCATCCCATAAAGCTGCGCCTAAGTAATATAAAGAAGCGACCTTGCAAAGCCAACTACATGTATTCTTATTTGTGGAATTTTGAACTTGATCTTTATCTCTGAGCTAAGACCAGGCCGTGTGACAGTTTTATCCTGACGTGACAGTTTCTATGTGTAGCAAGCATCAGTTCCTGGCGTCGTCCCTTCAACTTTGGTATCAGAGACTTTTGATACCTCTATATCCCCGATAACAAAGTTTGATAGCCATAATTTGCGATGGAGGCTGCCCAGTGTGTTCAGATCACCACGGTCTGCTCCATGTACTGCACAAAGCTAGCATAATCAAACTGACTTGAAACAGTAAACTTGTAGACATTATATTGTAAATCACCTCCTTCTAATTCATGAGCTACGTAAAATTGGCTGTTCCGACTTGACGCTCGACTGGTTCAAAAGCTATCTAGGTGGTAGAACACAACAATCACTGGTGAATGGCATACTATCTAGTTGTCGGCCAATCACCTGCGGAGTCCCCCAAGGGTCAGTGCTAGGGCCGCTTTTGTTCAATATTCATATTAATGGGATAGTCAAACAGATCGAACATGGAACTTATTACATGTATGCCGATGACTTGGCTGTAGTAATAAATAATAGAGACCCTTCCATTGTGAGAATCCTGATGGAGGAGAATCTTAATGATGTCAGTGAATGGTGTGATAATTATCGCCTAACAATAAATGCAGATAAGACACAGGTGTTGTGGTGCCATGGAGAACGCTGTCAGGTCGACTTTGGGGACTATGGTGTTGTTCTTAAAGGGGTAAACCTTAAAGTGGTCAAGGCTTTTAATTACCTAGGCGTCATGGTGGACAACATTTTGAAATTTGATAAGCAGTGCAATAAAATTATATCATCTGGAAATTATAAGTTGTCTAACTTTCGCAGACTCTGTAAATATATTGATGGTGATCTTGCATTACTTATTTATAAACAACTAATTCTCCCAGCATTTGAATATTGTGAGTTTGTATTGGATGGAGCTCCTGAAACCCTCTGTGCTGACATCCAGGTGATTCAAAATAATTGCCTGCTTGCTAGCCAGAGAATACGTGACCCGAGATCAATCACCAGAGTTGAGTTACATACACAGTGTAAATGTAAGATGTTGGTAGAGAAAAGAAACTCTAGTCTGCTCTGTATAATATATAATTTTGCTCAAAAAGCTGATAATGTTTTTGTACCTATGAGAGCTCTGAGGGGTAATAATAAGATAAAACTGAAAACACAGCGTCCCAAAGGGTCACTATATAGAAAGAGTCCTGTCTATAGGGGAGTGGAGCTATGGAATAAGCTCAATGCGAATGTACAATGCATAGATTCGTATAAGAAGTTTGTAAGTCAGATGAAAAGGGACTGACTTAATGGAACTTGAATGTGTTAGAAAGTGTTAAGTGAACTGCAACCGATTTGATTTGTGAATGGGTTATTATAAGTTTTTTACTTGAAGCGTGTCCGTGAGTAAAGAGTAATTTAGATAATATGTGAGGTAGTATCTTACTTCAAAGTTATGATGTGTTGTGTGAAAATGTAAATTTGGAAACTGATTGTTACGTTAGCGCCGATACACCGTCTATTTGGTGACACTGAATCCTGAGCGTGCCAGCTGATGCATAATTGCACTTTCCTCATTTAATGTCCTACTAAGAAATGTCCAATTACTTTGTTACCCGCTGTATATGTGTTCTGGACGACCTGAATAACAAAGTTTCAAGTCAGATATGGTTGATGTATCGAATTCTCTGAACGCACTTGGCTCATACTGAAAAGCATATCGTGTATATGAATATATGCCAATAAAAATTTTCAAAAGTCAACAGTCAAGTCATACTGTAACGGTAATTGATGGTGCCTTATAACTAGGAAGGAAAACGATGAGAGGAGAAGTTGTGATATATGTGAAGTTCTCTATTGACTGGAATCAGGTACAGGAATGATCAGTGATGCTGCCTTTATGGCCAAGGATGTCAATAGAATGGATCAAATACAATGCTTTAGTATAACTAGTGAATAACCGCCCTGAGAAAGGTGGGGAGTCAAGCTTAGAAGGGGAGTCTCTCAGGGAGCACAGTACGTCTGTCCCAAAAGAGAACCAAAGCAAGACTGGCAGCCCGTCCCGTCGTACTCGCTTATATAGCACTCCGGTCCAGGGCGCCCCCCTGTGGGACGGTGGCGCACTATACTCCCCCCTTGACTCCCCCCAGGGAGGCGCCTCTCCGCGACTCCCCGCAGCGGAGCCCACCTCCGCTACAATACTCATACTTTCCATCATATAATGCCGTTGTTACCTCATCCTGAAAGGCCAGTGATTGACCATAAAGTGCAGGCCCTTCGTGGCAGGTAAATGTAGAAGAGCAATTTAGAAGAGGCATTCCAATTCACCAACACCCTCTGGTCAAATGCTCTCAACTCTCTCCTTGAAAACAGGATTTCATATATTCCATGCTATGGAGGCTGCAATAAACACTGATCTCTTGCCACTTATCTTATTTACAAAATAGGCCGCACTATTTCTAGATGCCTAGATATAGATTTAAAGATGAGCTGTACATGTATGATTATAGGAATATAAAAATATTTTATATGCACTCAAAAAATAAAGTCGTCTGCAGACTATTCTATGTGACAAGGTAGCGGGTGTTCTAACTATAGTTGTCAGATAAAGCACCTACTTGGCATGTGCCAGCCCAAAGCCTGACGTATGCCAGCCCTAGAGATGTCAACCAGGGCCTGATTCAGGATTCCCCCTGTAGGTGGTATCAGTATAGCATGAATTATGTATAAAGTGAGGGAATGATTTGCATAATTCCTATGTTGATCTTAATCATTATTATGGAAATACACATTCATGCTTTGGAGAATCTTGAGAATTATCTATTGGGGATGCTAGAAGAGGTAAAAGATTCAAAACTCTCATTGGTATGACACCCACATATATGTGTTGACAGTCTGTTGCTGAGGACTAGAAGTACTCCCATACAGACTTTCAGGACATGGCAGGGATTCCCCTGACCTACAAACCTGAGAATTAGAGGCATGGGACAGTAATTATGCCTGGCTCAGAACCCTGCAGTGAAGTAGCAGTTATAGTGCCCAAGCTAACCCTTGAAGGCCTGCGTAGTGCTTTAAGGTGCTTTGTTCTATGTGATCATGATGCATGAATTCAGCCTTTGTAAGTATATTCACCTAACTGTTAATACATTTCCAAAGGGTCAGTGTGATGTATGAATGCAGTCTTGACGAATAGACTGGCCAGGTTTACAGTCATGCATCATGTTGACAAAAGGATTGAAGCACATTTAAAGTAGTTTGCAGTCAATAAAGGGTTAACTATTCTAGGGTTGTGAATTTGGCGACTCTAGACTCATCATTTGGAGTGGGCCACCACCTGAGCTAACATTGTCAGTTAGATGAGTCTAGTGTTGTCTTGTGGGATGGTAACTTGGTGGGTCCTCAGGTAGACAACCTTTAACTCGTTTATTTTATGACTGTCACTTAAAAGACCCTAAACTCTTCTTATAAGACGACCATTTGACAAGTTTGGATCCCTTCATTTTATCAGTGTGTGTGGCTTTCAAATGGAAAACAAAAGGCTATTCCGATAACAAATCATTCTGTCCATGCCACGTAGTCTATGCCTGGAGAGTGAAAGTCATATCCATTAGTACATAGGTACACATGTATACATTTCCAAGAACATTTCCTGGAGAGTGTAGATGTTATATTATGATAATGCTGGGCTGCGTCTCCACCGGCAGCCTATATCAGACGTGAGTAATAAGCAGTAGGCACACACCACTCGCAGCACATCACACAGACATCTCTCACTGAAGGTAGGGTTACCTTTTAATGCCACACTTATATTGTCCATTCTTAAAGATTGGAGGAGGGTGGTCGAACCATTGAGACTGGATGTGATTATTATAGGAAATATAAGAGCGTAACTTCAGTGGAGCGTTTCTTCTTTTGAGTATTCCACTAGGGTCTTAGGTGACATCAAAAATACTTGGTGATGTATAGTGCCAAATTCATAATAATATAATTTGGATATATATATATGTTTCATCAAAAATACATGTTGTCCTTGGATGACATCTGAGTAGTTAATTGTTCCCACAAAGTCCTAATTTTCAGAAATGCTCCTCCCCCCCCCTCAGAAAAAAGCACATTAAAAAGAGTGAATGTGTGATTAACATCACAAATGACTCAGGGTCAGGGTGATTTGGTGATAGAACTCAACGTCCACAACGTCTAGCCTACACGTTACATACTGCTAGATGATAATACCCCCACGTGACCTAGGACGTTACACTTATACGTTGCCGTAGACGTCGTGATCTTAAAGACCACCTCCGGAGGTTTTGAATAATATGAGAAAACCAGAATATACCACTGCAGACATACTGTTTTGAATAATCCTTTAGTATATGTGACATAAATATGTGAATAAAGTGGTGTTTTTAGCAAAAATAGTAAATCCCTCCAAATACTGAATTGGTCAATGTGTGCTTTCCTCACTTTGCACAAGGGGACACTGCTGTACATGGTCTGCTGTGAGAGGCCGTTGCTAAGTACATGTGTGAGAGAGAGTGTGTGTGTATGGTGGGGGGGGGGTGTAGTTGTACCCACATCCCCCCCCCCCTCCCACCTGCTTGCAGGGAAACTAACAACTGTTAACTACCCAATGGATTGCCCGTTGTTACACTCTGTATTGAAGTATGGTGAGTGATCAGGGTCAGTGCTCAGTGATTGGGTGGGGGAGGGAGGGAAGGCCAGTGGGAGGTAAGTGCCTCAGGCAGACTGACCACTGCAGGGGCCCAGGGGGCCACTCCCACAGTTTTGGCTAGCATGTGTGACCGTGATTCCAAGGGAAAGGGTACTTTCTGGGGCCCTTTATAGATAGGGATTAGGAGGGGTTTCTCATCAAATTAGTGCTAGTTTGTTGATTTACCTCTTGTAATAAGAATACCAGGTTTGAAGTGATATTTGCACATGCATGTAGTTTCTATAGAAAATATATGGGGTGGCCTCCCCATTGGGTTGGTTGTCACCCAATATGAGATCACATTGGGTATTTGGGCTGTAGTTCATGTGCTTCTCACTGGGGACAGAATAATCACTGATATTTAGGATATGAGGTCTCATGGATTGGCCCCCAACTAAACCAAGTAATAAATGAATAAATATAGCTCTACAGGTGTTACCTTTAGATAGGAAGTCAGTTAACATACCTAGGTACCTGATTACAATAGCGAAATTGCCAATTAAAAACCTCCGGATGTGGTCTTCAACCTCACTATTAGAAGGGTCAAGTTCGTACTGTAAATTAAGTCCAAATGTGGTTAATTTACCCTAAGGCTACCAACGCCTAAAAATAATTGACCATCATAAAGGCAGGTCATCATGTAGTTGAGACTGGCCAACAAGGTAATTACAAAGTGATGCATTTATACTAGACCATTATACTATTACCTGTAATTGGAGAATCGTGCCAATTGGAGAATCGACCTAATGGCTGCCACATTCATTTGCCATAATGCCTTATTGGCCTTTTTGGCGGCCATCTTGGTTTTGGGGCACATGTCAAAGATTGACGCCTTAAGGTATGGCAGATTTGAATTTGGCACGCCCGAATTACCCTATTCTGACTGCGAAAACGATTCTACTGAAAAATGCTAAAAGTTTTCACATGTTCTCAAAGGAGCTCCAGCCCTTGAGTAAATGTCAGGATGGTGATAACGTCATTGTACAGGGTGAGTCCATTTATAAGCTACCAAAAATGGAAGATCCTCCCGGGTGACCATCTTCAATTTCCTCCTAGATTTTAATGAGAAGAGTACACAGTACCAGTTGGGCATTATATGCATTTGAGATATAGACATATGCATTTTCAGGAAAAAAATATTACACATTTTTTCAAATTGTTCCACATGGGCATAATGACTACCAAAACTGGCACATTTTGATACACAGCCAACATTATATTTTTTCAAAAAAACATTTTAACAAGAAAATTACATGGAACCAGTAAGGCATTACATGTAATTGATACATAGAGATGTGCTGTCTCAGGAAAATAATATAACACATTATTTAGAGTCTATCCACATGGCAAGATGGCCACCAAGGTTTTTGGTATTAAATATTGATGATTTGGCCAAAATTCTATTTATTCAAGCAATTATTTTGATAAGAAAAAGACACGGAACCAGTCAGCCACTACATACACTTTAAAATTATTGATGTGCTTTGTCCGGGAAAAATTATTTTACATTGTTCAAAGTTGACCCACATAGCCATAATGGCTGCCAAACTTGGGACATTTAGACAACTGAGCCTACTTTGAGCACCCCTAGCGCCCTCTGTATTGTCTTTTTGGGGGTATATGTCCATAGGGCCTATAGTACTTTATATCCCATGATTATTTAAAGACATAACCATGTGATCTACTCATAAATATATACTTGTAGTGAAGTTTCAAATATGTGTATTTTTCCATATATACCTCATTTCCACTTGACTTTGGAGTGCTCCTGCTTTTATAAGGTGAAGGTTATCTGCCATCTTGCTCCTCATCTGGGCTGTCCATATAAAGATAAGCTACTTGCTATAGCTGTGACTTTCCAGCTGTCATAGTTTTCATATAACAGACTTCTGAAAATAGACCAGCTCTAAGAACTCCATTTGGTGAACTCACCACCCTGCACATAACGTGTCAGATCTCTGGAACCGCTCAGAATATCCAAGCCATATTTACAGATGATACTCAGGATACATTGGGCTATCAGACTACCAATTGAAAATAAAATCAAAGGCGGTCACCCGAGAGCCATTGGTTGCTTATAAACAGAGCCACCCACAGTGAATACTCCAACCTGGATGAGAAATAATACCATAAGGTTTTTATTATCACTGTCTAGCTATTTCCTTCATGTATACAGTTCTGTAAGACTGTATGCTGTAAAAGCTGATTGAGTGTTTCTAATTATTAAGTGTTCAGACCGGGATAGGACCAGGAGGAAGACATAAGAGGGTCTACATCTAGTGGTGTCTAGGGTGGGGCAACTATGGTTAACATCACAGCATTGGACCCGTTACACATAGAGGATGGCACAGAAACTCCAACGACTATCACCTTACTGCTGTGGAACATGACCACACCCTCCTTACTAAATGCCTCTACTCAGACAAACTGGACTGCTGCTGACGATGGAGTACAAGATGGGCTTCCCCTGACCATGTGGATGTACCTAGCAGTACGTGCTCTCTGGGGAGGCATGGCTATATTCAGTAAGTAAACTGTTTTGAATAATGGTTAATAATTTATTAATTCTTTCGTGGAAACAGTCATGTTCTATCCGATGGACATAATGTTTTATGCCATTTTAACGACCTGATACTGATGCTGTGAAGTAAGGGTAGTTCCAAAAGAATATGTACATCAAGAACATGCATGTATTGATTGAGTGTTTGATTCTCCCACAGGAAATTGGGTCTACGTCATGCAGGATATCCCAAGCCTCCCTGAGTAGTATCTTGATAGCAATAAAAAAAAAAGTTAATCCATTTTACATACTACTCCCAGGTATCACAAATGAGTTTGAATCATGGATTAGATTGAATAGTATAGTGGCTAGGTTGCCTGGTAAGTATGCAGGAGAACGCAACAGATGATCACTTAAATACTAGCAGAATTTGGGCTATACATTATGTTTCTTTGATTTAAAAGGAAAGTTATATAAGTAATGCACAATTATACTATTCTACACTTTTTTTAAATCTTAATGTACTGATTATATTATGTTCCAGGTAACAGCTTGACTATCTTGGCGGTGACCAGATTTGAGCGACTGCAGACCTGTACCAACTACTTAATCTGTAGCCTGGCAGTGAGCGACCTGCTGTCTGCTGTATCGATACCCCTGGTAATTGTCTTTGAACTCTACACTACCAGCTGGATTTTCATACCCGTTTGTCTCCTTCAAACAGTAAGTACATAATAGATACCATCTTAAGAGTTAAAGCCTGTTACCTTAACCTTGTAAGGGTAGCATATAGCATTAATTGCACTGTGCCAAATCTTGACATAATGCTTAAACGTTGAAATACTTAAATTTGATCGAGAAACCCAAATTGTTTCATATTGACAACTAAATTAACCACACATCTTTTATACCCATACAGAGCTTGGTCCTCATTTCCACAGCTGGGAATTTAATAAACATCCTGTACCTATCTATAGACCGTTATATCTACATTGCCTTCCCACTCCGCTACCATCTCCTTGTCACTCCACCACGTACATCAATAATACTGACAATCACCTGGAGCTGTTTCCTTCTCATTATGCCCACCATGGTGTACATAGGAAACAATCTTCAACTTGGTATGCCCTGCCAGATGCGTATCTTCCTTCTTGATTGGGTACAATCATTCTACTTGGGTCCACAATTTTGGGTTATTGTGACTTTGACTATTGGATTCCACCTTGCCATTGCAAAGATTGCCTACAAGCAAGCCAGGCAGATCCAAGCTGCGCAGCAGCCATATAACACCTTAGCTGTTGCCATCAATCAAAGTACAAAGAAGATAAGCCGCACTTTATCTATGGTGCTTGGAGCATATCTATTTTGCTACATGCCACAAGCCTTACTAGCGCTCTTGGACTACACCTCTAGCATAACGAAGACCACTTTAGCAACCTTGCTAAGACAGTCTAGCCTCTTCTACTGGACCAACATATGGATCAACCCCCTCATCTATGCATATAGACTCAAGGACTTCAGGATAGCATTCAAGAAGATCTTCACGGGGAGAGGCAGCTTCATTGAAGTACCAGGAATTGCTGCCTAAGACTCTTCTTCGTGAAGGCTGCAGCCAAAAATAATTTTCTCATTTAAAAAAACTAAGATAAAATTAAATTTTATCTTAGTTTCTTGAAATGAGAAAATTTTGCGAGTTTATTTAACTCGCCTAGCGGACAAATGACTAGTTTTAAGAAAATAATTTTTCTTAAAACTAGTCATTTGTCCGCCAGTTTATCTATCTTAGATTCTTGAAATAAGAAAATTATTTTTGGCTAAACATGTACTGTACGGGAGATGTGATTGGCTAAAGAGGGAGTGGTACCTTTCGTTTGAATTACTGCCCCTCATCTACGTAGGCTGTATTGAAGAACTTACCAGGGAGTTGGAGCATGGGAAGGAATGGGTGACAGACAATGGGAAAGGGGTGGAGATGGCTGCAGTTCGATATAAGACTTTGGGGGCAGAGATGAGGAAGGTTAAATTGGGAGACTTAGTTAAGGATGGTGATGTAGAGGTAGAAAAGGGGCAATTTGGTTGGGAAATACATTTGGGAATTGTATGATATCCAATGAGATAAGCTAATAGGATGTATTGAAATAATGAATTGGGGAAGCCGTTTTTTCAAATACATTTTTTATATACCCGTCTTAATTAAGATCTTTTTCCGCCAACAAAATAAAACATAGGTTTCAATGGAGAATTATGAGAGTAGAATTGAGAATTTGAAAAAACGGCTTCCCCAATTCATTCAGCCGTCGTTAATAATTAAGTTATATCTTATATAAGACCAAAACGGGTCTTCTATTTGCTTGCTCTTAAGTTTAACAATGATAACATGATTAGGGACGTTGATGAGTCAAAAGTTGATACTTTCTCTACTAATAATGATCGGACTAATTAATTATTGAGGTAATGAGACCTGTCTCACACCAACATTCATAATGCTGCTTAATTTGGTGCTATAGGATAAGTTTCAGAATATTTGACCATGTACCGGTTTATAAATATACGTGTTAGATGTGAGCGTACAAAATTTAAGAAAAAGGTAGTAATGGATAGATCTTGTAAGAACTATTACACTGAGGAACGGCCAAAAAGCAACTGGAATGAAACCACTGAATTCACTTTAGTCTAGATCATTGATAACAGGGATAACAATGAAAGTTCTTGTTTTCTTCATTTTCTAAGAATATAATTATTGTAGGGGCATGATATTACATATTAATCTCATACACAGTATTTCCGGGTAACGTATAATGTTTACTTGGCTTCTCTACCTGGAGCTAGCGCACACAGTTCCCGGGAGAGGACTAGGGTCTTCACTATGTCCAACCGTGCGGACAATGTTGTATACTGACACTATACCGACTGTTTTCTATATTCATATAGAAACCTGATCATATTTGTGTGCTGATTTCACACCGAGTGTTCCTCTGTTCAGGAACGTGGTTCACTTTTGTAATAAAAGTCTGTTATTCTCGCACCTGGAAACTGCTGTTCTCGTTGTTCCTTAAACTAGAATAACCACGAACCCTCACACTGGTGCCGTGACCAGTAGCAGTAAAGGTAGCAGAACAAGCTAATTGTTCGGGAATATGTTCAGATTGTACTGAACAGGGAGTCCTTTTTGGACAGACAATGGCTACTGGTGGTAGTCCTGGAGGCTCGGGGACGGAGCTGAGTGACGGGGAGCTGGAATCGACTCGCCTGGAAATGGCAGGGTTTGACCCTGTGGAGAGTCTGAGCCCGGGGGATTTGCCACAGGCGGGGACAGGACACAAGAAAAGAAAGGTTCAAGACATTTCCTGGGTGAGCCCCTACAAAGGGTATGAAAAATTCCAGCAGGAATATGACGATCGATTTGCTCGGGAAGAGGAGGAATTTTACTGGGAGAATGTCCTATTGGACAGACAGTCAATGGAGGATCAATATGCTGCATTGACTGAGGAATTGGCGTCCCTGGTAAAGGAACGAAATGAGATACTCTCTGATAATCAGAAGACAAAGGTGGCTTTGGTTGAAGAGAGGGAAAGATTGATAGAAGACAACCGGTATATGAAAAAGAAGGTTGCTCTGGAATCACATGAATTTCAGAAAATTCAAGCTGAGGTCGCTGAGACCCGGAAGATTAATGAGAATTCCCTGTCTCTTAAGGAGAAATACGAAAAAGAGTTGAAACAGTACTCTAGGGAATGGTATGCCTTGAAGCAGGGTAAGGAGGAGCTTGAAAAAGGTGGGGACCAGAAGGTCAGAGAAAATGAGAAAACCAGGATGCACATTCTGGAGGAAACCAAGGAATTGGAAAGAAAACGAAAGGCAGGGGTGATGGCAGTTTGTTCCTTGGAAGCTAGGAAAACTCTGTTGCAAAGTAAGATGGCTGCGGTTGCTGAGCAACAGGATCAGTATGTTTTGGGAGAGCAGGAGTCTAAAAACATACTAGAAGCCACGAACGGCAGTGCTCTTGCTTCTAGTAAGCGGGAGGTATTACCTCAGTATGATCCATTCAGAAATACCAATGGGTTGTGGAATGTAGAAAACTCTGTGTATAAAGGCAGAGAGGCCGGTTCTAATAAACAACTAATACTCACCAAGGAGTCTATAAGGACTCGGGAGGTAAACAAGGATAGGATATTGACGGAAGGCAACAGGGAGAAAGTAAGGTGAAAACGTCAACTACATCAACACATAAAGTAGGGTTGACAGGGTCAGTGATAAATAATTCTTCTGACAAAGCACCCGGAAAGCAGAGGGGATTAAACAGGAGGGTAACAATGACCCCTGCTGAGCACCGATTGCATAATCGCAACCCTGCTATAGGTAATTTAGGGCTAGATTGCTCTAGCCAAGGTCAAGACGGTACAGACCTGCTTGCCTGGAGTGGACGCATGTCAGGTCAATTAGTGCATTCTATTTATGCAGTTAAGCGAACTACGCGAGTTACCAAACCTTACAGGGGTTTACGTCCCTGGAAGGAGGAATACCAGTCATTCCTAGATGATTGCAAGTACAATTGCTGGAGTAAAGATGAGTCCCTGGGGGCTTTTGTTATCTGGTTAAGTGATGGGCCTGGTAAAATAGTGGTGGAAGAGTGGAGAGACACTTATGGGCCTGAAGCTACATATGACCAATTGGAAGTATTAGCTTGCTATACCTTTGGTAAGATGGTGACTGTTGATCACTGGACTCTATTTCAGAGAAGAACGCAGAAACCTAAGGAATCTGCTAAGATCTATGGCCTAGAGCTTGCTGAGGCAGGCTAGACCAGAGTGGAGTAGGGATGCTGAGTACTATATAGAATCCCTATTTGTGAGATTCATAAGTGGTCTCAGTGACCCTGACCATGCAAAAGTCTGTGGTCGAGCTTGGGAAGCAGGTTCTTCCTTGGCGGATTTGTTCATGGCGATCGACCAGCATGACAAAAAGAAAATCTTACTGGCTGGTGTAGTACCTGTCAATAGGGGGCAGCGCGTCTCTGGAATTGAACATTCCCTAGAGGAGATTGATTTTTCCGGAGAAGAATCTGATGGGGAGGAGAGAGTAGACGCTCTGAAGTTTAAAGGACGTTAGAAATCCAACTCATCCCCAGCTTTCGGGAAGCCTCCGGGTACGACTAGTTATTTGGAAACCCCACAGAAACCTGACTCTTGGGAGACTAAGACTGATAACAGTCAGAAAAACAAGATCCCGGAGAAGGCCACTTCGGATAAAACAAATGCGTCGGAAAGCCCGTTAAATACTTTAATGGAGTCCATGATAAAACGCATGAACGAAGTGTTTGAGAATCAAACAAGGCGCCGCCCTAGGGTGGATTGTAACACGGTGTAGTGTTACCGGTGCCAAGTGAAGGGCCACTTTGCATCTGAATGCAAAGCAGAGAAACCGGTTCTGAGGAGTGAGGTTTCGGGAAATTAGAGGGGGTTACCGGGGATGGCAGAATGGTAACCCCTGAGGAAAGAAGCCAGATTATCATCGACGTTGATGGTGAAGATTCATTAGCAGTGAATGCGTCCAGCAAGAAGGGAGATGGGACTGATCATTCCGGATACCATGAGGCTGAGGAGGCTGGTACAACAGGCGCTCAGGGATGGGAAACCTAGTACCAGTTTAGAGGAGTCAATAACCAAAGAGTTGGTTAAGGTTGGAGGAACCAGGCTTCCCTCGGGTCATCCTTGTCTGGGATTTGACCTGGGCACTGATAGTGACCTTCACCGGTTTACTAGGAACCCCTCAGTTACTGATGGGAAGAGGTGGTATGTTTCCTGTTCTGTACAAGGAAAAACGGGGGAGTTTCTTATGGATACTGGAGCTAGCCACTCAATGGTCTCTAAGAGGTTCATCGGCTTATTGCCGGGTACGTGTGATAACCTTACAATGACGGTAAACGCATGCGCGGCCGATGGTACTAGAATGAGGACATTTGGTCAGACTTTTCTGATAATCTCTGTGGCCGGGAAAGAATTTGTTTGGGCCCCGACCATCGCAGAGATTGAAGATGATGGTATCCTTGGGTTGCACTTTGCGGCACTTTTCGGAGTGACTCTGAACCCGAAAAGTGGGAAATTGAGGATTGAACACCCATATGATATGACCATATTCTGTAAGTTGAGAATAATAAGTAGTGTCCCCAGTGTGGCGCAGACTGTGAAGATTCCCCCGGGAATGACCTGTGACGTATTGATCAGTTCAGGGAGGCTAATCCAGCTGGGACTAGAAGTAATTGAGCCTGATGTGGCTGCACTATCCATGAAGGAATTGGAATCCCTAGTCGGGAATTCCAGATGGACAGTGACACCCATTCCCAACCCCGTAAACTCCACAATATATCTTGAAAAAGGCACTGAAGTTGGGAAAGTGATACTTGCGGAAGCAGTCACCGGTAGTCAAGATTTGAGGTTGATGGAAGGTGGGGAGGAGGAATTGCATGAGGAGTTAACCAAGTTGTTAACTGGGTCGTCCATAAAGGATGAGAATGATCCGGAAGCCTTGAGGGCTATGTTGAAAAGATGCAGGAGAGCCTTTGCGGCCCCCGGGGAGCCTCTGGGGAGAACTAATAAGGTATTGCATGAAATTAAGACTGGGGACAACCCCGCTTTTAAGATTCCTTATAGGAGGTTGTCCCTCAAGAAGAGGGTAGTAGCTGAGGAGGAAATTGCGAAAATGCTACGGGATAATGTGATTGTTCCCAGTATGAGTCCTTGGTCTTCACCTGTATGTATGGTGACCAAGAAGGATGGTACCATACAATTCTGTATTGATTATCGGAAATTGAATGGGTTGACAAGGAAGAACTTGTATCCTCTCCCGAGGATAGACAAAACCATTGATTCCCTCGGGGGAAATGAATGGTTCTGTACCCTGGACTTGCAGTCTGGGTATTGGCAAGTAGGCATAAAGCTTGAGGATATGGAGAAGACTGCTTTCTCTAGTCATATCGGGCTGTTTGAGTACAAAATAATGCTCTTTGGGTTATGTAATGCTCCTTAGACCTTTGAAGCCATGATGGAAACCCTGTTAAGTGATTTATTATGGCAGAAATGTCTGGTTTACTTAGATGACGTAATAGTGTTTGGAAAAACCTTCATGAGTTGCCTGAATAAGCTGGAGGAAGTCTTAAACCAAATCATGTCTCAAACTGAAGCCAAAGAAATGCAATCTATTTAGAAGGATAGTAATTACCTGGGGTGGATAATTTCCACTGATGGTGTTAAGGCAGACCCGGAAAAGATCCGGAGTGTGACTGAATGGGAAGTACCAAGGGGTCCTAAGGATGTGCGATCCTTTTTAAGATTTTGCTGATACTATAGGGACTTCCTGCCAGGGTATTCCAGAGTAGCCTATCCTATCCAGTGCTTGTCACACTGGACCCCTGGAAGTAGGAAGGAAGAGTTTCCATGGGGTAGGGAACAGGACACAGCTTTTTTGTTGATCAAGAAATTGTTTGTTGAGACGCCGGTGTTGAAGTATCCCACACCGGACGGCCATTTTATATTGGATACTGATGCTAGCAATGAGAGCATTGGGGCTGCCCTCAGTCAAGAATGATCAATTGGAAGAAGGAGTGGAGGTTCCCATTGCCTTTGCTAGTAATACAATGAGTAAGACTCAGAGAAACTATTTTACCACCAAGAGGGAATTGCTGGCTGTTGTAGTGTATACTAAAAAGGTTAAGATGGTAAATAAGCTATTGCATTGTATCCGATAGTAAATGAAAAATAGGTCTTATTTAAAAATAACCAATAAAATTGGATTTATTAGTCTGAATTTGGTTCTAGAATGAATTTTTGCATTCTGTTTTCAGTTTTGAGTAACTGATGGGATTTTCCAACAAATCCGGATTATTACCTCCAATTTAGGCTTTTGGGATGGTTTCCATGGCAACCAGAAAATGTCATAGGTGCTAATTCTTCACAAAAACGTTTTTTTTTTGCATTCCAAATATAAAATACTTGCATCAAAGATGGAATTATTTCATGAAGATTATTGCATTCTACATAAAAAATGGTTTTAGAACTTTTTTCGTGTATTTTACACTCTTTTGCAATTATGGTGCCTCCTGGTGGCTAAAACCACAACTAAAAATCCCGCCTGAAGGGGTCTTTTCCCTAGATGGGTCACATATGGCCACCACGCTCTGATTTCCCTGGAGAACTGGGAAATGTGGAGACTAATAGCTCAATGGGCAGAGCTAGAAGTCCAGAATGGAGCCATCTCCCGATGGAAGATAAATCCATCTGGTAGAAGGGTCCGGCAAGTGGAAATTAAAATATGTGGACAGTCGAGGGAAAAGGGTCCTCCAAAGGTTAAACTTAATTATAAAATTGAGGTCATCAGCTTTCCAGTGATATATTTCATTAGCAGGTACCACTTCTAGTTTTTGAGAACTGGCTCCTTGAAATGTGTGGGCACTGTCCAATCTCAAATGCCAATAAGCTCTATCTTACTTTGTTTTAGAGATATCTCTATCTAATTAGCATAATTATGAAAATTCCTAAATATCCAAACTTTTTCAAACATTTGGTCACAGCTTTTAATCTTAAAATGGGATTTACACTCCGTTTGCAGCATAAAAATCTTTATGAGGCCTGTAATCATTAATTTCTTGAAAAATTCAATTTAGAATGAGAATTATATTTCCATGGCAACCAACAAGTGCAAAAACACCAATTTAGGCCCAAAAACGTTCTTTTTACATTCCAAATATGGAATGTTTTTACTAAAGTTGGAATTTTCTAAAGTGGCTTATTGTAATCTCCATCAAAAAGTAGTATAGAACAATTTTTATGATATTTTGAACATTGTTGGCTATATGGAGCCCCCTGGTGGCCAAAGTTGGTACTAAAAATCCCCCGCGGAGGTCCCTTTTAGCTTGTTGATCAGCAGGATCACAAAATTTCTAAATCCAAGCTGAATCGGGTTTGTTGATATATCTATAGATCACATAAGACACGCTTTTGATTTATACAAAATATGTACAAGCTCATGAGTGTAGCTGAATAGTATGCAATACCGGAAACTGAAAATGTCCTTTCTCATACTATGGGTGTGGACCACTAAATTCGACATGGCGACATGGCCGTTTTTGGGCCTAGTGACATGTGTCATGAGGAATATTGGAGATAGTGACATGGGACATGGACATTTCTTAAAATCGGGTTCAGATCAGTTTCAAAGTGGGCTACCCGCTTTGGGTTCATATGGGGCAGATGACAGGAAGCCCGTCCAAAACCCGCTCTGAGCCCAATTCGGGCAGCCCACTTGGGGCCACACCAAAACCCAGTGCCCTAAACCAATGGGCACCCGTCGGTTAGCCCACTCCGGGCCGATGAGGGCTGAGGTTGAGTTTGGACAGGGCAACTGGTCTAGTAGTTCTGATGATTGACACTAGATGTCACTACTATACAACATATAGAGTTTTCCAACAAAGCCAGATGAAATTGACATTATACAATAAAGGCCCGGTCAGACTAGTCAAAATAACGACCCGATTCTGATACGACTGCCAGAGTCGTGCATGCTAAAGTCCTACGATTTTGAAAATTGTACGATTTTGGGCGAATTTCTGCTGATTTTCTAGTCGTAGCCCTATGCCGGACTGCACGATTTTTAGTCCCGATTTTGTAGGGAGAAAATCGGATCGTAGCTTTCCCGTTTCTGCGACTAGTCTGACCGGGCCTTTATACAATAACATGTTAAAGTGATGTAGAATAGGAAACAATAAACAGATGCTCTCACAGTTTGGAAATAAGGTAGACTATATATATTTGAATGAAGAAAAGAAGGTTCTCCAAGCAGCTATCCAGTGTAGACACTATTTATGTGGTATTACGATTTGCTTAACACAGTCTCATATGCTCCATGTGGGTATGAACTAAGGGTATGAAGGCTAATGTACACCCTAGACACTTGTTTATGCTGCATGTGGCTCAAACCTGATGATAATAGGCCTGCTTGATACTTCCATTATTGGGTAGGAAGAGTATGATTATGCCTTGGGTTGATTAGCAGGACCTAGGATATCTGGTTCAACAAATACGAGAAATCATTGTGGAACCATTGAATAGATTCTAAAAACCCATAATTATCAAATTAGCTGTCCAAAAACCGATCTGAGCCCGCTTTCAACCCGTCCAAAAACCTATCTGAGCCCGCTTTCAACCCATCCAAAAACCGATCTGAACCCGCTTTCAGCCGGTCCAAAAAATGATCTGAGCCCAAAGTGGGTAGCCCGTCCAAAAACTGATCTGAGCCCAAAGTGGGCTTCCAGTCCAAAACCCGATCTGCGCCCAACATGGGCAGCCCGCACGGGGCCAGACCAAAGCCCAGTGCTCTAAACCGACAGGAGCCCTTCGGTTAGCCCACTCCGGGCCAGATTTGCAAACACAGTCTGGCCCCGTTCGGGGCCACAGTGTGTTTGCTACTAGGGTGGTCATTTATTAAAATCGACATGGGAAATTTGGACCCCCCCGCCATCCAGACCCCCTATACTGTTAGTTTACAGTATATTTCATTGTGCAGCTACACTAACTTCTGACAGTGTGTATAATCGCCCCGTTTTGGGAGAGATTACCCTTGTAACGCATGAAAGTACAGCTCCAGTCTCCTTTCACTGGAAAAATGGAATTGAAAATTACCCGATTAATTTTAATTATGAAGGGGAATTAACATTCTAACGATATTTGGCAAAAACAACTATTAATACTATAACTGATACTTTTCTAGTTCACCTGCTGGCATGGCTATTCATACTTATACTTAAATACGGCACTCATCTTTCATTTTTATGGGGGTTACATCAGAGATTTTCATGTACAAAGAAATAATGTCATACAGCAGCCAGAACATTAGCTACATCAACAATGTTACTTCATTTTGTAGACAGCGAGCATAATTGCATTTCACTTATAAAGATGTTCTTGCTTAAAGCTGGGCCGTCAGGGAATAAGTTCAACATTTTCCATACATGGCCTAAAATAACAGCTCCACCAGAGGGCAGCAGTGTTTGGACAGGGGACCATGAGCATTGTCCAGCTACAACATATTCACCCTATCTTATGCCTGTAAGAGCTGAGCTCCCAGCCCTTATGAGCCCTCTTGAGAATGAAAACTGAACTATATCCAAAAGTGCTTTTGGCCTCACTTCAACCATGACGGTCAAGCTTTAAGAGATAGAGGTAGAAGTAGTGCTGGAAAACTTTTCATAGTTTTGTCCAAGAGAGCCTCAAACCCCCAACGTATTGGTTGACAGCTGGAATAAGTGGCACAACAGGTGAGAATGTACCATTACAGGGATTTAGTGTCATAAACAGCCACTAGGTGGCCAGCAGTACAGCAGGTTATATAGCCTGGATCCCGACCCCACTGCACTCCCACTACGTTCATATCTTTGATCCTTGGCCAGTGGGACCAGGTTACAAGATATACTGTTCAGTGGCAACCAGCACAGAATACTAGTGCCTCCCTAGTAGCAAGCCCGCACGGGGCCAATTTGGTTTTAGCTCGGATTGGCTGTTTGAAGTCGGGCAAAACTGAGCTGGGTTTCATGTTGGGCAGATGGCTGGGCTGAAGTGTGGCCCCGATCGGGCTGCCCATTTTGGGCTCAGATCAGTTTCAAAGCGGGCTGCCCGATTTGGGCTCACATCAGTTTCAAAGAGGGCTACCCGCTTTGGGTTCATGTTGGCCAGATGACAGCACACCCGTCCAAAATCCGTTCTGAGCCCGATTCGGGCAGCCCACTTGGGGCCACACCAAAACCCAGACAGTGCCCTAAACCAATGGGCACCCGTCGGTTAGTCCACTCCGGGCCGATGAGGGCTGAGGTTGGGTTTGGACAGGGCAACTGGTATAATAGTTCTGATGATTGACACCAGATGTCACTACTATACAATATCTAGAGTTTTCCAACAAAGCCAGATGAAATTGACATTATATAATAATACAGTCAACTCCCTCTAATGTGGCCACCCTTGGGACTATGAAAAAGTGGCCGCTTTGGTGGGGTGGCTGCATTGGAGGGGGTCATTTTCTGTACATTGTAGTATGTCTGGGACTATAAAAAGTGTCTGCATTAGAGGGATTGGCTGCACTGGAGGGGTGGCCGCTAAGAGGGAGTTGACTGTACAATAAAATGTTAAAGTGATGTAGAATAGGAAACAATAAATAGATGTTCTCACAGTTTGGAAATAAGATAGAATATATATTTGAATGATGAAAAGGAGATTCTCTAAGCAGCTATCCAGTGTAAACACTATTTCTGTGGCATTACAATCTTAATACAAGACTCATGTGCCCCATGTAGGTATGAACTATGGCTTTGAAGACCTATGTGCCAATCTTAGCCCGCTTTCAACCCGTCCAAAAACCGATCTAAGCCCGCTTTGAACCCGTCCAAAAACCAATCTGAGCCCAAAGTGGGCTTCCCGTCCAAAAACTGATCTGAGCCCAAAGTGGGCTTCCCATCCAAAACCCGATCTGTGCCCAACATGGGAAGCCCGCACAGGGCCAGACCAAAGCCCAGTGCCCTAAACCGACGGGAGCCCGTCGGTTAGCCCACTCCGGGCCAGACTTGCAAACACAGTCTGGCCCCGTCCGAGGCCACAGTGTGTTTGCTACTAGGGCTGATGTAACTACAGATGGCACTGCTGGGCCGATGTGTGTAAAGCTGGATTCTTTACTGGAGGCATTTTCTTTCTTCAACTGTTTCCTTGGATTTAGCCTAGTTGAATGTCAAGTGACACTGTAAGAAGAACTAGTAAGTACTGCGAATTCACAGAAAAATGTGCTGTCGGTTTTAATTTCAGTAGATGTACAGTATATTATAAAATCACAGCAATATCTACTGAAACCAAAACTTCCAGCAAATTCGGCAGTAAATTTCAGCCCATTGTGTACTGCAAAAAAATTATATCAACCTTCCATACTACAAGCAATGGCCTACTGATTGGTTGCCACCAACAAAGGCACCAAGCACCCTAGCTCTCCCGGGTGGGCAGGTGGTGAACTAGAGAATACACTCACTTCACCCGGGAATATATCCCAATGTTGCCGCGCAACATTAGCCGGTGATCCACTGCCGCGAATTTGCTGCGAATCACACTCGTGCGAGTACACACGGACAAAACATTCCAGCAGTGGAGCAGCTGCTGCGAGTCCCGACAACAACGTCATCGCGAGGGGCGTGCGATCTGCGAGTAAATTCGCAGAAATCTAAAAGTTTTGATTCCTGCGAGTGTACTCGCAGGTTTCTCTCGCACGACTACATTCGCAGCAAAGTCGCGGCAGTGGATCACCGCCTATTGGTGCCATATAATACCGTAAAACCTTGCTTAGAAGCCCCTGCTAATACGCAAGGTAATCACCATTGCAGCTAAATGAAGTTATAGGATCGGCCCAAAAACCTTTTACTTGGGTGATTGGATGGGGAATCTTGCCACTGTAGAACAACAGTGTTGTTGTGCTCACCAACTTTTCCCAAACACATGTAGCACATTCGCTCTATTTCGATCTCATCATGTAATGGTATCATCCAAATCAATCCCACTCAATTGAAAAAAAGATACAAATCCAGAGACTGTATTTTGACATTCAGATTTATTCATGTGATTACAAGGTCTGTAGTGTCACTTTACCAAAATAAAGATATGTATACATATAATTTGTCTTCAGATTTAACATATATACCTTAATATAAATGATGAGAATCTACTCACGTTTCTTTCTGAAATATTGCAATTGTCTGTTGAATGCATTATAGCAGATTCTAACATTATTTTCCCTCATAGGGAACAATAAGTGATTGGCATTTAAATATTAAAATTAGAATTTTCCCTTTTGAAAAAAATAATAGATGAGGAAGAATCATATAAAGTTCTCTACTCTCAGGATATTTCTAAAGTGTTGAGTTTGGAAAGAATAGGATATCTACAGACCAAGTGCAATATACAACAAACACAATGAACCTCACATACAAAATAAATAGTCCAGAATTCCCATAGAAAAATTCTGTACACTTAGCACATACATGTACCATGTATCATTGTTCCCAACACTCTCACGCCATACAGTATCATTATATTTTAATCATTATGTCATAATGACGTTAATGGCATTTTTTTCATAAACTGACACAAACAGGACAGTCGCTGAGTTATGAAGTTTTAATAATCCCTAATATAGGTTTCATTGTTAGAGTTGTACCCTAGAAATCATTTAATATATTTTTTCTTTTCAAATTGTAGCATTTACAGAAATATGAATGACGGGAATTGTGCTTCTGAGAAATTATTATCTATAACTACAAAAAGCGTACATTTTTCATAATAACCTAGTCAGAGATATATCTTCATGTTAAAACATGAAACAGTGTGAAACTCTTCATTGTTTCAAAAATTGACATATTTACGGTCCCTTTCATTCATTCCATTGAAAATAAAACACATAAAAGGTCCCACGGTTCTACCAATTGCATGAATTCGCTCACAGAAGAAAATGTAGTATTTTCACTTGAATCCTGCCATTGATTTTCTTTTATAAAAATCCTGCCTCTGGCCCCATCAAGCAAGCGTCTGTCAAACGCTCGCTCTGCCATCGAGTAACTATAAGAGACGGTGGTGCCGTCTAGAAGAGGGCTCGCTACCGCCGCTTGGTATGAGAATTAGGAATTGTTCTCTCGTCTCGTGTACACCAACATGTCAAGCAACGGGTCTGTGCTCATAAGAGTACGTTTTGTCTGGAATTCACATCCTCCTTACCAACACAAAGATATCTCCAATATCATGTATGTCTTTTACTTCATACACGAGACACTTTGTTATTAAAATGAATTCGTTTTTTTCCAGAAACAAAAATCGTCCCCAATATTTGCAAAGAAAACGACGTTAAAAGTGAATAATAAATCTGCCCAAAGAATAGAAAAATTTGTGAACGAAAACAAATCTTATATAGTGGATTGATTTTCTTCTGATATTTTAAAAGGACGCCTCATACAGAATACACAAGAAATAATTCACTTCTTCAAACAAAAATAAAACATTTCCATGTAATGACAATAATATCTTGAGTAAGGAAAAATAGAGACGTGGCACTGGGAGCGCACATGATCATTTTTACTACCCTCACTATAGTAACCTTAAACGGAGTTTTGTCACACGATTTCTTCGACGTCATCATATAATTATCATAATTACAAAGTCCTCTTTAATATTTCCATTATGACAAAAGTATATAGGTTTCGTCAATTTACCATTGTCATAATAATAATCCTTATCATTATTATCAATATGGATGGCAGTGAGCTAAAAGTGTACATTGTAACCATACGACTGGCCAAGCAGTGGACAGAACAGCGCCTACAGTCTATAATATATTATTATTCCTTCTTGATGTCGTCGGTTGACGGCCCTGACGTCGTCGGTGGCTTCTTGTCCTGCTGCTGCCATGCCCCCGACTGTAGCGGCGACGGCTGGAACTGATTGGAGTGGTGTTGGTCACCTCCGGGTCCGCCGCCTGCCGAGTTGGTATCGTCGTTTTCGCCGTTCGGCTCGTATTGCGTGTTCTCGAGGCGGGTGATCAACCTCTCGTCCTCATCTCCAAACTCTCCCCCCATTAGTGCCGGCTCACCCACCACCATTACATCCTGCAACAACAACATGACATCATCATCCAACAACAACATGACATCATCTCACATCATGACATAATCACCATCCAACAACAACGCGGCATTGACATCCTGCAACAATGTAATCAGTTTCATCAGAACTACAGTGGTATAAAACATTTGAAAAGTGTACTTAAACTTGAGGGAATAATGTAAAGCGGAACTACAAATACAACAAAATGTATGTACTGTATTGATAGATAAACATGATCTTCCTGCAAAACTGATATATTACCTACAATAAATGCCAACCTACAAGTATTCTTCATGAGAGTTACATACGCATGAATAATGGCGCTGGTGGAATAATTCTTGAAACTTCAGTATTCATTTCATTCATGTAAAATAATCTTTACCTGTGCTTAATTAAACATAGTGACTGTTGTATCACGTCTGATATAAAGTAAGGAGAACCATGACCGTATATATGCTACCTTCGTGCTGTTTTAAAGGTCTACCTACCCCAGGCACTGGGTTGAAGGCCTGCGGGCCCGGAGAGCGCTTCTGTTTGCTGCCGGGAGCGTTACCCGCATTTACATTGTTCACCGATGCGTTGGTGCTCGTCGACGACTTCCGCTTCCGCCGCTTGCTCGGCTGTCGGTTGGTCTCTGTAAAACACACATATAGGACACGTGGGGGCACGTGTTCTCCGCCGCCCGCCAGAGGGCAGGGCAGCAGGACCCTCACAGAAACCTCGCACCTTGTCCCATCACTACACTAGATCCCAAGTCCCCCCGACTCAGAACAGGGTAAGGTCTTAGTGTTTGGTCCCCAACAACAGAAGTGTGTTGTGTAAATGTGTATGCCCCTGTGAGATTCGGTTTCAAACTGTAATTTGTGTAAGTGTGTGTCCCCAAAACAGGGGTATGGTGTCGAATAGGTCATAGCGAACTTTGGTAGTGGTAGTGGTAGTGGTTGATATGGGATTTAAATAATGGCAATCATTGTTTTCTTATGTCTAGATTGATTTGTGTTGGGTGTAACAGAGCCTATGTCCTTATATATGCCTACTGGAGGTCTGGGGATACTGGTAGATTGATGGGATACCGGATTGAGACTAGTTATCATTTGAACACAAAGATAATGCAAACTGCTGAGAGTCTAGCATTCATTCTAATAGGGAAAACTTCAATGTCACTTTTTCACTCCAAGACTCTTTTCAAGGTCCAGTGAAAAATCAAATTGAAAAGATGATTACAAGACCATAATAAAAACATAGAGTAGTCCATATGCACATCTTTGTGTTCAGTGACATAATTGATAGGTAAAGATCACAGGCAAAAAAACGAGCAAAAACGAATAATAAGTTATCGAGGATCAATATCCTTCGAAATATAATCGATTAAATATTGGCATATATCGTCATCATCGTCATGGATGATGTCACAAAGTAGGAACAACCGATTGGTTTGTAGTTCAGACTCTTCACACCAGATGTCAGGTCATTTGCCCTCGGGTCAGCCAGCCTACTAGAGCAGCGATAGGGGGTGCGGGCTGCGACTACGTCATGCTGCTTACGTCACCAAACGATGCTTACGTCACAGAGGACACACGTGCACAGCAGGGGGAGGGAGCATGGTGCATCATGTCAAGGCCCACCTTATCACTCTATAACAACTATAAATCATATCTGTAACGGTTGTCTTTTCAATTTCGGTTAAAATTTGATAATATAGGCTCCCTTTTTACAAATAAACGGAAATTGTTAGGGTCTTGCGACGGAACATATTTCATTCTTTCTTATCTATCTTCTTCATGCGATTAGTATAGTATAAATTCATCTTCCGAGTCAAGTCAAATACTTTCCAAAGGGAATGTCTGAAGATAAGTACAATGGCCTAAACATGTGAAAACCAGGAGAGGAACTAATACAGTTCCGTTTTAGAATATATAAATTTTCTTCTCAACGTTGAACCTTTCTCATCTTTCCCATCTTTGGTAGGTTCTTAGATTAGCTGTAACTCAATATAGTTTATAACACACATGTCCAGGTGGAGCTACAGTGCATGGGAGGAGGGGGGAGGGTTGGTGGCTGGGCTGGGTAGATATGATGCACACGAGGCTGGGGTAAATGAGTGGGGGTGCGAAATATGCAAGGACACTGAGGGAGGTAGGTTTAGAATGACCATGACATCTTTAAGCCTGAGACGCAACGTCCAGACTTCTTCATGCCATATTTCTGTCAACATCCAGAGACAAGTACAATTACATCATCATGCTACAGTTAATACCATGGTTCATCGCCATTCTGCGCCACCGCTTGTACTAGCGGTCCCGCATATAATGGTTATACTTAAATAAATATATGCACGACATAACGGAAGCGGGTTATGATACCGATGCTTCTGTTCTTCTTTTGATTCTTTCTCTTTTTTTAAATACTGAACAATGGTTACATTAAGTGCAATGGTGATCACAGGTGACTCTTGTTGTGAGGTGATTAGAATAAAGTTGAATTCATGCTTTTTGGGTCAACTGGAACTGCATTATTGTTATCAAAAACAAGTAAAGCATCACCAAATCTAAAACAAAATAATTTTAAATAGTTTTGAATATGAACTCAGTAAGTGATGAATTATTTTATTTAATTGACAAAGTCATAAGATGGATTTGAAATCTTTATTTCTTCATCGGATAACCATGGAGTGTCTAGTGTACTCTGTAGCTCCATGGCATAACTTTGGGTAAAAATTCTAGAAAAGATCATTTCGAATTTGAAATAATCATTTTGGATAAATAAACAGTTACTACACATTAGAAATGATAGAGTTCAATGCAGTTCCTGCATCCATAGTTAATTAAAATATGGTTATAATGATTATGGTTAATTAATAAGAGCATGCAACTTAAGGTAAAAGGTTTGGTTAGTTTGCTCATACGGTTTCTACGTCTAAAGGTGCGCCAGGTTGTAAAACTATAGCATCTGTGTCCATAAGTTATATCACACATCACCAAATCTTTAAAAAAATATAATTTTGTTGTTGTGAATACTGTTTGTGTCTGACAGAGACACGCACGGCGTGCGGTGTAACCTGTGACATCGTCATCAGCTGTCGGAACGTGGCGCTCCCACTCTACTACTAAGGTAGTTTACCTATTTGTTTAAAGTTATTAATACCGAGAAGTCACGAGCGATGCCAGTGAGGTATATGTAGTGAATACTTAAAATGTAAATAGACTTCTAACGTGTATGTAAAGGTCTGTTTAAATGTTAGAAAATAAGTTAATTTCAAATTGAATGATTTTGATGTAAAGATTCTTTTTCCCGTTTCAGTTTCCCTTCCGACATCCATCTGGGTTTAATTTAACTTTACGTAATGTTAGTATTATTGTTGTGCACACAAGATGCAAGTTATCATTGTTTGGTGGTTAATGTGTTTACAATGCACTGAAAACGCAACATGCAATAGGCATAGATAAGGGTGGACACAGCAAGCTTTCTCCTCTGAACACACATCGTGTGACTATCACATCATTACTAATTCTTCCTTCAAAATATAAGTGCAGACGACTTTTTTTTCTTGATTTTTCGAAAAGGTTGATATTATAAATGTCGTCTGCTTGTCAGCGTTCAGAGGAGTAGTAGCTTGCTATGCCACCAGAGGGCAGCACACAGAACTCAGCATCCACCATATGGCACCACTACAGAGCAACTCGCCGGGGGTGTGTCTAAGCTGCCAATCAACTGACCCGAAGGCGGGGCCAGGAGCAGGTCGGGGGCGGAGTCCGGCGGTAGAGGAGGCGAGCGGGTGGGCGGAGCTTACACCACAAACGGGTATTTACTGAGCAGCGGAGAGGCACTTTACATGTCCACCATTGGGTGGTTATCATAACGCAAAGCATTCATCTGATACGAAAATGTGACAAAATTACGTCAATACTAAATTTCATCTGGTCTCATGAGACTTACAAAATGACAAGAACCATATCAGCCTCCCGCCCTATAACATAGGCCTACTTAGCCACAGCGCCGAGGCTGCAGAGAGGGACAATGAGGAGCTCATGAATAACCAGGGAGCAGCTCACCTGACCCTCTAGAGCAGCTCTCCGCACTGTGAAAGCCCCTCACAGGTCGCGTCACAAGCCACGAGCCCTTCTCACTAACAAGAACCTCTCCGCCCTTCGCTCTCTGCCCTCCGACCGGTTCGCACACCTGCGTGCCCCGAGCCCTACCGGGTGTGAAAAGAGGTGTGAATACAAACTTCGGCGTCCTCGGGGGTCACTGGGGTCGTCAGGGTTCAACTCACCAGGCGGCGCCACCATACGCTGCCACTTCTGGAAGAGTGTGGTCTTGAGGCAGTCGCGGGGGTTGAGGCCATACGCCTTGTGGCGCGACATCAGCTCCTGCATTGGCTCCAAGATCACACACAACTATTGTTGGTATTGTTGTTGTTTATTGTTGATATTATTGTTGTCGTAGATGATGTTGTTATTGAAGTAAGCGTCCGCCACACACAATGTAGAGAGGTCGAGGAGGGAGAAAAGTAGACACAATATTAAGATAGTGTAATCAATAGATTTGTACATTTTACTTTCAACTTAAGGACATTTAGGCATTTTAACCTGGTTTGTTTAATCCCCCCCCCCCCTCATTTATTTTCAAATCATAATTCACCGCTGTTAATGTAGAGCTGCCCAAAAACGTGATTCTTTTTTAAAACTTTCGTGATAGGAACCGTAACCAAACGCCGCTGATTCGCCGATGATTCCTTTAACAGCCCATGATGCCCGCCATACACCCGTATCAGTAGGAGGCATGACCACCGGCTTTAGTGTGGCACCATTTCATTCATCGCCATAGAACAAAATATAGCAAAAGAAGCATGAGAAGGGGTAGGGGAAGGAATCAACAATGATGGGAAACAAAGACAACTGTTAAGACATCCAACCCCACCATTTATCAGCTGACTTAGTCTAAGTGACAATCAACAGGTAGCGCGGCGACTATATTTCATTGAAGGCAGTGTTTTTTTTCCATTAAAATCCAAATCCGCTGAGATTTCCCCAAAGGCTATACCAACTACCAATGGAGGATATTTCAAAATTTCAAAATGCCGATGGGCACTATGATTATAGTATATGTCTCTAATCCTACCCCGCAAGCCTTATATTTTGTCCCTGGTTCATGCCTTAGACCATCTTCAAGGCCTATATATACATTTCTATTTCCATAGCCCAGAGTACACAACCTCCCTCGTCCCACCTCTCCCATGCTATGTACCCCACCAACGGATTAACCCCAGCCCAATCCCTCCATCCTACACCCAGCCTCCCCGTATTATCACCCATATCAATGTACATTCCATTACGATGAAGGAAAGCAGACAAAACCACAGTAACTTCACAGAATATTCACTGGAAACTCCATAAAATCAACTATTCTTTAAGAAGCCAGCGCATAAAGTAGGGATATTTAATTTAAATGGGGTAAAAGGAGTGAGCATATCAGACAAATTCCCGAATTGGCAGTGCGAGCGGCATCCCGTTTTGGAAGAGTTAAATGTCGTCTGCGGCGATCGATAGTATTGATCGGTGCCGCTGGGGGTCGCTGTGTCGACTCGACCCGCGCTAAAACAAAGCGGGCGCGGGTCAGACTAGATGGGCCTCCACCCCCCCCCCCCCACCCCCTCACTAACCAACCAACCAACCCCCACTCCCCCCCCCCCTCCATAAGGGGGTGGGGGTGATGGGCGAGGCAGCCTCAGTAAGGGGCTGTGGAGGGAAAAAATAATCCAAAAATCCTTTATCTCGTCAAGTCCACTTGTAGCTATCGAATTTTGGCATAAGGAGTTTGGAGTGGGTAGGCGGTAGGGGGAGGAGATTTAGGATTGGTTGAACATTTATTAAGTGATAAGATGAGGGACTACCGTGCTAGGTATGATACACAGGTAATGAATGCAACTTCATCCATTACGGTGTATCATATTGCAAAATTCACAGGTGTATCATATCGTATCAGCACGTATACCCGCCATTTAATGGCGGGTATACGTGCTGATACGATATGTTTTTTTTTTATCTTTCCCCTCCGAGATTTTTTGAGAATTTTACCAAAAAAAAAAAAAGTACATGTTGACCAGCAAAAGGTAAAATGAGGCCTTTCAGATTGGGGATAATTCTCAATATATCTTCATTAGATTGCCAAGAAATGAGATTTTTCAAGCCTTTTTTTTTTTTTTTTTTTTTTTTTTGCCTCTGCCCTTCGGGAAATTTTGTGATCTGGTGCCCCCCGTAGGACAGCTTTTTTTTTTTTTTTTTTTTGCCTCTGCCCTTCCAAAAATTTGGAGCCAAAAGCCCGTAATCCAAGTTATCAAAAAAAGGTGGCCATAAAACGTACAACACACCAAGGTTTAAGTAAGCTATATAACAAGAGCGGGATCTGCTTCAGACCAATGAAATAACTCCCTGCTATTTACTCTGTAATTCTTAAGAGTGGTATGGGTAAGCATTCTGACAGCACATATACCTGTGAAATCAGTATAAATGAAAGACATTCAACCAATCAATCAAAACCAACCTGAGAAAGCCATGTAATGTCCCTGGGGGTTATTAATTGTAGATATGACGTTTACGTATCACATACTGCCCGGTATCAATAACCTCTCATATGGGTTACCGCCACCAGCAGGGGCCAAGGTATCAGTGTGCCCCCCCCCCCCCCCACACACACACACATACACACACTCCTGCTGACCAGGTTTATCCAGGTACACAACAACTGCCAACTGAATAGAAACAGTTTACTACGAGCCACTAATTCTACATAGGCAATTTTGCGCTACTCACAATTATATCAAACTTTAACCATTCACTTAACACATGTATCAAAAAGTGTTGCTCGGACTTATACAAAGTATCTCCACGTCGCCTCCTGAAGTCAGCCACGACAGGAACTGCCGCCTTGATCAGACCCCTTTAACCTTAGTCCTTATACATGACGTTCTAAGCTCACACTGCATTCGAATCTATAACTTTTAGGAGTACCGTAAAACCCCTCCTTTAAGACGACCCCGCCTTAAAGACGACCCCCTACTTTTGGGGGCCCTACTCATCCCAGAACCCCCTCTAAGTCACCCAATTCACAAGTTTTTGATCACTTTTCCGTTAACTAATCATGGTATATAATACAATACATGTTACTTTCTAAAATCAATGAAGGAAAGGTTCATAAAGTGTGTTTACGTGCATGATAAAAGGTGTTCGCTGATATATTCTTTTCCTTTTTTCATGTATTTTCTCAAATGAAGATTTCAAAAACCCCGCCTTTAAGACGACCCCTCCAACTGTGGAAGAAAATCCGTCTTGTGCATAAAAAAAACACCAAATAAAATCCGTCTTAAAGCCGGGGTTTTACGGTAAGTGTAAAACTCTTTGTGCCCCATCTTTGTTAGATGTATAGAGGCATTTGAGGCAGGCGTAGCGGGTGAGTCGTGTGTGTTCGTTGAGCTGTTAAACCTTAAAGGACAGCTTAGTTCTTTAAACCGCTATGTCCTTTGTCGTCATGATGCACGAATACAGCTCTGGCGAGTAACATTCAGATGCATTCAGGTACCAAGACATTATACATTAATCTTTAATGCTTTTAATCTAACCGTAACGCATTATGCTACGTCTCAAATATCTTATAGCTCCCTTACCCGTAAGAAGTTAAGTGTATGGTTGGTGAGTCCTTGGCGCGTGATGTTTTTGGAGAGCTGCTCGACCATGGCGGGGTCCTGCTGCATGGCAATGACCGAGCGTGGGATCAGCTCACGGTGCTGGCGTGTCGCAAAGTGCCACGACCGAATCCGCATCAAGTCGTCAAAGGTGAACTCTAGTATGAGACGGCCCTCCGTCACCACCTACAAGGAGAACAATATACATCGGGTTAGTATCAATGTATTAAAGACCGAGCTGATTAACCCTTTAAGGGTTGCATAGTGCTTTAATCAATTATGCCCTTTATTGTCATGATGCATGAATGCAGTCCTTGTGGACGTGCTCCAGTCAAGCATCATGTTGATCCTACAGTATATATACACTACTACATGTAGTATACACAACCGAAGGGCCGGCATGATGCATGGAAGCACTACGTGTTTAAAAGGTGAACGTCGGCAGTGAATACACTACAATGTATTATGGTATCTGGTTTAGATGTGGGACTTTGTGAGAAGAAAGCATATACTATCTGAAAGATAGATGCACATTAGCAGGCTTAATCCCGATATCAAATTCCATACGTGAATGGAAATATTTGTGGGAATCTGTATAGCTGTTTGTGTTAAAGTAATTCAATGTGAATTATCCATCTGTTCATTTCAAAACCTGATTAAAAAAAGGTATTACGATTATGTACCCAAACACATATCCTCAGTGGATATTTCACTCTAGTTGGCTATTTATTTTGATGATATAATAAATGCTTGGTAACAGTATATATGATATGTATTATCTGAAAGATTGATGCAAAAAGCGGTAGTTGGCATCACAACAGAAAGGCTGTAAAGTATTCTCATATATTATGCAGCAGCCAAGTACAGTATATTATGATACATAACCTCGATATAGAGCAGGGCACAAGGTAAACTCGTGTTGGATACAACGCTAAAGGCGTATATAAACAACTATCGAACGGTGGGAAACAGGGACCCTTGAAGTTGTATGTAAAAGGCTGAAGACTGGGTGTGTCTTTTCTTGCTTCAAAACTTTGCAAAGTGAACTCTGACACCAAAGGGCCTCGTTCTAGTGTGTCTTATCTGATTATTTCGGTATTAACCATTTACGGGATGCATAGTGCTTGAAAGGTTATGATCATTGTCGTCATGATGAATAAATGATTGATTGATTGATTTGTTTAATGTCCAGAAGTACATCAAGTACCTCACAGGAACCTCATACGTGGTTCACTGAGGAGAGATCACAAGGAAGACCACCAGCAAGTAGGCTCGGGCCCATGCATATGGGCAGCGGCTGCCAATACAGCTTGGTTAATGACAATCACAGTAGTCCACCAAGTGACCCCTAAAATTTTGTCACCTTTTACGAATCCAGTATGCCCATTGGTATTATGGAAGGCTCCCGATGAAGTTATTCTACTCCTTCATGCCCCCACTAACACAGGGGGAGCCCTATGGGGTCGATAAATCTCACAAAGGGTCAGCATGATGCATGAATACAGCACTGGCGAGTTAGGTCTACTGCAGGAATTCCCGCCAAACTAGGAGAAGTGGCATCTCTGGAAGGAAACTTAGTTAGAGAATTTAGCAAATACCATACAGGTCTCAATGCCCGTGATATATCTCCCATCTTGTTGATTCTTTGTTGTGAATAATCCTACCAATGCACTTAATGTCGGACTTTGAATCAGAGGAACACGTTACATCTGTCCACGTGTCATAACGCAGAGATATTCCACAATGGCGGGGTGCCTATACGCCATTAGCAGCAGAGCGTATGGGCAGATTCACAGAATTCTGAATAATTGCTAACATAAGAACATCCCATTGTGAGCTGTCTCAACAGAGTGCGAAAACTGCCTTCGCAATATTTGACTTATGAGAAAATCTTGCTTTTTCCATTCGCTTGTTGCTTTTTCTTAACATTTTTAACAATTTCTTCCTGTTCCCATCCGGGCTTTTCTGTCGCCTGTTTTCGCTTCCCATGGATTAATCCGTTTCTTGCTCAATAAGAAAACACAATTCCATTTACTGCAGACAGTGTGGAGGGTCTGGAGGCCTGGGAGGGGGGGGGGTGCTGAGGAGGGGGTGGGAAGAAGGCCAATAAGAAGGCTGAGGGATTCACAAGAGCCGCCCAACTTTGTCAACTTTTATACATGTCTGCAGTCTTTGCCTGCTGCGTAAATCTGTACCGCTGTGTTCGTATGGGATAAGTGGAGCAATGCGAAATGCTGATTATTACCATTTCTATGGAGACTACCTGCTTGAGTTAACACTGCTAAGGGCTGCATACTGATTTAATTCATCATGCCCTTTTTCAGCAGGCGTTGCGAATAACTCGCCAGTGCTGTATTCAAGCATCCTAATGTCGATCTTACAGAGTTGATGCGGTCTAAATCGGCATGACCATATCGACCCTTCAGGAGTGTATCAAACCTGGCGAGTGCATCCTTCTGCTGTTATATCCACATTAGGTATCTCGTGTGGCTACGTCAATTATCATAATATTATCCAAAACGTGGGTTCACCCCCTCGCGCCACACACAAAGAGGTTCGAGGTACACTGTACATAATATTTAAAAAACGGGCCAACTTCAGCCCGAGGGGGAGGGACCCTGGTGCAAAACGAGCACCTCTTTTGGTGAATGGGTGGGTTGCGGGCGGGAGTTGGGGAAAAGAAAAGTTTGAAAGTTTGGCGAGAAGAAGGGTAATTCATGAAAGCTAAGAGTAAACCGATAGAAATTGCTGAATACGCTAGAGAGGGGGTCTATGGCATGGAGGTTGGGTTATTGTGTTCTTTACAAGACTAGCTGAGCTATTTACCAGGGCGTTGATGATGCTTCCCCTACACGTGCCACATCAATGGTTCTTTGACATCCCATACTACCAAGAGTTGGATCTTCACCACAGAAGGAGTCCAAGCATGTAGGGTGCCAGTGGCACCCGAGGCCACGTCAAAATGGAGACAGGACAGTGTAGGTTTGGAAACCCTACAGGAGACCCACACCCAGTACACCCTACAGTCAGTGTTAACGTGCTGCCACAACCAAGGTGCACTCTCCGTATACTACTGACTGCGTCTTACTCCAATACGTTACTCCAGGCTGGGTCTAAAGTATACTGGTACCGCCGTCCCACTGCTATCTGTACATTGAGTCACAGGCCGCGGTACCAGCATAGGTCTAAAGGTCTTATCATGGACACTCTGACGGTGAGAACACCGGGGTGAGTTGTACTGTAGTCGACACATATCAGTATGTTGCTATCGAACTGACTGTCATGTTTGTGTAGATCTACCTGGGGATATCGGGTGCCACTCAGGTGGTTGTGGCGAGCATCGTGGATGGATATGGAGTTTAAGTTTCTAACCTTCCATATGAAAGAGTAAACTTGGACAGGATTAGGCCTTGTAGTAAAGCTTACACTTAGGCCAAAAAAAAAAGGTTTGTTTCAGGTAACATGGCAAGAAAATGTAGGGTCGGTAGGTCGGATTAAATTTTTTTTTAACCAGAAAGTACTAGCCGGCCTCTCCAAAAAATTAAAAAATTACCAAAAAAGGGTAAAAATACTAAAATGTCTTCAAAATTGCATAAAAAAACGTAGGATCGGCCCTGTTTTGATAGGATCGGTCGGGTTACCTGAAACAAACCTTTTCTTTTTTTTGGCCTTAGTAAGGAAGCTGTCTTTGACAAACTAACCATTCCATCATGGTGTTAGTATGACGTAGAGCTGCTAATGACGTCATGACGTAGGTGCTATGATGTATGAGGTCACCTGAGACACAGTCTAACAGCACAGAGCCCTACACTACGTCACGGCTACGTCATGTCTCAGCCCCCCACGACGTCACAGCCAGGCCACGTGACGCTCTAGCTGCAACCGCCATTACACAGTTGCACTTTGACCCCAACGACAGCGTTGCCATGGAAACAAGCATCCCCCTCCCACCCTCAGCCGGGAATCAATCCAGCCCCGACGACAACATGAGGTTAATTGTGAGTGGCCATGTTGCCATGGCAACTAATGCGTCCCTAGGCGACCGTCGGCGGGTTGGCGGCGCATACCAACGGCATGGGAGGGAGGGAAGGTGGGTAGGGTGGGTGACAAGAGGAAAGTTAACCACGGCCTACCCCCCCCCCCCCCCCACCACCACCACACACACACACAGTCTCCCTTCATTCCCCACGCTACCTCACATTTCTAATAATTGGCTCATTTTGGGACCTGAGTGCTCTTTTTTCTATCTAGGGGGTCTAAAGGTTGAGGAGATTAGTGGAGAGCTCTTGACTGGCTACACATATAACAGAGGCACCACCAGAACTACAGGTGTCAACGCCACCCTTGCCTGTACATTAATATTTCACCGCAGCGCTTGTCTTGATTCTATTTTTCTCATCTTGACACCCTTTTTTCTTTATCGTATTCTGACATCTTAAGATTGTGGTAGGTCCCTTAGATTAAATGCAACCTCAGCAAGTTCTGTTCGCCTTTGGCAACATTTAGATTTTGAGTATGGGAGAAGGTAAATATAAGCACAATGGGATATTAATTAAATGCCTGATTACGTTTCCAGTTTCTTCATAATTCAATGATAAAACTTAGTCATGTGCTATAAACGGAACACATTTGAGATATTGATACATTTGAACATGAGGACTAAAGACAAACAAAAAGTAGCTACATATTATTCATTTCTTTGAAATATTTACTGATACAGTGTTATGTACACAGATTGTGTAATATCTACGTCTTATCCGACACAACCCTGGTGTTGCTGACATGACCTTGACATGAATGAGTTCGACCTTGTCAACCATTGACACGACCTTGACTTCCAGTACCATGACCTTGGTGACTCAGTCCATGGTCCTGTGCAAACCCTTGACTGATGTTTGTGCCCGACCTCCGTTACTATGGATCTGACCTGGGCTGAACCAGTGACCTGAGGTAGCACACACGGTTGACCTTGGTCGCACTGCATCTGACCTTGCCAGACATTAATCTACCCCCCCCCCCCGCACACACAGAGGTCCTATCGGCATTAAATACTTATACACCTAATGCATTTCAGGGAATATGGCCACTTCACCTAGAAAGAGTTACCTTACCAACAGAATTATTTATGCTGCACTACTTAAGGTGGGTCAATGCCTTGGTGTAACAGTAGCTAGATTTTCATCAAGTTTTTGCCATAAGACCATAAAAGCATACACTTTCCAACAAAGCTGAGAAAATAGGAGGGTCCCAAGCTGTTTTCTGAGATATTCAAGCCTTAAGTCAGTGTTTCATATAATAGGAGTATATAGTGTTTTGCCACATATGTACATGAAATAGTATTGAAAAGTAGCTAAATATCTGTATAACTCTGTCAGGATATAGGTGTTGATGTTCTCTCTCTGGAGAATCCCTTTTGAACATATGGTCCCGTGCATATTTCTAAAGTTTTTGTCCATTGAAAAAAAAGAGTTGAAAGAAAATAGAAATATACTCAGGGCTAGTTATGTATGACTTCTGAATGTGAGCCACCACCACAGACTCTATAGCACAGTGGCAGAATGCATGCCTTCATATCCAAAGGTCGGTGGTTCTCGCCCCTGTCAGGCACCACCTTTGTCCATTTTAGGACAATTTGATATAACTTGTTCCAATATTAGACGAAGGTCCCCTGGTGATCTATGGTCAAACTAGAGAATGCTACTGCACAGAAAGCTGCGCAGTGAACGGAAATGGCATCATATTGACCCACCTTAACCTTGGCATATGAACATATGACTTTTAGAGAAGTAGAAGGTGACCGCTGACCAGCGTTGTACACACAATCTTAACCTTGTAGGCTTGTACATGAAAATGACGGGTCGGCCCTTCTTGACTTTACAAGATTATCCATAGCAAGTACCTGGCCTTGACTTTTTCAAAATATAGCTATGTATGACGCTAAAAGGAGCTGTAGCACTGACCTTGGTGAACATGGGTTTGCCGTGGTGCGTGACCATCATGGCCTGGTCACAGTCCAGCGTGATGGTCGTATTGTGGAAGGACTCCTTGGGGTGCTTCAGAATGTAGTACAGGTCTGTTACACCCCCCTCGAAGATCGTCCTGAAGTAGCGGGGAATCAGCGTCCGCCCGATCGCTGCAGAAATAAGATAGGGATGTTATCTCGAAGCAATCAGCAAACATGTATATCAATTATTGTGGTGGTTTTCATACAGGTAATATGCCAATGGCTTGAAAAGTTTTATATATATATATATATATTTATTATACGATATGGGCGCACACCGTCCATTTTAGGTGATATTCGCGTTCTGATATTGGTGCATACAGGAGACTTGGGGGGGGTGAAATCGTTCTGATATTCTGGATATCAGAACGATTCTGAATGGGGAATTCAGAATCGTTCTGATATTCTGAATATCAGAACGATTCTGAATGGGAATTGGCAGCCATAAAATCCGAGGTTCTATGGAGACTCGAACACGCTACATCAAGACTTGAAGTCCGATGTGCTAACCACCACGCCGTGAAGGCGCTGGTAGAGGTGGGTGGCGAAACAAGGAGTCTACAGGCGGATTTCCAGCCCTGTAGGACCATTATTTACCGAGTTACAGAAGAAAAGGCATTTTTTGGTATAGTTTCTTTGAAAATCCAAATTTTTTTCTAATTTCTTTTTTACTATAAAGGTAGAAGTTGGACTTTACTTAGCCTTTCGTTAAAATAATTCTAGGGATTTTTTTTCACATAGAAATAGGCATTTTGAAAAAGGTTCGTTTCCACTCAGGATCGATCCAGGTACCCTTGGTGTGTGAGGCGGAGACGCTAGCTGCCATGCCGATCCGGCTGTGGTGAATGCGGAGGGAAACGCTGGTTAGTATATAACATAGCCCCAAGCTGGCCCCCTCACAAATTCTATGTTGAACTCAGTGTTGGAGATTGAGGATATGACGTCACCAGGCTCCACCAATCAGCGAGCAGGGTTGGTGGGAGGTCAAAACAACATGGCGCTACTGCTGTACGAGTGATATTCAGTCAATAATCTTTCAAAATGGCCAAATTAGGACGTTATAAAGGTAAATAAGGACATATTAATCGAAATATCGTATAATAAACCTAATAATATATGAATATCACCGAACTTAGGGTGTGTATTCATGAATAACAAACCTCGGTGCTACGCACCTCGGTTCGTTATTCAAGTATACACACCCTGCGTTCGGTGATATTCATACATTATTGGTTAAATATATATATATATATATATATATATATATATATATATATGTTACAGATTCATTAAAATCCTTTTCAATAGGATAAAAATCACTTAGCTTAGGTTTGAATTACATACTATCCTACCTTCCGTCCAAATTACCTTAAATGACCCTCATCTCTTGAATTCCACCTGCCTTGCCCCTTCCTATATCAGGACACTGCTATCTGAGCCTGCCTTGTCTGCTGACCCCGGCCCCATCTAACAGGGGTGAGGGATTCCTGGGGCCGGGAGGACGAGAGGACGGGGAGCCATGAATCACAACAGTAGACGGGGTGGGTCGGGCAGAGAGGGATGGGGAAGAGACCGGGCTGAGCAGGCAGTGTTCCCGGGCTCCCCTACCACACAGCCCGACAAAGCAGCTGGATGTCTAGCCGGGTGAGGAATACGTCTAACTAAGGTAACTACAACATGTACTACACGAGTGCATTATCCCACTGCCCTTCATCAAAGAACCATATATACCTATTATCTGTATACCGGTAATATATTCATATAACACACTTTACAATAAAAATGACATATGCATATTACCGTATATATATGCGGTATGTCGAAGTCATTGACTTTTTATACTATCTTTGGCCCAACCCCCATTCACCTGTTCACCCACACACTAAATATATATAAAGCCACATGCCTAGCTAGTTGATACAAACTGCCAGCCCCCCCCCCCCCCCACTCCGCCCCCATGGGTACCACTCTTTATTTATTCTAATTCCTATGTTGGTCTACCTTGGTGAGCCTCCCCCTTTACAGGGGATTACAATGTCGTTAGACTCAGACTAAGGGCTGGGGGACTCTGCGACACTGACAGGGATTTGGGGGAGATGCCTTAGCTTAGTACTTCCAACTGATCACTCTTGGGGGAGTCATTCCATGTTCCCCCCAGAGTAAGGAACAGCTCAGGCCAAAACAAGATAAAATGTGTGTATCAGGTTACATGGTCTGAAAATCCCAGCTAGGTAAGGTCGATCATTGTTAAACTCTAGCCTCAAAAGACTCTGAGTACTGCGGCGACGACTCCCGTTCGGCCTCACCACTTGAAAGGCATTCACATGTATCTTAAAAGTCGCAATGGAATAGATATCTTTTACCAATCATCAACACAATGAGAGTGTTATTAATTGATTTTTGAAACTTATTTTTGAATTGCAAAACCACATCCCCATTTAGTCCCATGGTTCACCAGTCTGGCATGTAAGATCTAGATTTTAGTGCAGGATGTTTGCCCGAGTTTCCCTACGGGAGTGACGCCACAGAACTGTTCTGCAATGCTAGCTGGTTTGCTGCAACCTGTGGAATAGGCACCTGAATTAATCCACGGCCCTTATGTGCTATACCTACCAATAGTACCGTAAAACCTTGCGTATAAGCCTAACTCGCGTATAAGCCGCACCCCGACTTTGGGCCGATCCTATAAGCCCCACCAGCGATCTGAATAGGGTGGCTTTAGTACTGTACTATAGGAGCAAAAACTCGCGTATAAGCCTTACCTGGACTCTGTGTCGATCCTATAAGCCGCACCAGCGATCTGATTCGCGTTCTAGTTGCAGCTTATACGCGAGGTTTTACGGTAGTTGCTGAAATAGTCCAGGCAGGCAGGACTAACACTCAAACTGCCCCCCATCCCACCCACAACATGCCCTACGGCCACTGTCCACTATAACTGACCAGGGCTGACCAGACCGGAAGTGACCGGGTCGTCCCAGGGGTACCAGCGAGGCGTCCCCGGTCACCATGACTACTGCCCCGGGGTCAGGACCCTAGACAACTGGGAGCGAGGCTGGCACCGGAAGTGACGTCACGAATCGTGGCATCTTCCCTCTGGGTGACCTTGGATCAGCCCTGGGTTGACCTTCAGGGGCCTTGGGTCAGTGACCTTGGCCGGGATGTCGCTGGAGGCTGTTTGAAGCACTTTGTCGCACCGCAGTGTCGCACTGGCGATACGGGTTGCCCTGACTTAAGGCCTACAACTCAATCACCCCCTCCCGCCCAATACCTTGATTCTCACTCCCTTACCAGCCCCCTCCCCCCTTTTAGACCGGGACATTTACCATGACACAAGTGACTGAATCACTTTTACTGTGGATTTAGAGTCCAGTTTATCCTGTACATTGGTGTACATAACTGTATCCGCATTTGGAAGTAGAAAAATGGTTTTATCTTTTATGGAATACTGCAGTGCCATTCACTTAACCAAGGAAGGCCGTATTACACACCCCCTGTTAAATAACCCGTGTCCGTATTGCACGACCTTGTGACATCATCAATGACGTCATCAAAGACGGTTTGTTTACATTTGTAGGGCATAGATTAAGGCTAATTTAGGCTCCCCCCCTCAGAATTACAATAATTTGAATCGGAAAACATAAAAAATAAATACAAAGGAACACTCGTTTTAGTCTGTAGCTGGGTTATTTCACTTGTTGAAGGAAGGGCCGCATTTCACTCGGCCTGCGGCCTCGTGAAATACGGCCCTACCTTCAACTCGTGAAATAACCCAGGCTACAGACCAAAACTCGTGGACCTTTGTCTTTATATCGTTCAATCAAATCGACTCTCGATCGAAAAAAAACACCTTTCCTCAGAGGAAGATGGCCATGTGCAGATGTGTTCAATGGTAAAGGCTTAAAGCGATGCACATTCAATGAAAGCTCTCATTTACCAGCAGTCTCTGGGGACCTGTTGCTTGCCGTATACTTGATCCTTGCTCCAGGCTACTTGCAAAAATCATCTTATTTCGACCAGCGCTACGATGATAAAGGAGGGTCCTACTTAGTTCCCTTCCCTACTGTATGTACATTGGGCATTGCAACTCTCCTTGATCTATAGCTAAAATTCTCTAGTTTTCCCCCCATTTCGTCCATTTCTCAAATTTGACCGGATGAACGTTATAGTGTAGATTAAATCATCAACGTCATCAAAATACTCCCACTCAAACCGGCACAAATGATCAATTATCAAAAGTTGAAAATTAGGACCAGTTGATCAGCCCACAATGCTGTATTAATGAGTGGGTGAGACAAGGGCGGTGTGTGTGTGTGGGGGGGGGGGGGGTCCCTTTTCCTCCTAGGTGTCCGGGAGGTGACCTTTTCCCACGCTTCCTCCAGGGCCTAGTCACGCGGTGGTGGTCATGTGACCAGTACCTGGAGGAACCTTCTCAGGTAGCATTATCAACCAGGTGGCCTGGTTCTCTACATGAAGAGTCGTGTAGGGTGGCTGGGGCACACAATAACAAATCAGGTTAAATATGGGAGAGCAGTAGATAGTCAACACATGGCTGCAACAAGCAATCTCATTTGGCTGTTATATATATTCAATGTATGCTATACGGGGTTACGAGTTCAGGATTTTATTGCTTCCTGTCTGCATACCAAGATGTGTAAATTGCCTTCCTATTGCTTGCTTTTCCTAACCTTGCATGCACTCATCCTCTGACACTTATAAATGTGTCCTTGCTCTTTGGGGACATGCTGAAATTCCAGTGCAAAACCTACCATAAGCCAGATATGGCCGATCTATAGCTGGTCAGCGTTAAGAGTACTGTGCTTTGAGAGCAGGGCATAGTAGCTAGAGCAGTTCCAAAGTGGGCGTAGGGGAGTTATTTTTTCTTATTGCATGCACTTTGGACCCTTTTTGGCTCGATCTTTTATGTTGGACATTTTTTGGAGTTGGTCAAAAATGGGGAGGGGCATGAGGGGAGGATGGGAAGTGTCGCCATCAACCCAAATATGGGCCACCAAAAACCAACTGCCTTTTCAGAAGCCAATCAGATTAACACCTCTCCAAGCACAATCCTCATTAAACCCTGAACAATAACCCAATAAGTAGGCATGTGTATGGAGAGTGAACGACACGGTACTTAGTGATGCTCAGGTTAAATACTACCGGTCCTCAAAACCTTTTTTCTCTGTCTGGACCTTGCAAAAGCTCCAAATGAGTTTTTCTCCTTTTTAAAAGTCTTTTCAATCATCTGCCCAAGATGATTTTCGCAATTAAAACATCTTTCATCGATTGCGATGAAAATCAGCGACGCCCCGGGTGCAATCATGGTGGAGGTGGTTTTACTCAAAATGAAAATGAAGGCACAAGAGACTTCACTTGGGGTGGGGGTGGGAGGGGGGTGAGGTCCCAATGAGAGTGACATTTCAGGATCAGTCTAAATTGGTCGGTGTTATTAAGCCTTACCTAGCATTGTCTGACTAATTTAACCAGTGGAAAAATGCCCGGGGAGATATTAAACTCGATGGGAATCCCAAGAAGTAAATGCCGTCATCAGTGTTCAGGTGCCCTGCTTGTATTTTATATCCTTCAAATGTCCATGCCATAAGATGTTGTTTTTGTATCCATTCTCTACCTCCCATCTCACTTCTATCACCACTTCCAATATCTCTTCTTCGATAGGTTTGGACCGGCTGGTTAGTAGGCATGTCTATATATAGCAAAACGGCGGTTTGTTGTTCTTTCTCGGCGCCGATAATCCTCACCACAGGGGGGATAATCCTGACTGACCATCTTCTGCACCCCCTTTCCGGGTGCATCATGCCTGAGAGCTGTGCACCCGCCCCATTCATATACCATAGAGCTACCATTAAACTGTTCCTAATGGTGCATGATTATATCGAAATAAAACAGTTATAAATACTTCCAATTATGAATGAAGTAGTATGTCTACCTGGGACCTAGTCTGCGAAGGAAATGTCTTGATACTAAAAGGAAACAGTTATCTAAGGTCAATTGTATGGTACATTGGGTCATTTGGGATGTGTATAGGTCTACATTCTACCTTCACATTTTATGGATGATGCCTACAACGTTGTAGGTTTTGACTATATTAAAGTTTAACCCATTATAAGCTTCACCCCTAACTTTGACAAATTATACAGAAAGTCTGTAATTTGCTAATTTAGTACTGTACTACAATGTAGAAATACAAAGATACCGCACCCTAGAGGCTATTGCACAAGTAGAAGTGAATGGGTGTTTAAGTTGGTTCAATATGATACATTTACAGTACTTTAACCCCACGTTTTGGGATCCTATAGATTCTATGTGGTATTAATTTGGAAATTGATATACAGTAGAGAACAATGAGTCCCGGTTCAGAGTGTGGATGTGTGTGTGAGGGGGGGGGGGTCCTGAGCAGTTATTTAAACTATTATCTAAACGAGGTTTAGAAAAAACGGCTACATAATACTTTTCTAGATCTTATTTAAATGTGTTCTAAATACTGTAACAGTAAAATATTTAGGGGGTGGGGTTTAATCTAATGTAATTCTTGGGTCATGATAGTTATGACATGTGTCTATACATTGTATGTACATTATTTTTCGAAACCTTGGCAGGTATAGACTCATCATAGCTGCATCATGAAGGGCATGATGCAAGCTGTGGCACCTTACTGCTAATATGTCTTTCGTTACACAACTTTTTTTTCTTTAAAAATATATTAAAATCACTATTATGTGCTTCCTTGAGCTCCTCCCGATACTGAGTGTATGGGGGAGGGGCTCAGGATGCACCCGGACCATGCAGAGCAGTGCCACCACACGACGACGGGCGGCGACGGGAGGGGATTACTACCTGCTGTGCGCTATACATAGTAACCCGGTTCTGAACTATTGCAACCCACTCCTATCCCCCTTTCTCCTATACCCTACACACCACTCTCATTCTCCCTTACGTCTTCCCCTTTTCAGTACGGTGATAACGCAAATAGAAAAGACGCTCCACCCGCCCCCCGCGGATCATCCTTTCCGCGTGGCTTTCCTCTCCTGGTTTAGAGTGTTTGTGGGAGGTAACATGGGCATCTAAGTAGATCTAGGCGATGAGAAGAAGAGATTAAAGGAGCCCCCTGTCATGTCACCACAGGGGAGGACAGCATGCTTGTGTGGGGCGGGGGGGGGGGGGGTTGGGGTGCCTAGGCCTTTAAGGGTAGAATGGCGCTTTATTACACTGTACCATTTTATCGGCATGCATGATGCATGAGAATTTCAGCACTCGTCAGTGCTATTTTTGTGCATCATGCCGTTATGAAGGCGTCCAGTTACTCGCCGTACGGCATTGATGCATCATGGCAGTAGATGAAAAAGATCCCTTAAGAATTACGCCGTCCCTACAGGGTTAACGTCTACAAACTTACTGTATCTCTTGGGTCCATCTTCGAGGCAGAAGGACAGCGTTAGGGTAGCATCATCTTCGAAGAACTCCGTGGCAAACGCATCCCACCACAAATTGTCGCTCTCCTGCAACAGAGGAAGAAAAGAGATGAGCATCATCGGTCTGGGAACTCTCCAGGGATGGAGATGCGAAAGGCAGATGAGGAACGCTGGCGGAAGTGACGTAGGAGCATTCGTTATCAGTGATGGAGATGAGGGATGGCAACTTGTGGAGATAAAGAGGGGGTCCTCTTATAGTGGCTATCATCTCTGAAAGGGAGCTAGGTTAGTTTAAAAAATATAAAAGAAAGAAAAAGAGGAAGAAAAATGTGTCAACGCCTCTATCTGAGATGTTATATCACGAGGTGTTCACGTGTGGATGATAATATTGGGAAGGCATTCAAGCAAACTATGATATACCGCATGAATTAACCATTACTCCACTCTCTCATTTCTGTTTCATACGGAGCTGAAAACTAAAAGTCGGGGTCTCTTGTGAATACTTTTTTTATGGCTAGGCTATAAATAATTTATATACTGGTGGACAGAAAAGAAGGGAAAACTTCCCGTGTGCATACTATATTACTATAGTCTCAGCTGTTCGCAACCCACTGGCACTGGACAAGGCTGTTTTTATGGGTAATCCATAGGACACACTACGTATAATTGCATAAAACAATCCCACAGTAACTGTAAATACCGCCGAATCAAGTCAAGTTTTCGATGTATCTCACTAAGCGTATATATATATATATATATATATATATATATATATATATATATATATATATATATATATATATATATATATATATATATATATATATATATATCCCTTTATATTATATATATATATATCCCCGTTATATATCATTCTGGCTCGTTGGTCACTGGCTGGTAGCTAGCTGCGTTGTATTGATGCACCATAAAGAGTCAGCATGATGCAAAAATGCGCTACACATATGCATCATATCGATAAAAGGGCATAATGCATTCAAGCAATGTACTGCCTTTAAATGATTGAATCATGACAGACACAAGCCGAACGTGGTGACCATATTGCGCTGTTTACTTGCAATCATCAGAGAAGCTATAGTCGTTCTTACCCATTGTCTCCGTCGTTGTAGACAGTTCTAACTTTTAACACATAAATTATGGTAATTCCATATTAGTCAAGTAGGTTGTTCTCCCTTTCTTTATGCAGCAACTTCCCTTTTTCATAGAACATTAAAGAAAACGAAGAAAGAATGAAAGTACATAACTAGTTCGACCTTAGGCTGAGTTAGTCAAAAACTATGTGCAAAGTATCTCATTGCTCAAGGCATGTACAAGAACGGTGGTGGGAGGGTGTATGTGAGGCTAAAATATATGGAGAGAAAGGAATCTTTGAAGCAAAAACTATGTAATTGCCATGCAGTAAGATAGGATTGTGGACCGTGATCTAAATCGCGTTTTGCACGCGTTCTGAACCGTGTCCGACACAGATGTAAATCTTGTTACACACGTTTTTCCCCAGGGCTAGATGAAGGCATCTAAACCATGACCACATTTACAGGATTGCGGCAATTTGTGCCTTTGGCCATATTAGATCTATATGCTATATAGAATATAGAATAGGGCAATACATATATACATGTTAGGGTACGTGTGTCTGCGTGTGGAATCGGTTTAGTCATGGGTTTGGGCTAACTCAACTACCGGTAATATGGCTACATACTTATTAAATACATTATTACATGTAATCATATTTATTCCCAATTTGGGCACGACTGAAAAGGTACACTGCGTGATTCCAACAACACTGGAGGTATATGGAGAATATGGGTATTTAAACTATGCTATTACCCATGAATACACAACCATATTGGATTAAGTTAATTATACTTTAGTGTTTATAGATAGGGTTTGATGTATACTGATGCAGAGCACTGTGTTTACAGATTTCTATAATGAATATACCCCAGTGGCCTATATTTAAGTCGCATGTATTTGTTATGGACGGCGGGTAGGAGATATACATGAAATGTCCTAGTCAACTGGGACAGCATGGGAGGGTGGCGGTCGCACCATCACGCTATTGTGCGATTAAATTCGATGACAAACTGGCACAGGAAGAGGTCCGTGGTGCCGCGCAGTCTGCTAAACACTCATGTGACTACGCCACTAACCCTTCCCTTAAAGCAAACACCCAACTGCACTTCTTCCAAACTTACTAATTGTTTAAGAGTTAAATATTAGGACTGCAGGGAAAACATAATCCAAATATTAGCCTGTACAATTCTCATTCAAGTTTTTCGATTTGTAAGCAAATTTGTTATTTTAGTTTAAGGGCAGAAGTTATTTGCATATTTGGCGGGAAAACCTTTGGCGTGGTGAGGAAGCAGCACAAGGCCCGGCGTCCCTGACTACTCTGGCAGACGACACTGCGCTGTTGTTGGCGGGTAGATCTCCTCTCTTGGCACAAGTCCAAATGTAAGGGCACCAGGGATAATTCCTTGAGATTCTCCAAATACCTAGTTTAGTAAAACGCAGAACTCCGACCCCCCCCCCCCCCCCCCCCCATTGCGTGTGGGGTCCGTATGTTAGTTGTATTACTTCAATACCGTCATCACGCGATTATAGGACGCCAATGTGTGGTGGCAGACGACAAATACCTCCTCAAAACCTAAAGTATTAATACGCCCAGACACAACTCCTTCACTAATTGCAGGGTATGTACACAAATCTATAGATATTTACAGGATTTCTCTTTTCAATTTTTGTCCATTTCTCGCTTGAAACTTTACAAATGACAAGTCATCAGGTTTTGTGAAGGCAGCAGACATTTCACCGGGGAAGCCGCCGCGATCAGATCAACATAACATTGTTTTATTCAGTCTTCAATTATCATCTTTAGCAGGCGTAATTACTGCCAGCAGAAAATATGCGGATTGACTCGTGAGCTTGACGAGCAGCTCCGAGGTGCTCCAGAAACTCCCAGATATTATAACATAGCCAGCTCACATATTACACATTTAAAAGTGATGGCCAAAGAGGCGGATCTTAACAGATCGAAGGAATATAATGAAACTGGTTTAAATACAGAACTCAGAAAGGCAATATAATGTTGAGCTGCACCTAGGCTGCTTGGACGCTCCTCTAACATTGGCACAGCGTCTCTGCACAACCTGCATGCGCATTGAGACACCACAGACGCACATTGAGACGTTGTCTGCTGCAGACGGCTCCTAAATGTTACAATTTGATGTCTGCAACCCCACTATGGACTGATTTAGGAGCATCTTTGCAGAAAGACCACTATGGACTGACTTTCTCTCTTGTTTTTTTTTTCTCCTCACTTTTTTTTAGTGGTCTTCCTTTTCTGCTGGTGCTACCTGGTGGTGGAGCCCCCCCCCCCCCCCCCACACACACGTAGACTGGAGGCAGGTGTGTCAGCGGTACCTGGCGTCAGCAGATGCACCTGAGACCACCTTAACCCCCTCCCCCACCCCCCTCACACCCACCCCACCTCCTCACCCTTCTATCCACCTACGGCGCCTTCGGCTGCTCCTCCCTACCTTAACCCTGTATGGGCCGCATAGTGCTTACATGTGCCACGCCCTTTGTCGTCAGGATGGATCACGTTGAATCTTCAGGTGTGTGTGTGTTGGGGGGGGGGGATGCACTTGTAGGGTCGCCATGATACTGGCATGCCTGAATGACGTGGGGATTTACTCTACAGAGCTGAATTTATGCGTTATTCTGACTATGAAGGACTAACTCTTCACCGCTGCACTCTCACCAAATATGGCCTATCTATAGCTACTCACTGTTTCAGGGAGTGAGCAGTTCAGTAGGAGACTTGCTCAGCAGTTAAAATCTATATATGGTGACCTGCTGCTATACTTCAGCTGTGTATTGAACTTCCGAAACTTAGCATCTCCCTACATTTGCTCTCCTCTCACATTACCCTCCCCCTTTGAAGTTTAGTTCACAAATTGTTCATCAAACTTTTAAATGAAAACTTGACTTACAAGTCCGGCTATCACATTAGTGGATGTGAGCCAGCCACGGTTCGAACATGGGACCTTTATTTTAAATGTTAGCATTGCAGTGTCCGTTGTTCTACCTGTACTATTGAGCTGGTATTGGTCGCGCTATCTGCCCCCTGTTGCCTTTCGACATACTTGTATCATTTAGTAGGTAAGTTTAGCTCTAGGTACATATCATTGCACTTGCTAACCTACTGATATGCTCCATGGGGCACTTGTATAACTAAGGTAGACATTTTGTACATGTAGAATGTCTAGGTGTGAACACACAGGTAAAGGAATCAACCACAAGCAATGCACACCAGCAATACTCACTACACTCAACACACATGCATATAGTATCAAACCATTAAGAGACATAGTGCTTTAATGTGATATGCCCTTTGTCGCCACGATGAATGAATGCAGCCCATAACTCGCCAGGGCTGCATTCAATCGTACGTTATGCTGATCACAATGGGCTGATACCCTTCCGGCCCAAAATCATATCATACAAGTTACACCCGGTGATCTACATGTTAGATACATTCAATTAGACCAGACCTTGAAAATGTGACACAATTTACTCACTTGATTATGTCAAGTGCAAACTGATTGGTTAAACACACCTGCATTTCCACAGGTTTCAAATCCACCACCCAACACATGGAAACAAAGAGGTCAATAAAACAAAATCCGATCCCACAAAGAGACATAACCGCTGACAGACGTGTGGCTCTTGTAGATGCTCTGTACCAGCCTCGGTTTGACAGCTGCGTCCTCGTCTGACCTTTACTGACCTAATTAGCAGGCTAGCCAGCTGAGGCCCTCCCCTCTGGATGTGGGTGGGAGGGGGCATGGGGGGGGGGGGGGAGGGGAGTGGGGGGGGGGGTGTTGGAAGAAGGGAAGAGAAAGAGAGGTAGAGAGGGAGGGAAGTAGGGGGAAGGGTGCATTGAGGTAGAGAGGTAGAGAGAAAACGAGGGAAAGAGGGGGCGGGGGTTGAAGTAGAGGGAGGAAGGGAGGGAGGGAGGGAGGGGAGAGTGCATTGAGGGAGGGAGGTGGCTGGTCAGGAGCTGAGGACAGACACCAAAGAGGCCATAGACAACAACAAGGGTGTCATCCAAGGGGGCGGGGGCTCTTCAAAGGTCAGTAACTTTTAAGGATACCCTTCAAAGGTCCTTGAAAGGATGTCCTTCCATCAAATGCTATCCCTTTGGCATTACTTTGCCAGCTCAGTAGGTACATATGTGGAATGGATGTATTGCATTTCAGTAGTATTTATTATATGGTAGTGAAGCTCTGCAATTGGGTTTATTTAAGGAGCTGGCATTATCGTCCACTGGTACTGGTAGTCGCCATATTGATTATTAGGGGACATCCTCATCACTGTCTACAGGGAATCAGCGAGTACAATGAAACGTCACAGAACTCAATAGTTCTCCTTTCTCCTTCTGATCTCATCAGTCTGATCTCTGGTTGACAAAACGTAGGAAATCTGACAACTTTGACAACATTTTGCAGGAAGGGTACATGATTTAATATAGAAGTTCTAGGCAGGAATTGCTGTAAAAGCCGGAGAAGTGACATCTCTGCACCCAGTTCACAAGCAAACTAGCTAAATTGTAGATTCAAGTCACTTAAAGAAGTCACTTAAATTAATTGATACAAGATATATGGTGCAGTAGAAATGTGCACATATCTAAGAAATATGCACATATATCTAGACTCTAAGAAACACTATACATTTTCCTGATTATAACACATATCAATTGTAGAATGCAAGGAGAGAATCCCATTCTCAATTCTCATGGACTGGTCTAACTAAACCACTAACCAAGGCAACAGGTACTACGCATGCACTACAACACAGGAGAGTTAACTACATTTGTATTTACTTTTTTAATAGGTCTAATCCTAAATACTATGCCGGTGAAATTGGTATTGATTAAGTGGTCTTGATTGGACAGAGGACGTTGTCTTGTCAACTTAACTGTGGATTAAATATGATTCATGTAATTCATAACACAACTACATTTATTCATATAAAGAACTGCATTTACGATATCCCCTACTGAAAGCAGACAACAATTGCTAGTCCTAACAGACGACATTCAACAGCGCAGCCGGCGAGAAACCAGCGAAAGAGTATGTCATCATGCAAAGAATTGTGGGTACATACATTGTCGCCGGGGCCCCCTGGCGGCTGGAAGGAGAGACAAAAGGTTAAGATGCAACAAGATTCACCATTGCACTATATGCAACGAGACACGCCATTTGACAACGCACTATGCAACGAGAAGTCTTATTGGGCGAATCAAGATGCAAGCGTTCCCCACACAGGACATATGCATATGCCTCAAAGTGATAGGACATTTAAACTAGATTGTTCTTTATTATGAATGGGTTCAACTGGGGAAATGAACTATGAAACAAAGGAACTGTCAAGTCTGTCTGCCCAAATCGTGGGCACTTGGAAAAAGTAGAAACGTCGAAAGGTCAGGCGTATATGGTGTATATGTAATTATATGAAAACAAAATTTAAAGAACCTCGCTTCAAGATTACATACAATGTGCTCTCTCTAGCTGAGTCATAGTCACACTAGTCATAGACAAACCAAAATCATCGCACGTTTAAGTTCAAGGAACTATGCCCTTTTGCAAACATGATGCAAGAGTGCAGTAACGGCTTGTAATCCCCCCCCCCCCCCAGTTCTGTTTTCAATCCATGTATGTATCATGTCAATCCTACAGGGTTGATACACTTCTGAAGGGTCGACTGATGAAAACCGAACATCAAGCCTTGCTGTCTATGAAGTAGAATACGTTTAGTTCTGGCCAGACAGTATGACCTTTGTTGCAAGTCTTGTGTAGCAGTAACCAAAAACCCTCCTAATGTGAGTGTTGCTATGGTTACTGTAACATATTGAACACATTCTGAACTATAATCACATGTTGTCCCATAGTGATAATGGAACAGTGGCATTTCAACAAGGATCCAACTATTCACATTACCCATGTACATATATTATATATGCACACCTTCACATTCTTATGTATACTATCGATGCAGCTCTATAATTATACACATCCGCCGTTTTTAACATTTACTTTCTTGTTTCAATTGCGGGTTTATAAATGAAGCAGCCAAAAAAGGCATATTTGGAATTGAAGTTAGGCTTTGTGTTCTCTGAGTGTGTTCCTCCCCCTAGGCCTGTTACACGGGTGTGGATGGACGGGTTGTCTGTGTCGCTGCCGGTCCATGCGACAGTGTCGCGTGTCCCGCTGCGACCAGTAATGGTAAATCAATGGTCATTAAACCGAATTCGGTGGCCATCCCTCCGAGGTGCCTGCCCAGTGTGTGTTAACTGAAGCGACCTCACCCCTCCCCTCTCTCACCCTCTCCCATCCTTCATCCCCTCACCCATCTATATACCCCCTCCCTCCGCCCTCATACCCAACCAACCATCCCAAAATGTCCATCTCTCATGTTAACCCATCAGCCCATTACCACATATATATTCCATTTGTACCATGTAATCCTTCGAGTTTCGTTGAAATTATTTTGAGCTAGTTTTAACAATACCATTCTCCATTAGCACACATAGTACTCAGTCTCATCATTTCTTACTTCAGATATGACTTACCTAGTTGCCTATGAAATAAATATTGAACTCCCCTCAATACCAACAGATGGATCACATGCAGGGAGAGCTTCTTTCACACACCAAGTCTAGATGTAAGTCCATAGCAACCTTTTCTTCCTCTTACTATACATGTATATCGTCATCATATCTTCAACCCCCTTCAACTCTAGCAAGACAAATTCCAACCCAATGAAAAAAATGACCATCCACCTGTGGTCCTGCAGGTGCCTCTGCTGAATCTTCTGGCGACGGCGTACCCTTTGCTGACAATCTGTAGTCAATGTCCATTACTGTAAATACCTTAGTTACTTCACAAAGGGCACCTAAATGAGTACACAAGGCACACAACCTCCAGACATCTCCAACCCGTATATAGCCCCAGGGCACCAGGGAATCACCAGGCAATGTTATTTTTGCTGACTGCTTCAACGTCGTGTATTCCTTACCCTCCTATACGGGACTAGCGCATTATGCTATGGGGACCGCCATCTTGGCTCAGAGCAATGCATTGTGGTTAGGCCCCCGACTCCAGAGTAGTGCATCATGGGTGAATTTTTATCAGCACCTTGGTTCTAGGTGTGAGGGGAGGGGATTAGCCTGATAAGAGATGGGGGGTTTAGCCCCCGAATACCTGAGGTACCAGGATGTGCTAGTCCGGTATACCCCTCCCCATTATAATATTTGTGTTTCGGGTTTCTGGCTGCTGGCCCCGTCTCTAACGTTACGCGGCCATGTTGCCTCGGCGGACGCTGCCGCCCCACGTGACCCGTCCCATAGATCACTGCGGCGGCCGTTGCTAGGCAATGGTTGCCAGGCAGCCGCCGCTACGTCATCCATCTTGGAAAGTGTGACAAGCGTGGACCATTAGAGCAGGGACCCCGAGCAGTTTGCTGGACGGGCACCGACCCAGGCAGAGCTGCTCCCCAGTAGAAGTACCCCCATCTACAACACTACCAAAGTCCGACAGGAGGGGAGGCGATTCCCTCACTCTGTCTGATATATTATCTACCCCAAACACAACGCTGCCAAACTGAGACTAGAGGGATGGGACGAGGACATTCTCATACTACCCCGCCCCATCCAGTAGCCTAATAGAGCTTCATTTTCCAATCAACACCAAGCAACCCAGTATAAGACGGGGAAGATGAAGATCGAGGTGATAGGAAGTCAAATTGACGTATCTAGGACATATCATCTCTGTGAAGTAATTTTTTAGGAAGAGCTCGTAATTCCCTTAATTCACCTCTTTTCAAACTATGTTCCCCTGCCTATTGTTTCCCTATATTCCATAACACGTTTTCTTAGCTATGTCTTCTTGGTCCGCCTCTGCTTTGTCCTGTCTGCCCTGGAGATGCCCCGGTTACCTCTATCTACACTCGTTATGTGTATGCCACTGTATCCCCATTTCTTATTCCACTACAAAGTGCCACATGATGCTTTAAAGCTCCATGTTCATTTGTTGTCACGATGTATCAAAGAAGCGCCGGCGAGTAACTCACCGGCCCCCATTGTTTTACCATACCGACTCTTCATCTCTGTAACAATCCCATATTTGACAATCATGCAGCACCAGCGAGTTCTCTCCAGGGCCAGAGTCATGTCGACAATAGGGCATCAGCTGCCTTCAAATGCTTTAACATACGTTGGTCATCATCCTTGCAGTAGGGCTATACTGCTACATTAAGTCCTCAATGTCCATCTGCTAAATAATGATGTGGACATACACATCTCCAGACAATCGTGGCACGTCCATCGTAATAGCAACAGCAAATAAAGACTCAAATGTCAAGCTTGGCGTGGCTTGCCACTCCAGCCGTCACCTGAGAAGGGCTGGCCATCTTTCAGGCAGATCCCTTACAAATTAGTGTATCGCAAATGAAGGAAACCAATCTGGAGGAGGCCAGCAGATCACACGGCCTGCGTATCGGTGACTCTCAGTCTGACGGATCGGCTGACATTCTAATAAAAAGATAATACTTGTTTTTTCCCATGTTTTCTCTTCCTTTTATTTTAATTATCCCGCCTTAATTCGCAAAATGAATATTGAGTAAAACTCCAATGTCTCATTTTCATACAGGCTTGCTCCTCTATTTAATTGAGAAGTTTGGAATTGGGATTGCTGTTGGGAGCTTGTAAGCTGAGATGGTGAACTGCTGTGTGATGGTTGCTGTGTCACCCTCCCGGGGTGGAATAATTATAAAACGAAGCAATGAGAATACAGACTACAACATGGCCAGACTCTCCTACAGCCTGGTTCTGTTAGATTCTGAGGCGAGTCCAGCCTTATCAGATTCTGCAGTACGGGAACAACGTGTCAAATCTACTCGTTTACGAATTAGGCATTCCAATGGGAGTCAGGCGATGCAGCACTCCTCTTTGAGTCCAGTATTGCCATGACCCTCCTGCAGTCTGATAGCTCTGCTTGCTGTGACTTAGGTTTAGTCTCTGCAGAGTTTGGCATTGCACCTGTTGCTCTGGAATGAGATCTCCAGGCGTGATTGATATTGCACTTGCCAGTTTTTTATTTTTTTTTATTTGTGTGTGTGTGTGTGTGTGCGTGTGTGTGTTTGATATTTTGGCGTGTTTTGCATCCACTTGCTTTGTCTCCGTTGTATTTTTGAGGTTTTAAAAAAAATATCCATGTGCGTTTTTAACACGCCACCTGTGAGCATTTATATTTGCCCTCTCCCCAATTTTTGTAGCTCACAACCATAAACATTCCGCCATTTTGAGAGATTCCAGGAGTCCACAGTGTATTGTGCAGCGCCGGTTACAACCTGGGTACCTCAGCTCACCAGCAACTAGCAGCAGTACTGGTTACAGTCCTCTGCGGTCAGATCACAGTAACCAGCCATCTAACCAATCAGCAAATTCATTAAGGAATTAAAGCGACCAATGTAGAGTACATAGCCACAGGCCGTCACTCTTATTGTAGCCGGAGTCATACTAATTAACAAGCTCTGATAATTGCTAGTGATTAATTGACTGATATAAACGCAATGTCTTGCCTATTGTAAAACTTTTCTTAACACTGTAGCTAGTTTAGTTGTACTGTCAAGTTTGCAGTCTTAATTGATCTTCGACTTTTAATGACTATCTCGTATATGATATTTGAACAAATTAAATGCCCTGTACGTTGCCATTTGCGCATCTAATGATACTATGTGGCATTTGGTGCGATGAGTAAAAGCGTTATGATATCATCAGTCAGTCAGCTTAAAGGTTGAGGCTCCGTTTCATCCAGACAAAATGAGCCCCCATGGCAAATCAGAAACTTACTACAATTTCAGATCAAAACTATTTTGCTTCAATGCACTATGCTCTCATCATGATGCTAGTTTCTTGTCGGGGTTGCATTCATGCATTATGACGACAGAGGGCATAGCGTATTGAAGCATTATAATGCGAATGCCAATTGCCCAGAAACATTGCGTACATCTAGCATCAGACAGATTGTACGTGTGTACCCCCATGGCGCATCCAGGACAGGTCGTTTTAGCTTTTGGCAGAAAGCTTTCCTGGAAACTGTAGACATTCCTCCCAATAGTGAAACGAAAAACAAGTATTTCGTCTTACATGTATATCTTAAGGTCAGTCCAGATGATTGTCATAATTTGCTTTCAAAAACCACTGTCCTTTGACTTCATGCTGTTTTTGTCCTCAGCTTGAATACGACAGTTTTTAAGCCAACCAAATACTGGTTCTCCTCTTGAACTACAATTACATTTCTCCTCTTTGGTGAACAATTTTTCCTTCGCTCTTCAATTTCGTAATGGCCCTTTTTACAAGTCTGCGTCCCCCCCCCCCCCTGCAGCTTTTTGCCCTAGCCGCCCGACCAGCAGTCCTTATCTACAAACTCCTCATCCTCCCAATTCATGCCACTATGTAAGCACAGGAGGACACGGCGCTTAAACCCTACACAGTGAGAGTCAGGGGAGTTCGGGGAGGAGCAGGTCGAGGTGGGGCTCTCTGCACAGCCATGTCTTCCCTATACTAGCCCCTCCCCTCACCTCCCTCTACTCTCTATTCACTGTGGTCCTCATGGTGTAATATAATATTCATCTTGTAGAGGTGGATGTCCATCCATCCCGCAGCCCCCCCCCCCCTTCACACACAAATACCCCCCCTCCCTCCAGCATACAGCATACATGCACCTGGGTGTTCCCACGCTACTCACAGCGTCCTCCTGTGTCCTGTTACCATGGTGACAGTGGGACCATCATATCACGCTCATCCTCCTGTGCTGTCTGTCCCCCTCTTCCTATCCTCTTTCTGTCTCAAACTCACCTTTCTAAAATCCCTCTCATACCCTCGCTCTTCCTTACCCTACCTCTTCCCCATAGCTGATTTTCCCTCATGCTCTATTCTAGCCTCTTCTCCCTATCCTAGCACATTCTTCCCTATAGCCTATTTTACCCCAGGTGCTATGCTCGCCTACCCTCTTCATTCTTTTCTTCTTCAGGCTCTGGCTCATCTCCCTTCTTCAAATTACCTCATCTCTAGTATGCTATACCTCATATCTAGTCCATATACCATGGTCTTGTCATATGCCATTCGTTTAGCCTCACTATGCTTTAAGATGCCACACGCCAATGTACTGCTACCTATCTTTTCTTACCTTTATCACCCCCTGCAACACACCCTTTCTGTCCTGTACAGTTTATCTACAAGCCCCTTCTACTAACTTCTCTCCCTGTACTACACGCTTCCTTGTACACATCAAGTCGACACCCTTCTCAGTCCCTGTCTTCCATCCGAACCCATGTCTTGCTACTATAATATATCACTATGTCCATCGTAAGTCTCTGCTGCACATTCATCTCTTCATTTTCATTTTTCCATCTTTAAATGTATCCCCCCCCCCTTTTTTCGTTTGACAGGCACCCCCTCCCTCCTTTCCAATCAACTCCGTCTGTGTACTTCCTCCCTTAGTACTAGTATACAGGAGAGGGGGGCGCTGTGAGGTATATTAAACTGTTAAGATGAAGGGTGGGTGTCTGGATGAGAGAAATAGCCTGGCAATAGGAATAACCCCTCCAACAGCAACCCCCCCCCCCCGCTACCCGGTGATCCACCCTCTCCCCACATACCACTTCCACCACAGCCCAACACAACATTCACTTCTTTTCTCCAACTTCCATTTTTGTCCTGGGCCTCTCTGGGAGGAAGGTGGGTTGGGGGTGAGCTGGTGATGGCCGGTGGTGGTGGGGTGAGGGGGTGTTGGGTGGTGCTTGGTGGTGCCAGCCAGGAGGATGGTGGTGCTGGAGGAGGGGGGAGGCAGGAGGGGAGGGGGACACCACCACCGCCATCACCAGCACCACCAAGGGAAAGGTCATTAATTGATGCCGGGGAGGGGGGGGGGGTCGTTCGAGCACATTTGTTCGACTGCCCCAGCAAGACAACCCCCTCGAATATATGAGACGTCTTTTCTCCCCCCTCCCCTTCCTTGAACTATTGTAACATTCGGTGTTTCTATTAGAAAGAGTGCCGTTTGTTAATCCGCCTTCCCTCAAGAAGGGTCCAAATTCTTCGGCGCCCCCAGTGCGGGGCTTACCCTGCCCCCCTACAAAAATAAGGGGAAGATCCAAGATCCACCCTCCCCCGTTGTTAACATGACCGCTCCCTAACGGTATCACCCCCATCCCGTGCCCACCACTACTGCGGCCAGGCTGGACATGAATTGCAAGCAGGGAGAAAATTTCGCGGCCCAGTAATATCTGTGGCACGAATTAGAAAGCTAAATGGATTAACAAGCCCCCATCTTCTTTTCTTATCTCCTCTCCCTGTTTTAAGCGCCGCCGTTTTAAATCAGTCCTCCCTTCCCCACTGCCCTTCGTGATGAATTCCTTAACTGAGGGGGGGGGCTGTCGGTTGGGGGGAGGGAGTTGGGGGTGAGGGGGCGGAATTTTCCTTTTTGTGAAGTATTCAGGGGCCTCGCTAACGTTATTAAGGCGGCTTGGTTGGCCTCCTCTCTCCCCGCTCGCCGTGCCCACGCCCTCCCCACACGCCCCCACCACCTCCTACCGTCCATCCTCTCCACTGCCCCTTTAAGGGCTGAGGCTTTGTAATCTTGGGACTCTACAAATAACACTTTCATGCCTCTTACTCCTGCTCCTTACATAGCCTTCTTCTTTCACTGAGTAGATGTCTTGAGGTGGATGTAACCCCTGTACCCGGGACTTCTGCAGTCTTACCTCGTTAATAGTAATAGTGCCTTTTTAATAATATGGACAAGGTATTATCTTGTAGGGTAGATTCACCCAAAGACGGACACACACCCTAAGTCGGACACTTTTAGACCTATATTTTCATAACTATGCATATGGTCTATGTATGTATAAGAAGGGGACGTTAAATTCAAGTATTCTGCTTAACAATAAAAGTGAAACCAATCAATCACACATATTATGTATGTGTGTAATTATGCCTTAAAGTGGCCCTGTTTTGCATTCAGGAGCTGGTAGGCAACCTGTAGATTATTATGGCACCACATTCCGGACACCATAGCTATCATGTTCTTTTATGAGGATTGCTGATGCATAGGCTGTCCATATAAGACCTAGGCAAAAAGGCATATATATTCAGCATTCTATAATATAAAATACATAGAGATAACTACCAGGAATAACTTTATAAGACCCTCTTAAAGAAGTACTCCAATTTCACCTGAAGTCGGACACCAATTTCTGATTGGTTTTCTTCTTTCTACAGATAATGGAGTGATCAGTTTTATGACCTTAATATGATAGATATCAAATATTACTAATCGTATCTAGTGTTCTACCATGAAAATATGAAAATGTACTGATGCATTATTTTGTAAAGTGAGAATATACACTTTTCTGATATAAGTAAGGTTCAAGGTAGTTAAACACATATTTTGTGTGGAAATGTCTTATATATCTTTTATGAGTCTTGCACCCTGGGGCTTTTGGTTCACTCCTGTCTGATTAATTAGGTGCCCTACCTTTTATTTCCTTACAAAAACAAAAGAAAACTTAAGTGTCCGATTTCAGGTGAAATTGGCCTTTTTAATTCCCAGTTTTTGAGTGATAATATTTAGGTGAAAAATCCTTTAGAACCGTTATATTATGCATAGATCATGAATTTTGAACCCTTCCCTTTCCATATGTATGACATAATCAATTGTAGCTGAAACATGGACTTGCCTATACTCAATTAGAAAAGGGTGGCATTGGCAGTGACAACGAGCGTCCGAAAGTGGTGAATCTACCCTATATCTGACGATACAATAATCACCACTATCTACTTGAGGCAAACATTTGCTGTGTGTATTCACTGAACATCTAGTTTTGGTATCAATCGAGGTTTATCTTGGCTATTACTGCTAGAGATGGGTGTGAAGTGAGGTGGCGCGGATCTGTACAAGGGCCTGTATCAGGCAATGAAACCAATATAGTAACTCTACTAGGCCCAGCCTTTTATATCCTTAGCAATGTAGGCAACAGTCCTTCAGCAATGTATGCATTGTGCCCTTGGCAATCTATGCATTATCCACACAGAAATGTAGGCCCCCAACCTCTCAGCAATGTGGGTCTCATGCCCTCAGCCTTGTATATTTCCTGACCTCAGCAATGTTGGTCATATGCCTTCAGTTAAGTAACTTTCCTTAACAGTCAATATACCCTGAGCAATGTATGCAACATACCTTCAGCAATGCAGGCACCATACCCTCAGAAATGTAGGCGTCATGGCCTCAGTAATGTAGGCATCATGGCCTCAGCAATGTAGGCATCATGGCCTCAGCAATGTAGGCATCATGGCCTCAGCAATGTAGGCATCATGGCCTCAGCAATGTAGGCATCATGGTCTCAGCAATGTAGGCATCATGGCCCAAGTAATGTAGGCATCATGGCTTCAGCAATGTAGGCATCATGGCCCAAGTAATGTATGCATCATGGTCTCAGCAATGTAGGTATCATGGCTTCAGCAAAGAAGGTACCATATAAAAGCCACAAAATGGTGTCACCATCAAATACGCAGACAATTGCAACACATCCTCAAGTAAGGCAGATCCCAGTTGCTTTGCCCTCAGACATGTAGCTACCAGGTAGGCTTCATGCCTTCGGCATTGTATGCTTCATGTGGATGGCGTTGCCGTACATGCCAACATGCTATCAGACTGAAGAGATAAGGGCATTTATGGCAGAACTAGTCTTGGCCTGCTTTACCAAACATTACCAATACCAGCATAACGGTGCGAATCTTGTTGCTGACCGCCCCTCCTTGCACGCACTACCATTATTCTCAATTATTTTTCTTAAATTAATCATTAGGCACTGGCAATGACAAATTTCACTGGGTCCATGAGCAAAATGACCAATCAATCGGATTTTAGCGCGTTCCTTCCTTGTCTGACTCAAGTTACATGTGACTTGCCGTAATCAATTCACAGGCGTGTATGGTATTTAAACTGCAATAAAAGCTTGAGGGTTAGGTGACACACTGTAAATACACAATGTATATCTGTTCTGGTATGCCTTGTTTATTCTTGATCTTATGGGTATGTAATGCATATGTGTATTCTATTAGATTGGCCCCAAAATCCTTTAGGTCTACATTGTATGTGTACACTTATTGTAGACATAGCTCTGAGTCTATGATAAAGGCTGTCAGTAATGTGCTTATAGTTGAGGTCTTAGAGTTTTACATGATAGGACTTTTCGTAAGTCTAGGCCCGTAGTTTCTCTATTGAGAGCTCTATGGGTGTCAACCTTGGTGAACCGCAGTCAACAATAGGTTTATGCAAATCAAGGTAGACGATGTAGTCAATGTATACTAGACCTCTATAGGAGAGGTCAGTCGCTCGTGCAAACGGTGACTACACACGGCAGATCGACATTGCCTCAGAAAAGCTTATATGCTGATCGTATGCTGTAGTATATCAGGGGAGGACAACACAAGAAAATGCCTGTATTGTGAAGGCCAATGCTCATGGTTAAAAAGTATCACAAGAGTAACCCTGGAACCGAGGAAGTCACATCTTGAAATGCATGCAAACTTTAGAACTTATGGTGGCTAGATTTGTTGAAATGGGGAGATGGTTTGGAGAAATCATGACGAATTTACACTGTTTCATCTCTTTGTTCAGCGAAGTGGCAGCTGATTAGCAGAGCTAGGCGCCCCCCAGACCGGTGGGCGTTTAAAACCGCTCCATATTGAAATTCGGAAGGGAGATATTTCTGTCAATATTAGAGCAGACACTGTCGATATGAGGATTTTAGTATCTGCCTGCCTCCAAATGGGCCTATGCTATTTTATTCCTCATGAAAATGACAAAGGGAGGGAAAGTAGACACAAACACATCAAACTTTAACTATCCTTAGAGAAAACCCAGGGCAGGTATTCTCCGACATATCTACGCCATAAAACAACGTTAACAGACGTGGGCGTCAAAGTAAGGGAAATAAAATCTAAAAAGCATGTCAATCATCGAAAATCGTCCCCTACCCTCCTGCCTCCAGCTTATTACCTCCCCCCTCCCTTTCTACCCTACCAGTACAACCTCGATCTCTATTACATTTTGCTGTATGGGATGTGTTGCACTGCCTTGTTTGATAAGGGTAATGCTCTATTGTTTGCGGCCTGCTTTGCAATTTTTCTTTCTATAAGCCACGTCTAGAGCTGTCACTCCTTGGTCACCCAAAATGGATATAACAAATCTTCAGATTTTAGCCAATTTCTTATAATCAACTTCCGCTAGTAACATAATTACTGTCAATAAACTACATAAACCACTGTAACAAATTAGAATTCTACAACACAAAGTAGGATAAGTGGCATTCATTAAAGTGGGCTATGGCTGATGTTAAATGCACGCCAACAAAGATATACCCCACAGTCTGACAGTTAGAAATCAGGGTTAGTGCACAGCTAACGGTATAGTGGAACGGAGCCCAGGGCCCCCCAGCAGAGCCCAGTAATGCAGTATGACAGGGGTCCTGGCAGGCAGCCATGGGCCCAGCCTCTACAACTAGGACAAGGTTCAGGGGTCACACAAGTCAATGGTGACCCAACATGCAACAATGTTAATGTGCGACTAGACCAGCAGCCAGTCTATGTGTGTGAGGGGGGAGGGGCATTCGGCTGGGTGCCAAGTACATATACAACCAAGTGGGAGCATTGCATGGGCTAGACCGTGATTTTCTGACTTTCAATTACGAGCATATTTTTATCCTGGTCATTCGCTCTCCCCCATTTTGACTTTCTGTGGTTTTATATGATTTCGTCTTCCTCCCTCTCATTTTGACATCGACTTTGTCTTCTTTTCAGAAATAATTATGAATAAGAAGTCAAAATCATATGCACCAACTGGACCATTGAAGACAGGTCCGAAGTGAAATGATTGTTCTGTGAGCAATTACGAAAAGAAGCAACTTAGAATGGGCATATAAAGGACCTGGATAGAGGTAGTCTCAGTCCCTGGAGGATTTTAGAGTTTCAAACTTGAAATAAAGAGAAAACTTTCATCACCTGAATGTTGGTCCTGGGTACTGCTCTTACCTTTCAGTTGAAATTTACAAAATGGTCCAACTTATGGACACATAACTCTGTATCGCTAGGGTATATTGCATGGGGCTGAACTGTTAGTACATTTTATGGACACGTCTGTGAATGTGGCTGGGTGGGGTCGGGAGGGGGGTTTGGGCTCTCTAAGAATAGCAGTCCAAATATCTCTTTTTCAAATTAGTGTGTCAATAGGCAGGTTGATTTACAGGCTAGTGTCTAAGTTTTTAAGTGCCCAGAGGGCAGGCTCTAACTAGTTGTGTGTATATAACAGGCAAAAATGGCAGTATGTGTGTGTGTGGGGGGGGGGGGGGTGGCCTCCAGGCATGTGCAGCCAAGCAGAACCATACATTATACTGGTCACGTGACCAGGTAAGGTGGTTTCCCTCTGTACGGGTCAGGAGGCGGAGTGGGTTTCACTCTACTCCTCCTGCACATGTATACATGTAGATTAACCATATAAGGGCCACATAGTGCTTTAATTGGATACGTCCATGGTAGGCATGATGCATACGTGAAAAAAGCGAGCAACTCACCAGGCTGGCATTCATGATCTTATGCCGACCCATTAGGGTTATATCAATCCCATGCTGGTTGAATGGAGCACTGGCGAGTTACTTGCCAGGGCTGTATCTATGCATTAATTGGACAATAAAGGCCATAATGCATTAAAGCACTCAGCGACCCTTGAAGGGTCAAGATTTATACAACTCAACCCATGCCTTACATAACGGTAAATAGTGCGTGAGTGTAAACCACGTGTAGCTTAAGCTAACCATGCCCAGCGCTGTTAATACATGTACCGCTGTGAAAGTGGTATAGGGTACAATCTATCTTTGGCCTATTTCACAGCATTGGGAATGTATCTTGTCTGAACGTTGATGTTTCGTTAAAATATCAAAACTAAAGACAAAGGTAGACCTGTCAGCTATCTGTACTATGCTATGTATATGTGACACGATCTGCGAAAAAGGCCCTTAGTGTCATATATGGGTAATGACCAAAATGTCTATTAATCCACAGATGTATTGTGCGAGCAGAAATGGACCCTGAACTACTTGATGCTCACACCTCGTTGAGAGCTGCTCATGTGACATTGAGTAACTCACTGATATTGAAAAGGTGGAGCCCACTGACATCCTCCATGTGACCTTTAGTATTTGCCACAGGACTTGAGGATACCATATATATGGTCTACAGGTCTACAACCTACCTACAGGTAAATGTGGAAGCTGCAGTGAGAAAAAGAAATATCAAAATACAACCCCACTGCTATAAGTCTGTAGAGTGATACTCAGTGGGTCCGCCATTTAACATTTCCTTGGGTGCGGTTACAATCACGGATAAGACACATCCTGACTGGTACCTTGTCCCTGGGTAACCATCACATCCAGGGACAAGCTTGTACCCAGCCTATCCGTTGTTATCAGTGTTGGCTGCTGCAACCAGCACCAGTCCCGACTAGGGACAAAGGTCTATTCATTATGCATTTCCCTAGAGGGAAGTCCTGAAGTTGTACTAGATCGTTTCATTATATATTATCGATATAAAAATGTACTATACGTATTAGTTATGCTAACCCTTATGATCTACAAACCTTTTGGCAATCACTACATGCACATACCAACAGAGTTCCTCAGGTACTGGACATGTGGATGGTCAAGGTGGGGAGGTGCTACAACATAGTGAATTGTAGATTGTAACGTCTTACCTATTCATATGGAGCATAGTTATGCCTACTACGATGGTGTGCTAACTTATGCATATACAGTAGTTTATGTATACACCTGCCTGGCAGTGCAGTGTCTTGGTGCTCCCTCCAGGGTTGATGTAGGGAGAGATACTGGGGCTTAAGCCTGTAAGCCTATATGGAAGCTATAAGCCCTACACCATGGCCACCCGCCTTGCTATCCCAATACCAGCCTGTTCCTGGACCCGAGAGGGATAGATGACCCACCAGGGTAAAGGTCACAGGTCATAGGTCAGGTCAACACCATGGGGTAGCCAGGTTTGGGTCATTTTCACAGGAAATAATTTGTTCTGGGGAATGAGCTCAGGGTTGACGTGTGTTCCCAGTTAAAAGTTGTGAAACTCCTCGGGCAAATTCCACTGATGTACCTACCCGGTAGGTCTAGCCTAGTGAAGTAGAGGACTTTGTCAGAGACATGCCACCAATATGTGTATCTCGGAGGTCTCTCGGAATACTAGGCTTTACGTTTTTCAAATTAAAAACATCTTCGTAATTTTCTAGGGAAAGTTTCGATTTTAGTGAGTTTGACATTGAAATAATTATGCACCAAGTCACAGCTAATTGATGATTATATCCTGACTACATTTTAAGGTGATAATACTAGTTAAGAGGCGTAGAGAGGTTTTATTTAAGTTTCAAGTAATTAAGTGTAACAGGACACCAGTAAGTAATGGACCTGTCCTCCAGGGTTCAAGTGCCCTCCTACAGGTGAGGTACACAGGTATACAGTACACAGGTGAGGAATGACCACCTTACTTACTCTGTACCTTTACGGTACCTCTCTATTTGCACCTGTAGTACCTCAGGTAAACAACGGCCATACATCCCTCAGATAACAGGCTTGTATGACACTCGTTTGGACATATATGGGCCAGTGATGCATGTGTTTCCCTTTCGATGCTGTCATCTACCGTGTTTTTTAATGTTTGCTTTAGAGTGAAAGGGTTGTACTTGTAGTCTACGATATGCATACCTATATCTCCTGCCATGGTTTAATGTATTCATGTATATATGTTACATTTACATTCTAAATAATCCCATCGATAGACATATAGAACCTGTTAAAATAAAACCTTCTCAAGTTGTACCGCGCACCTACTATTCATTTCTACCTACCTGAGGATAAATCCTAAGATGATCTTTTAGGGTGATACTGAGAACGGTAACCTGTTAGCACGGGCTCGGTTGGCTTTAACACATTGTCTTCAGAGAATGCAATTCATGATAACATGAAACTGTCAGTCAGGATTGGTCGCAGTGAAGTGTCTTGTTCAAAATTGTCTCAACTTTAACACAGGAGCAACCCACAGATTTTGGGGGACAGATAGACTATAATTCCCATTATTTAGAAAATGTGTATCATCATCAACATGCCATAACAAAAACGAAAAAAAATAGTAGACTAGCTCAAGTCTGTGTATCACTAAATTCCATGGTATTCAAAAACTCTGAATAGTATTGAACTTATTGAATGACTTGAGCAGGTTTATCAGTGTCATTATGTCACAATGGGCACTTAGAGTGGCATATTCATTACAGTTTTATGCATGCATATTTCAGCAGACGAGCAGAATACCTCTTACTTAAAAAAGGTAAATTAATTGCTCATCAGCTGCTCACAAAATACACAGTAATAGAAAGAGCAACTCACCTCTGTCCGTTGTTGTAGCCGCTTATTGAGCTCGTAGATCCTGTAGTCTGGCTGCCCCATGTACGGGGTGTGGCGCCTGTAAAATTGTGAAAAAGGCGAGTTGTAGAAGGGGTCCATATTCATGTTGACCATTTATATGCAGTACGTGAGTCAAAGGTCTACCACTCTCTACACTGAGAGGGACACGCACTGACCAGACTGGACAGTGGGCAGTAGTCCTCCTGCGGGTGGATGCTCAGGTTAGAAGGATTAATTCCTTCTGTACATGTATGTAGGGAATTGTCAACGGCCAGGTTCTAAAACCAGTACAGTAAATAAAAACAAGTTTATATTATATAGCACAGTTTGCACGGCTCAGTTCATATTGTCAGCACCCCACTTGGGCTACAATGTACATATACACAGTTTTGATATTTCCCTCATTTCAATTACATTCCCCCTTGTTATAGTATATACACGGCATTATACACTGGTTATATATTACAGTGGTGATCCAGGCAGATGTCCTGTCTGTATCTAGCCTGTGTGCTAGGTCTAAACCCCATAGGGGTTAAGGGTTTGTTTATCCTGGGCCACTACCTATTGGTACTCCAGGGAAGGGATCTGCCCCTAAACCACCTGCCAGTGTGGTAGCTTTAGGATACTGGAGCTCAGCACTGTGTCGACAACACCAACAATGTTCACTCCCTAGACTTAAGACATCATCAGTACAGGCATCACCAAAAACACCCTCCTCCTGTGTATTTGTAGTAGTAGTAGCAGCAGCAGACCAAGCTCAGTGTAAACTGGCTTTAGGCAGAACAAAAACCTGCCAGTGCTTTTCTGTTCCTCTTCTATCTCGTTTTTCTCTAATTTGTATCTCTCTCACCGTGAGGTAAATAAACCCTCTCTCAGGCTCCAGTTGCAGGGAACTCTTGCTGGTTGTTGTTTCTGCAGAGTGTATTTTGGCTGAGCTGTTTTTCCTTTTTCCCCTCCTCCAGTCACAGTCAGTTTATGACAATCCCTGGCACCACCAAACAACAACAACGATAGCAAGACGTCTATCAACAATAACAACAATGTCTGTGATGCAGATGCTAAGAACAGTACCACCAGTGGTCAGCTCTGGGAGAATATCTCACTGTTTGACCAGATGTAGGTGGTCCCTACAGTGGCCTATGGGAGTGAGTGGCAGCGGACAGTGTGTGGTGGTGGAGGTGGTGCTGGTGGTGGTGGGGGAGTGGTGCAGCCCGGTGGTGGTGGTGGTGGTGTACTGTGGACATATGCCGTGGTACAATTCGGGTAGGTGCAGGTTGGCTCTGTGCCAGCTCTCTGTGTCACTTGTGTATGTCCGCTCCAGACCAGAGTCTACCACCTCCTCCAGGGGCTGTATGACGGAACTGTATATCACCATACACCCACCGACTTAACCATTAACTCGCTACCCCTTCTCTTCTCCTTCTAGACCTCGCCTTATATCTCCCTGTCATCAGGGTGGGTAGGGGAGAATAGATCCAGGCCTGTGCTGGGTGGGTCTATGGGGGATGATCCTTAGTGGTTTTGGATCTGGATCATTGGCGGGTGTATAGTTGCACATACATATACAGGTATGTGGGTGTATTCATTAATGCCACTCACTATACAGACATGTCTATGACAGCAGCAGTCCCCTGGAGGAACCTAATACGGTGGGTGCCTTATGGGTGGTAGTCTAGCAGACAGGTGGGAGGAGATAGCAGCCCCAGGTGAGTTGACCTGTGTGTCACGTGTATACCATACACATACACTCACACACTCACTGTGATGGGGTGGGTACTGGAGGTGGCGATAGAGACAGACACACCTGAATACTACCTCCTCCAGTGATACACTTGAGTAATGTCTCCCCTACTGCACACCTCTATCACTCCTCCTCCTCACTTCCCTTCCTCCTGCCGTCCTGAAAGTAACCAGTAGGCAGGTTCTCGTATATAGAGATTAGCTCTCTGGGTGTTGGATGCTATCCCAGCCCTCAGGACATCCAGGTGGTCATACAGCAGCCTTCTCCAGGTGACACCTCCTCCTCCAGGGTCTAGCTCTAAGGCGTCCACGTGGTGCTGTGTATATCTGGGGAGTGGGAAGCCTATACTACACACTATGAAGCAGGGACAGTGCTCTGACAGTTGGCAGCACGTTGGGACTGCTGGTTGGTTGAGGTGGGCGTTTGTTGTGGACGCCCCCTCAAGCCCTGGCGGCCTCTGCTACTACTGACTGCCAGCCGGCCGGGGCCCCACGTCTTATAATACTCCTGCTGCCTCCCCCTCCTCCTGCACCCCCACACACCCACACAGCCCTCCTCCTGCAGCCTCCTCTGTCAGCATCTGCTGCCGCTGGTTGTGTTGTGGTTCTACTGCTGCATTCAGCTATTGCTGCAACTACTACTATCCACTACTGCTGCTGCTGCTGCTCTAGTGAGCTGTTACTGCTGCTGCTCATGTTGTAGCATCTGCCTCTGCCGTTTAGACTTGCCCCTAAGTCTTTAATTATATTAATACCCATAGGTTAGACTAGTTGTGGTTATATATACAATATACTCTTACCAGTGCAGCAGTCCATGGCTGGGAGTGGAGTAGACTGCAGGCTGCAGCCAGTGTCCAGCCTCCGACCATAGACTGGACATTGGACCCAGGCTCATCTCACTGGAGGAGGAGCTGCCAGAGCCCGCCCACCAGCTGACTGGGCGTGGAGAGGAGCAGGCAGCACGAGTAGTAGTAGGGGGATGGGGCTGTGCACGCCAGGCCCTGGAGGAAGGGGAGTGAGGGAGGCAGTAGTTGGGAGGCGGGCTGGGTAGGAGGGAGGCTGGGTGGGGCTGCCAGAAGGGGAGACCTGCACGGTGGGAGGGGGACGTGGGGGGAGCAGGCGGAGGGAGGCAGGCACGGCCGCCGTTACTCCTGTTCCTTCTGCACACACACCTCCTGCTCCTACCGTATAAGATGTACTGACAACTCCATGGACGTTAACCCTTTAAAGACGGTATGATGCTCAAGGTTCATGTTCCTTTCTCATCATGGCGCAACAATGCCGCGAAAGCCAACGCTGGACGCTGCATCAGTACATCATACCCACCATTCAGGGGCAGCATAGGGCTTTAGTGTATTATGCCCTTTTGAGGACATGATATATCTTAATGCATCACCTGTCCAACCTAAAGCATACAGCAATATAACGCTGGCGACTTCTTATAATTCGGCACTGAATTGGAACATCACGACCACAAATGGACTAGAAGTCGTCCTTAAATGGTTAAACTTTCACACAACCCACCCGTACCCATCCAATATGGCTATGGAGAGGCCAGCTCACTGCCTCTGGGTCCATCTGAAAGACCAGCTAGAGCTGAAGGCAGGTGACTCATTAGCATATTCCCTCTACATCCACTACCGTATTCTATTCCGCATTGGCAGGATACCGTGTCTCCACCATGTGAGAGAGATGAGAACTGGCTGTAGCTGGTTCCTGACATGTCTGAAATATGTTTTAGGGGCCATCAGGCATGTAGCTGGTTCCGGGAGCTGGTTCCTTCAGATGGCGGTGTTTGCCCTTTCACTGACAGGCCTCTACCTGGGTATTGTGAGTGGGGTGTACCTAGACATTCATTATGTCACCTGTCCAGGATTGGGCAGTGCCAGAATGGTATGGCCACCAGGAAATACTTGATTGGTTGAGTTGAAATCAGGTACTCTGTATCATGAGTCCACAGTGCTAACCCTATCCTGGACCAAGTGACATGAGAAATGCCCAGGTATAACCCATTCATAATACTTGCACCCTGCTTGCACCCTAATCTCGGACACGAGACTTGGCTGAGCTGGGTGAGGAGAGGGAGTTAACACGATTGGTACAAGCGTACATCTATAACTACAACTAGTTCCATTGTTGGTGTCAGACCAGGACAAATAATGCCTGTATAAGCCAAGCCCAACGGAACAATTGGAATTGTCCTATATAAGTGTATAACTTTTTTCAGAGAAGTAAAATATTTTAATTTTCTATCATAGACTATGGACTGTATAGTGAATAGAGTCCAGTCCCATAGGCATTTGAATGGAAAGGCTGGACAGAAATGTTGATGGGTAGGCGGGCCAAACCAGTGTTTACGGTAGAACACATACCATCTCCACCCGATAGCCGTGCCTAATGGCCACCATCTCCTGCACAGCACAATGCCCCCCCCCCCCCCGTACTGTGCAGGCTACATCACTGGGGGGGGGGGGGGGGTGAATGGCTAACGATAGGAAAGAGAAAGGACTTTATCTTGGAGTAAGTAAAACAAATCTGAGGCTGACTATCTTTTTCCCCTTGTGTTTCTTCGTGTTCTTATCTCTTCCCCAAGCTCCTAACAGTATAATCAAATCAATTAAACTGTTGCCGCAAAGTTTTCACCCCACCCACTACTATCAAAATACACACAGAAGAGACAAGTCCCTTATCAAACATAATTTAGAAGCACAACTTATATATAACTAACCACCTCCTACTTACATAACTAAGATTCTCCATAAAAAAGACGTTGGGGGGGACCCTGGCGGTGTTTTCTCAGAAGACCTAATAGATCTCAGGCTAGTAAAAGACAAATCGGCGCTGACAGAGTCTCGTGGCGGCAACGAGGTCCCTACCCACCTGGTGGGCGTTTTATGGACTAGAACTGGACGCTGCTCCATTGTTTTTACCGAAGTTCTTTTTTTTTTTTTACTTTCCATTCATTATGGCAGTTTGTCTGCAGTGAGACGGGGTAAAGTGCTTTATTCGGGCGCAGCAAAGCCACGCCTCTGAAATGAGCTGTATCCCTTTTAGTACAGATATATTCACATTATGAAGAAATGCTTGTCAGGTATAAAACATACCAGTATTTACCATACCTGTATAGCTATTGCCAAAGTGCATACTTTTATGCAGGCCTTTAGTGGATGCATTCATTCCCTTTGCACTTCTAGACACCCGTATCCTGACAAAACTCTTGCATACAAAGTTAAGAGTCCCTTGCACTGTTAGAAGTAAGTAGTGTTCCTGTACAGCAACTATTGGGGGCAACTTTGGTTCCAGTAAATTCTGCTGTAGACCTACAGTAGAATCTACTGTAGACACAGACCTGAGTTCTAAAAAGGCTCACATATTCAACATCTTGGAGATTTGAACCCCCAGGTTCCAATCCATAGTCCTGAACCATGACCACTACGCCAGTGAATCCTGCATGTCAGGTGCATTGAAACACCTCCTACTTATGTGTGAATGGTAATGAGGTCAACACAGGATCCCTGGGGACAATTTTAGAACTAGACTGTTCATGTCTTAAGGGATAATATGAAAATTGCCCTATTTCAGTAATGTACTAATAAGGACTGAACTACCATTAGTTGAAGTGTAATCTTGGTGGCCTATAGATGTTTTTCAAAGTAAATTTTACTATCTTTCATGCAGATTGTTGAGATACATTGGTCTTATCCTCTGCATATTTTCAATAGTAACATTTCAGTGTACCAAAATGTATCATACTTTAGAATTGCATCAGGAGAAATGTAGTTTGTGTGAGAGTTTCCTGCCGGGACTGGAACTGCTGACCCTCAGACTTCATCTCCCACGGCTCTACCGACTGAGCTAGAGGGGCAGTCACTATGTAGCCTGCATCATTGGGCTTTTGAAAAGATCAGGTCATATTTGAGCTGTGGAGTATGGTACTCCCTTCAACCTCTCTGCTCTCTCTCCCTCTGGTTGCTGGTTATGGGATTCGAACCTGCATCTACAGTAACAGAATTGTATGTGTACAGCAAAAGTTGCTGTATTATCTTTTACAGCTAAAATACTGTATAGTTACAGCACATATTGCTGTTCACGAACAACAACTTTTTACAGTGTGGCCACATATATTTTTTAAGACATAAATGTATATATATATATACTACATTTTCTAGAAACTATGCTTCGAGGGTGAGGTACAGTGAGAGTGTCTGGAACAGACGACATTTTGGCACGTTGTTCCCAAACCGAGGCAGACGACAATATGCTGCAGCGCCGCCACACGAGACGCCCATGATGCATTTTTCAAAACCTACAGCTCGAATTCCCCCTCTTTCGATTATTGTCAATACATATTTCTTGTCCCTCATCCCCCACCCTCCTCCTGCCCTCCCCCAAAACCTCCCTTCCCCAAAACTCTCCTTCGCTACGTCTCGGCTGGTTGTTTGCCTCGCTGTATGCTGAGTGTAGTGAGGTCGCCGGGACCAGGCAGGATTAATCCTTTAGGAAAATTAAGCACCAGCGGCTGCAGCCACACATCACCCCACCTAGACCCCCCCCCCCTCCCCCTATACCACCATACCCGCCCATATTCACTTACCAACATATATATCAGAGGGGTAAAATATGCATAAAAATATTGGCCATGGGGTTAATACCACTGGGGTTGAGCATCAGGGTGGGGCTTAAGAGTTAATAATACTATGTATAGGATGTAGCTAATATCTGGGATCCGATGGGGTGGGGGTTATGTATGTGTTGTGGGGTGGGTGTGGAGGTAGTGGTGGGAGGGGAGAGGGAGGAGGAGAGGTGTAGTAGCTAGGAGGGTGGGGGTGAGTGTTGGGCGGGTATATTGATTGTCTCTGGGCATTATTCATGCTTCCGGCATGTCGCCTCTGGCCCCGCAGACTTCCACCAACCCTCACCAGGGGACGCCACACCTCCCCACGATCAATACACCCTCAAACTTTTCCTCATTCCCCCAAAAAATCAATCAGCAAAAAAACACCCCACAAAACATACATTTGTATAGATCACACATTGGGAAGCTTCACAGGACGGTAGAGCAGAACCTGTGCGGTATATCTGTGCAAACTGAGGAATTTATTTTAGGATTTACCCACGAGAATTAAAGCACCAAAAATGTATGGTTTTGAAATATTACTTGGAATATCTTCTTCTTTCCATCACTCTTTGTTTTGTTTAGTTTATATTTCAGGATGAAGTATAGCCCCCCCATGGGTCTATACGTTGTCATACGTCAGTCTGACACTAGATTCTAACGTATAGTGCAGTATCAATTCTCATAGATCTAGATTGACTAAAAACATCATATTTTTTTGCCCCTTTTGTTATTCTTAGTTTCATACCAGCATGCCACCGGCGTGCTCCTATATTTACTACCTCCTGTGTGAACTTCCCAGAACTTAACCACAAGCGTACCTTTAGCTAACCAGAAAAGGTGTTTCAATTTGATAAATCAGCCATTTACAGAAGTTATAATCATTTAACTTATTTTAAATGGAAAGCACTTTAATGCATCTCTACAGTTTTATTTTACTGTTAAAATGTGAGACGGATAGATAATCATTTTTATTCCATTTGTCACGTATGTCACTTTAAAATATCAAAAGCCTCGAGCAGTTTAAAGGTTTTAACATGATGACCCAAAATGGCGGTTGTTCCCAGAATCACCGCGCATGTGCCCGTGGACACTTCCTGCGAAGCTTCCATGTAAGGAGGTCTCTCTCATTGGAGAACTTTTTAAACTGAGAGACGGGATGGGGAACTTTTATGGTTTGGTTTTCGGCGCAAGCCAATTGCGATGAAAACAGAAAAGAGAGCAAAATCGAACTTCCGAATGAAGATGGTTCAAAATAAACCCCAGGGGCGGGCTAGGTGGGTGGGGGAGAAGAGTGGGTAATTCTCAGGCCCTTTCTGCTCTTCTCTCCCTATTTTAAGTCTGGAAACACGATTTCAAACTTGGAAACTGAGTTCTCAGAGAAAGCACCCACCCTCCTATCCTTTAAAACAATGGCAATGCACACAGTACTGTCTTCCTGTGCAATGTCAGCACTAATATTGCGGTTATTTTGATCACTTGCCCATCCTTCCTAATAATAAGCTGCCCATACCTCTTACTCAAAATCTAAGCTTGTTCTCTTAAACATGTCTGTATGCCTAAAATGGGCGTCTACGATCTTTGCAGATGTTGTATTGCTACAACTCCATGCAAGCCAAATCCTTAAATGACAACTTTAAACCATATTGCATTTGGACCTTGTATCATTAGCATTGTGCACCGTGATCCTGCTATATCAACACACTGTGTTGCTACAGTCAATATGAGCTATACAAACTGCCCTTTAAACATGCGGCTCTGCTTTAATCATGTACAGCTTTGCTGAATTCTTTCATGTCTCCTACGGCGCTATAACAGACGACGAAGGACTATCTTTGTTATTTGTAAGCCGATTGCTGTAAACTATCCCAAACGGTGACACTTTACTTACCATCTTGCAAAGTTTCAGATCATATTGCTCTAGTGTAGCGCCATTATATCAGTATTATTGTTAAACACTTCCTTCCCTCTCACTAGCTGTCTAAAGCTACCCTTTCCTTTCGGCCAACCAAACCACCAAATAACGACAATATTACAACCATTTCTCAGATTTCCCCGCATCAAAACTACCCGGTCACGTGCTCCATCGATGACACGTTGTCATGGCAACACAAATTCCAGCCCCCTCTCACCTACTCTCCCTCTCATTCGCCTTTTTCATCCCCTGTTGGGCAGAGACAATAACAACGCAAGAGCATTGCAGGGAGTTTCTTAGTCGTTATGAGGGCGGGAGGAGGAAAAGTCCTTTTGTATTGGGAGATTCATTTGTGCATGCAGAGCTGGGCGACCTGCTGTTAAATTCTGTTTTAATGTGATTATAAATGTTCTCCCTCTCCTTTCCTCTCCTCCCCCACCCACTCACTGGCCCATCCACCGCCCATATTTCCCACGGCAGGTAATGTGGGAACTGGTAGTGAAATATGGGCCCTCCTAAATCGGGGAGAAACGCTCCATTAATATAAAGAAATTCAGCCACATGTTTTGTTCTGATCAGGTTCCCAATAACATTTTCATAAAGGATTTTAAAGAGAGGCAAAAACTATCTCGGTTACCATGGAAACCAAATAGTTCAGTACCTAAAGTAGAACTTCGGGAGAGTCTGCCTCTTGGAAGTAGACGACTCTCCTCTTCCAAGTACCCCCCCCCCCCCCACACACACACACTCCCATCCCTGGACCCCCACCCTCTACCTCCACCATCACCCCATACCCTACCCCAACCGAGTACATAGTCCTCCTCCCCACAACATTTAGTGTCCATGAAAACTTTGCATGATTTAATCATTATACATTGGACCCCTTCAGATTATAACCTTTCGCGAGCGGAATATATTCGTCGTCTGTTTATCCCTGCTCATAAAGAGGATTATATTTTTACCATGTCTCCCTCCTCCCCGCCTTCCCACTCCTCCCCCCTCCCAACACACACCCATCCCAACCCCTCCAGCCAACGCACTAGACTTTACCATGTTGTATTCTAATCCACCCTAGGATCAAACATCCTTATAGAGGCTGTAAATTTATAATGATAAAACATAAAAACACACAGGCCCTCTTGGTAGTGGAGGCAACAGTATCTTATTAGAATACCCCAGGCGTAAAAGCAAACTTATCCTTCTCACGAAAATATCAATTTTGAGTAAAACTAATTTAGGCGACCCGAGGCCGCTCGGGCCGGGGCCCGAGCCGGCGACGAAATATTAGCGTCGGGTCGCCTGCTACCCGCTTCATTGGGTTGCTATGGCAACCGATGAGATTGCTGGATGGAGGGGGCCGAGGCTGGGGGAGGGAAGGAGGGGAAGGTAGGGGAGGGATGGCATGGGGGGAGACGTCTTAACCATTTCATGAGTCTCTCTGTATCCACTCTGCTGACAATTTTTAATGTTACTGGGTGATTTTATTCTCCTCTATTTGAATAGTACGATGCCCCCGCTGCCAGCGAGTGACTTGCTCATGCTCTAAAACAACAGATGCAACAGCTTTATTTAACGAAAAAATCCCATTTAACCGTAGTGTTATTTTAAGGAGGTGGAGAGGAGTGAGGAGCAGCTCCATGTGACGCTGCAGCAGTAGATGAGCAGCTCAGTGGGCAGTGTTTTAAGGACGCCACCTGTTGTACAAGGGTTAAACTAGGATCAATACGGCGAGCGGCTGCCACAGCTACAGCGGGAGGGAGGGAGGGGGACTGAGCTGTAGGGGGGGGGGGGGCGGAAGGAGAGGTGGGTAGATGTCGGGCGGGAGGCAGTAGGGGGATAGAAGTGTGTGTGTGTGTGGGGGGGGGGGGGGGGCTGGCAGGCGAGCTAGCGAACGAGGCAGGGGAGAGAGGGGGGCAGGTAGGGGGGACGACTGGAGCAGAGGCAGAGGGAGGGGGCAGGAGGTGGGGGGAGGTTGGGGGAATATGGATCTAAGCCTGCTGTGGCCATGGTTGCCATGGCAACTTAGATGTGGTCAGCCAGAGCATAGTGACCCAGGCGGTGGGCAGTGGTGGGCAGTAGAGAGGGGGACTGATGAGGGAGGTGGGAGGGGGCACCTGTTAGGTCTATCTTGGTTTAGACATACTTTACCCTTCCAGATCCAACCAGGTCCACGCCCAAACCCTCACCTACATCACCCTCCCTCCTCACCACTACACAATAATCAACCCTACGCCCCTTACTTATCTAACCTTCCCTACACCTACCATACCCTACCCTCCTTATTCCAACCCTAACCTACCCAACTACCTCACCTCATCCCTTCCCACCGCACAGAACCCGTGTGTGGGTACATTACATACTGCACACAACCCCTATACAGGCACTGTAAGGGCTTAAATACAGGCGGAGCATTATCTGTAATGTGTAGGACTATGGAGAGAAGGGGCAATCATTAATTCCTTATAACTATATACATGTGTGGGAAGGGGACTCTGAAATAGGTACACATATATGGCCTTAGGTATCATTCTATATGGCCATACTACAGCCTACTGTATCTATTGTATATAGTTATACAGGCTAGTACAATCATTTAATTTGTGAAGAGGGGGTGTTGCCTGAATGACATATTAATCTATATCGGTATTGTCTGCTGTAAGTGACTAGGTTGGTAAGGTATGGATTAGATGGTTGTGGGGTTGTTACATGGGAGAGGGGTGGATGAGGGGGAGGGTGTCGGCGGGGGGGGGGGGGGGTCTTTACTTATCTCACATCCTAAAAGTTTGTGCATGAATTTCTGCATGCTTAAAAATGCTATCATATATGTAGATTTGAAGGAGAGAATAGAAATATGACATAAGTTTATGGATGCCTATCATTGGTGAAATATACCAATCTGGTATATATTGGAAGATATTACAGGGGCCTCAGAATTGTGTTTTAGGCTTGGAGCTTTAGATTTGTATAGTTGAATGATATATTATATATACATTAGCGACTATTTCAGAAAATGACCATTCTACATTATTTATGATAAATGAAAAACCAAGAGACAATTTATTGGGAACAAACTTTTGGATGTAGAGTATAGAAATACAATATATTCATGCCTGCACTGATAATCTTAACAGAGAGAATAAACCTTCCATGTCTTATAAATTCCTGCAGATCTTGTGTCAACAGGCTGTATTTGGTAATTGAAGCTCAGTGCTGCCACCTGCATGGAGACACTGTTGTTCTCTTTACACTAAATCTTTTTCTAGGAGTATTCCGTTTAAATGGGTTCCTTCGGACATTTAGATGTATATTATGGAGAATTGGAGATGAGTACCTGTATACATACAATGAGCCTATCAATGCCCCTACTACTAGTTTATCATTTCCAAGCTAGAACTATATGCATTTTGTATCGCTGGGCAATATACCTATACAATCTGAACTGGTTTCATGTTCAGTAAAGGGCATTTCTTACTGAGTACATGTATAAGGTTACAGTTATAGGTTATACTACTGCAAATCACGTTCATCGGTATTAAGTCAGTAAAAATGCACCAGAACCAATGGGCAGATTCAATATACTACTCACATAATTTATTGTGAATACGAGGCGGGAGTGACCTCATTGACGTGCAATTAAAGTGGTCATGGATAACCTGAATTAGTATTCCTACGTTAAACGTGGGACTGACTAGCCTCTTGCTATATTGTGTGTGTAAATGCTGCATAACATTTATCAAGCTTGATTCAGGACAGTAGCCCTAAGGCTCTCCAAGATTCAGAGATGGATCAATCTCCAACAGAGTAGTCTCTGCGTGCCCGAAGCCAAATTTACCTATTGGTAGATAAACCTTACTCTCAGAATGTGTGCTAGTTAATTCATTTGAATTTTAATCTGCACAATTTGCATCTGCTGGATAGCGATGCCTAGTAGGCTTGGTGAACTCAAGCGGGATGCATGTCTCTGGCAGTAGCTCACAACTGCTGCACCAGGCGGCAGCACCGGACGGTTTAGGCAACTCCTTTCATAAGTTGAGACTTTGGCAACATGTTCACATATCTGAGAGCCTAGTCTACAAACATATATTTTTCCAAGGAGGATGATAAATGGTTATTTGGTCTGTTCTATCATGTTAAAACAAGTTCAGGTAAATTGCATGTAGAACGTTGCTATGCACATGTTCAACTGTCATGATTGTGCATATAAGTTGCCAATCTAAATGATCACTATTGCCATGTATATACTATATATGTGCTGCAACCTGTGCATCTTCCTCATCGATCATTCCTAATAGAAATACCCAACACATTGATATTTTAAACGTTAATCATTTATGTTTTCCCTGACTAGATACTACATGGACTGCAGACGGCCTGGCCCGATCTAACCCAATCACTGGTCGCCCGATCTGATCAGAAGACACATGTCTGATTAGCCAGACTCAAACAGTACGACACCCCAGTTAGCAAATGACGCCTCTCCTAAAAGAGGGTGTTCCATTTTGTACTCCCGATTTCACTGAGGGATGAGCATCCCTCAGACAGATGGTCGTCATTGGAATACCGCCTTTACTGATCCAGTCCTACTGACCCGTCTGTGGGCCGGCTTTATACAAGGGAAAAAGGGAAAAATAAAGAGCAGTGCATTATTGGTGATTTGTATTATGGATATAAACGGAGGACAATATTGGTCAACACGGCCAGAGAGGACAACTGCAAACAGACAACGATGAAAAACACGGTCCGGAAAGCAGGGGCGACTACCATGTACCATCCGGTATATTTACAACCCACTACAAGCCCAACCTTTGCGTGTTTGCTGTAAAAACTCGACTTGTGGGCGCACATTGTGTGTATACACACAGTTCTATCATCATAAACAAAGCTCGTGCATTTTGCCGCCAAACATGGACCGAACAGACGACTTTTGGCCGCGACCATCACCGATCAATTGGGACAACAGTTCTGTTGCCTTACACCAGGTGGCACCACTTGACAGCAGGGCAGAGGCCAGTCTATAGCAGGGAAATATTCAGAGGGTCTCTCTGCGGTGTTCAGGTCTCCCATCATAGGTACCATTCTCCAAGCACAATCTTGCTGCCTACTGCATAAATTAACACACATTATCCAACAACGATGCCCATAACCATACAGAGATATATTGCCCGCAACGGATGGCGCCATCTCTCCTCTTGCGACAAAATTGGCAGAGGTTGGGTGACTGAAGGGGGTATTGGGTGGCTGTGTTTTTTTTGTTGGTATCGCTAGAAAAGCACCGGCAACGTCCGTTGTATGGGAAACAAAGACAGTTAGTTTTTGTCTTTCTATCTATGAGTGTTCATTGATTTCCAATTGAATATCATTTCGAAATACACGAGACAAACTTGTTCACTGCATCCCCAGTGCTGAATACATACATGGTGGAAAAGGCAGAAAACTTGTAATGTCAGGCCTATGATATCAGTCAGTGACTGAATCATGCATCATTGTCAGTGAGATATCTTTGACTAAAGCAGACGTACTTTCTGTCTGCGTCAGTTCGATTTCTTTGACTGAAGAAGGTGACATTTGGTGTTTCTAAGGGAGTGATCATTTTTTAACAACAGGGGGGGGGGGTGGTGGGTTTCCGCGCGGAGCGCGCGAAATTTTTTACACCCCCCCCCGGTCAAGGGGTCAAAATTTCCCCCACCCCCCCCTTAGGGTCGAAAATCGGCTCGCGCGCGGGCCCTTTGAAGCATAGTAACGCGCGGGCTTTTTGGCTCAAAACAGGTCAAATTTTTTTGCCCCCCCCCCCAAGAGGGGTCCAAATTTTTTTGCCCCCCCCCGGTCAAGGGGTCCAAATTTTTTTGCCCCCCCCCAAACCCACCACCCCCCCCCCTGTTGATGATAAATGATCACTCCCTAAGGTATCTCTGGCTGAGGCAGATACAGGTGTGCGTCAAGTGAGATATGACTGAAGTATGTGCCATCTTAGTTTGGTGAGATATTTTGGACTGAAGCAGACACTATTTTGTGTCAGCGAGTTATTTCCAACTGAATCATGCAATATTGTTAGTAAGAGTGATTTAGTAAGGCTCTAGATGACCTTCACTCAAGAAAGTGACATTTCATGTTGGTGATATATCTCAGAGTCTGACTTAGCAAACAAGGGCGTGTCAGTGAGATATCTTTGATTAAAGCTAGCACTATCTCGTTTCAGTGAGATATCTTTGACTGGGGTGACATTTGGTGTCAGTGAGATATCAGACAAAGTTTATCACTGTTTATGTGGTGGTAAAGGCGTTTTAGACGACCATAAAAAACGACTACCGTATATTCTCGCATATAAACCACCACTTTTACAAAAACAAAAACGTCCAGTGCGGGTTATACAATATTCTCAAATATAGTTGAGGGTTATACAAGGTTTTGGAAGTATGGTAAGTACTAAAGTAATACTTCACAGACCTCAGGTGCGGTGTTTACACTATACGCAAAGTCTAGGTGCGGGTAGTACGCAAGACCCCGATAATATGCACGAATTTAAGGTAACATACTAAGGTGGGTAGTTAGTGTGCATGCCAGGAGTCCATCATACCCCACCAGGTCTGCTGCCTCCTCATGTCAGGACACAGTGCTGGAGGAGCCGCACTCAGCAGTGCTTCCTTAGGACTTCCCTGCTGCAGTTCCCACACTCCATGTTCAAGTGACATGTTGAGGACCAATAAAAACTGCCACCACTGACTTGACAGAAAATAGAAAAATTTATATGGTTTCAGCTCAAGCCAATATCAAGTTTACTCATGTTGAAAATACAGTAATTGCACACGTGTATTGTGAAAGTGTTAATTAAGACATAGTTAATAATCACAGCATTTGATTTCGTCCAGTATATTAAATGAGTGGTCCAAAATCAGGAAATTGCAAACGACGGTGGTATTTATGACTGACATTTAGACCTTTTTGGATCCCTGTGCGTGTTATAAGGTTCTCACACAGTCTGGTGCGGGTTATACACGAGATCCTCCTTATACAAATTTGAGGTATAATATGTGGTTTTAACACTATAACTGCAGGCAGGCAGGATGGTCTACATTTCAACCACAATAAGCTGCTCACCCTCCAAATCTGCCCCAGAGCAGCTCCCCTAAGGCCCAACACTGCTAATATCCACCAACACTGGGGTAGGGTAGGTTCACCCTGAGTCGGACACACACCCTGAGACGGACAGTGACATTTTAAGTTATTTATGTACATTACTACCTCTAGTGTTTGTTTTCTGGAAGGAATAACACTTTAACTTTACTATTGTTCACAAATAAACGGCTTAAAATTCTTGAATAACCACAAAATCTGGTGTCCGTCTCAAGGTATGTGTCCGACTCCAGGTGCATCTACCCTAGTAACTAGAGACAATTCACAATTATCAACTAGCGAGTCGCTGCGCCTAGTTTATCAATATGGCACAACTTGAGTTTCACCGGTCAGAAAGACATCAAACTAATATTAGTTCCAAACGTAATTAAACTGGGACTTCTTGTACTGTTTGCTCGTTGGTGGGTGAGAGGATAGGGGCACACAACGAAGCCGGCCATATTGTGAATTAAAGCCAATACATAAAGCTAGGGGGCCTAAAAGTACAGACGTATCACAAGCTCTGATTTGTAAAGTGAATATACTTCCATATTATATTTACTTAGCTATAATAAAATAGTAGAGAGGCTAAAGGATATATAGTGAGTAAAATTTATTACAGTTGGCTGTGGCATGATTGCCTAATGTCCAGGAAACAGTGTTACTCAGTGTTACTCTAAAACTTTCGGCAATGAAGTGAATTTACAGTGAATGGGATTGGACTATAAGGCAAGTTTAAATGGAAGACAGCATGAAAGTTGCTCTTATGCTATGAGTACTGTCCTGCAAACAGAGCAGTAGGCCTAAACAAGGTGTCAATTAATTGGGCGTGCTTGTATAAACCAATATACCCACGGGCAGACATCGCAATGTCAAGGTTTATAATGGTTGATTATGGTCAAGCCTCTTACATAATCCATCCATACCATCATTTGGTAATGCAGGCACAGTTCTATGCTGTGCAGTTACTTAAGACCACACAGGCAGCGTCCATCTTGCACCAAGGAATTCTTTCTCTACCCCCCCCCCCCCCGCTCCTAGGCACGTGCTCACCAGTCCATATGAGGAGAATACCTTAGGTATTCCAACAATACAAAGTGTGATAGCTACATAATGTGTCGGTCCTAGTAGACAGAGACTCACTTAAATCATGGAATTATGTGATATCCCTAACATGATAAAAAAAAAAGAAGATCAGTGCCCCCCCCCCTGCCTCCAAGGTAAGTTAATCTATACCTCTCCCATGCAATTGCAAGGTAGGCCTAGTCCTAAACCCCAACCTCCCCGGGTTACGGTCCTCCCTCCACCCGACTGGAGTGTCAATACACATTTTAGCGTTTGCAGAGTCCCCATAAAATCATAAAGCCTGGAATTCCCATCTTTTCCTTGATTTCCACTGATTAAAAGTGGGCATTTGCCTGCACATATCTACACGGTTTATACCATTACATTTTAGTAATTTTACATTTTCCCTGATCCACCATCCAATTCTGTGACTTTCAGTTTCCCTGACCATTTCTGTACATTTCTCCTTGTGTGACCCCCCCCCCATGACTCATGGAACCCTGGAACTGATGTCAATTAGGTTGGTATATAGCCAAGTTCTGATTTATGATAAGTGATCTCACCCTCCTGGGGCGGCGTTCCTCCTGTAGGTGTAGGTGCAGGCGGCACCATGGAGGTGGTCACCACGTGTCCACTAGGGTCCTGAGTCACACTGACACCTAGTGAGAGCGTCCGGCTACAACCACCTTCTCATCAAGATGATCCCTGATCAGTCAAACTTTGGTATTGGTGTTAATGGTTTAAAGCTCAGAGCTTCTAGTCCAGCAATACGTATTTTGCGTAGGAATTAAGACATGGTCATTAATGAGTAACTACAAGGTATGGGCTGCTTGCATGTTCTGCTGGTGTTACACGAGTGCTATAGAGGAGCTGATCAACAGATGCTCTATTGCCCTCCTGTATGTGGTACGGTATGTGCTATGTAGTGCTACTTGTAGGTGTAGCAGCCTTGTCTAGAACAACTTTCAACAAAGAAGCTCCTATCACAGCCAGCAAAGTTCTGAGATCCTCAGGAGGGGTAGTACCCATTAACGGTGACCATGTTTTCCTCCTGTGAGTTCCTCCTGGGTGTGGGCCTTATCACAAGGCGGGTTACACTCCTACATAGAACAGGGGAGGGTGATGTGACACCAATGTCCTCGAGTAGCCAATGGGACAGCAGGAGGCTACAGAGGTCTGTGTTAACTGGCTGGCAGTCTGGTGCCCACTGTGGCTGCGGCTACCACCTCCTCCCCTACCACTCCTGCTCTGTGTGTAGGGCCGGGGGGACTGGGGGAGTGCTATCTCAGCTCCTGCTTATCAAATCGCTCAGATCGCTGTGCGATAATAACCTATCGCCTCCACGCGCAGGGCCGTATGGGTCACGTGCTTCCACCTGCCTGCGCGCGCAGCTCGTGTACCCGCTTCCGGTATGTTATTACCCCTTACCACTGGGGTGCTACAAGTTGCCTACACTACATCCGTGACTACCTGCTCAGGTTAGTCACCGGGTGAGGACTATCTACATGCCATCAGCTCCCTGAGAGCACATACAGGGATGCCACTGGGCGACAAAGAGTAGGCAATCTTGGTAAATTTTCTGTACGAAATTTATATAATTTGATATAGAAATTCTAGTAAAAAAGTAGGAATTTTTGCAAAAGTATGCCTATTGGCATCTCGTAGTATCTGCTCACAGGAATAATCTGTCCATTCAAACCTTTTACCCAAAGTAACCAACTGGACTTTTCGCTGAAAACGGGTGTCCTCAGTCGCCATGCAGCCGATTTACCCAGAGTGCCTGCTGCAACTTCTGCAAAGTTTTCTGACCATGGGCAGTTGGACCAAGTACCACCACAGGCCACGTGTACTCAGTCACCCACCGGGAATCACCCGCACAAGAAGTCTTCAGGAGTTGTGCAATTTTCTTCTTTGCAGATCAATTGACTGGTGAGACTTGGTGATAATAATTCATGGCACACTGACAAACGTTAATCCAACCCCCTTACTTTACTAGTATATCAGATCAAATCAGCCTAGCTTTCTCCATGTTGTCATGGACACACGATACCCCACCGTTAGGTAGCACCATTACTATCCTACCACACCATCCACCAACCACTCACCCATGCCACCCCCACCCCCAACACACACACACACACACACACACACACACACACAAACTCACTCACATTATGACACATTCACACACAGAGACACAGTCGCGTGCACATGCGCACTTGCCACCATCCGGCTAGCCGCCATATCTGTATTTACCCTGGCGATACACGACTGGGCAAACACCAACGTTTTGTTGCACCTCCCCCTCCCCCACGATTCCCTAGCTCTAACCAGGTCTCCATAGAAACCACCAACCCCTCCCCCCCCCTACCACTCCTCCACGTGCCACCCTGGATGATGCTTGACTCTCCCACAGACACCGCCCGCCACTTTGCGCGACACCGGCCGTCCCAAATGATGCCCAAGTCGTCCCAGCCCGGGGCAGGGTTAGTCCTACGGCAACATAGCCTTGCACCTACACAACCGCTTACTACATAGGGACCATCATGTCTATGACTTAGATATCCCATTTCCTTTCTGTCATTTTTGGGCCAATATTTCCTCTATACTTCTTGTATAAACCCTTATACGATTTTGCCTTCTGTTTGACACCTTGTTGTGATATTTCTCCAATATGTGATTCTCTAATAAATGTTACAGTCTTGTGTGAATAAATCTTACTAGCTGATACAATTAACTATTTTACTGTAGAGCCATTGCTGTTGCTGGTTAAGCTCGGTCCTCTTTTGGCCTTTATAACAAGGCCTATTTTAATCCTAATTGCAGTGCATATGTAAACATAAAGTAAAATTAAAGCTGTATCTGTATCATTTTTATAGTAACAATTCTGTGTACTTGGAGACGGTGCCATTGCATTATATAAGTTAATCGTGTACTTTAAATGGGTACTACCTCCCTCCTCATACCTAGCAGACATGATACTGCTATAAAATATAAATACATAGGTAAACGTATGCCGACCCCCCCCCCCCCACACGCACCCACCTACATGTATGTCCTACCCCTCCCTCCCCGAACACACACACACCACCCCTGTAACCCTCACCCACCTCATTTACTGACCTCGCTGACCATTCCCGTTTCTGGACACCCCCCCCCCCGACACACACATACACTTGAACCAGCAGAACCGATCAGTTTAAGATTAGTTAGTACATAGTTACTATAGACTAGTATGTGGAGTGCCCCCCCCCCCCTCTACCACCCTCGTGCCTCTACATGGGTAAAATTCGACACGTGCGACATGGCGACAAGGGCTTTTTAAAAATCGACATGGGCGACACGGGCCTTTTAAAAATCGATGGACACAGGCGACCTTATAAGGCCCCAGTCTATGCTATACACATAAATATCGACACAGCGACACGGCCATTATTGCTAAAATCGACACGGCGTTTGTTTGTTTTGTCTGTTTGTTTAGTTTAACGTCCCACTGACAATACAGGTGAGACTTACTCAAGTATCAGTTTTTCACAAGTAAGAAAGTAGGCCGAAGGCCTACCTCGGATGATCGCGACATGGTCAAAACTGTGGGTGGTATGTGGGTACCCATGTCCAGGCACACCCTTGGCTGAACACCTAGCCTGGGAGCGGAGGGCCTCCCCGAACACACACACACACACCTCGTAACCCTCACCCACCTCACTTACTGACCTCGCTGACCATTCCCGTTTCTGGACACCTAGGGGCTAAGTCCTGGGGGTAAGTGCCCCACACAGGTGAGTGGGCAGTGTCAATGCTGTATCCTCGCACCTCATCCCCGCCCCCCCCCCCTCAACACACACACATTCACCCATTGTAGCAGGGGAGGGGGGATACAGCAGGCATACCGATAGGGGTCACTAACTTGGGCCGAGTCTAGGCTGACCAGTGTGTGTGTGTTGGGGGGGGGGGGGGAGGGTCCCACAACACCACACCGTCTTGACCTTGACCTTGACCTTGTACTGTAACATACTGGTCCAAAAACTATTCACCAGTAAAGGTCAGTTATGCAACCCACCTACTTATCCGCCCACTTGACCGCCGCTTACCAGACTTGCCAACTGGTCGTTCCGGCTCATCAAACCTGACTTTGGACAAACAAACTAGGCCCAAAGAAATGGTGATTTAAGGATCAAAATTTCTTATTAAAATAATTAAAATATGAATTTAATGTTCAACCCATGTGCTTCCGGTGAATCTCATCTACATGATGTCTGAACAAATAGATGATATCTGTTTGCAAAGTATGTATAAAATGCAATTCCCTAAAGTGTTAGTGCAGAAAAAGCTCCCAATTCAATTCAGTGCTATAACAGAGAATTACCCCATTTTTTACCACAAAACACTGAATATCACCAAAAACTTAATTGAGATGTGCACTTTTGAAAACATGTCCAGATAGATATACATGTTGTGCACACAATTATGACACTGAAAATATGAAAATGAGTTTGTAACAATGTCCAATTTGACCACTTAGATGACCAAACCACCTAGATCCAGGATCAGACCTCAGTGACTAGTAAAGAAGGTGCCATTCTCTATAAAGATACAACACTATAAAGATTAATGGCACCGTCTAAAAACACAGAAGCAGACGATTCGTTTGCAATGCAACATGTGCAAATATCAGCATAACATCACACCACAGCATCACTAGTTCCATCCACGCTGTAAGAAGCCTGTAAGAATTGCCATACTAGGACAGATACACACATTTAGTGGTTATGTTTTATGTTTAATAAATACACCCATCACCACAGAGGTAAGTCAAGTTGTGATCCAACACTGAGGAGATTTTCATAATAACAATGGAGTTCAGATGGTTAAGATTACCAATGTGTTTAGTATAATGTTAGTACAATCACACACCGGATCAAAAATATGGAAAACAAGAAAATGAAAACAAAATGAAGGACCAACCTTGGAATGGCGGTAGGCATATAACGCCTAGGATCGGAGGACGCCAAACTATGGAGAAAAACAAAAAGAAATACTTGGTTGGGGTGGAAAAAATGTTTCGGAATGGAATACAAACGTCATGCGAATTCTTTTTACAAAGGGGAGGCGAAAGAGTGAAATGAAAATGAAATACTATATGAAGTAAAACACATCTGAACTATTTACAATGAGTGTGTAGATAGCACTGGCTGACTGGAACTGGTTGCCATAGTAACGGGCGGTGCTGCCGCCTGTTGGACAGTTGGGATACTACCGATGGTGATTCTGCACACCCGACAGTGCTGCCACCTAGTATATCGGCCTGCCACTAACTACCTCTGTTCCTGTCCATAGACACACAGTAGTTGGTATAAGCGAATTACGTTAACCAGAATTGAGAGTTAACATTTAGGTGGGCTTTTTTTAATCTGAAAGGAAGACGCTTGTTCGAATATTAACAACATATACTAGCATATACCATACCTCTGAAATAAACAGTTTATACAAGTAGTTGTAAGAATTACAAAACAAAAGGCCATACATATACAAACATGAAAGCATTCGGAGTATGTCCCAAATCTTGCATGAATATCTTTCTTTCCACTTTCCCTTTAAAAAGAACCAGGAATAGGATTAACAACACGACAGACACAGGTTAAATTTTAAGTTCAAATAGCCATGACCAATTTGCCATTTCCCTATACTACTCATGGTCGTCAACCAATGACCGTTGCCATCTCTTTAGGACCATTTTATTATACTACTTACTCTTTATGTACACTTCCTTTTACAACTCATTCCTTAGGGCCACTTCCGTATACTACTCACAATTACGACCACTTCCTTATACTACTCACTCTTTGGGACCTCTTCTTATACTACTTACACTCATTCTGCACCATCTAAACAGATACCTGAAAACAGATTTCCTAATCATAAGCCCAGGTGGTCCATAGACATAATGGTCTTGACCGTATTACATCGAGATAACACTACGGCATAGTATACTTGAGTTGTGTACATGTATAGACTAGACTAATGGTGCATCAGTTAAGCCTTGATCAGCAATACAAACAGCCGAATTTAATCATAACCACTTACACCATCTATCAGGAAACTCCAAACTCCAAACCTTTCACCAACTAAGCGGTTACTAAGGACTGCCTCCAGTAAATATGGAATCCGGCCAATAAAGCCGTATGGGATGCTACGTGTACCATAGAATATATGCATACATGTACTGCGCTACATTTATATCCTATATATAATCACATTATATTTTACTGTCCGAATGCAGGAACAGGCACTGTACCATTTAGCACGTGAGCAGTTCAAATAGCCCTAGACACGGCCTCGGGCGGTGCGAGCAATTCTGAGCAGGTGCTAACGGGCCAGATAGGAGCAAAGAGAGCAGCTGTGTGGGCATTCCCCACCAGGGAGCACATCCCCCAGCACACACCCTCAAGGGGGCAGAGCTAGTCTTACACTGGGGTAATGTCCCACGAGGGCCCTGGAGGAGCTTACATTACCAGCCTAACACACACATATCCTCCACGGTCCCGTATACTAGCCATCATCCCCTGAGGGCGGGATACTAAAAGATACCCAACCCTTCAAGTGTTTCAGCCCTAATCTCAAATGGCACCCAGTGTATATGGCAGTCTCAGGTGGGTTGGTACTGTTGTATATGGACGAGCAGCTAACTGTGGGTTTTATATCTGTGGCGGCAAGTGGTGAGCAGCTCGTCTGGTTACCCGTTAGGGAGGCCATAGCTGTACATAGCTATTTTCTTAGAACGATGGGTGGGCGGGGTGGGGGGGAGGGGTGGGGAGGGACTGGTGGATTTTGGTGTAAGGTCACCGAGCTACCACCTCCCTCCCAGCTATGAGAAGGATCCACATAATCTCTGGTTTATTGGGGGGCCAACCCAGGTATTTGCCTCTCCCCACCCCTTCAAAGGCTCCAAATACCTAGGTCCTATGACATAATATGCAACCATTCTCAGTGTTTATAATGGTTCTGTTTGGTTTACTATTTACTATAGCTACACTATAATATTGCGCCTGCTGCGCGTCCCCTTTAGCCTGTACTGCTTACTACTGTAGTAATCAGCACGCCATGATGTATACCACGCGCACTATAGCTGCACTCAGCCTACTGGGTGTCATGATGCTGTTATTACGGCCAGGCTATTGGCAAATAACCTGATCACTGCTAGGATGGATGAAAGGGTCTAGGCAGTATTATTTGGGGCAGATTGCTGCGTCCACACCATAACAATCCGTATTCATCAGGTGTTCAATTTACGCGTCTACGTTGTTGCAGTCAATCTTATTTTTTGACAATCCTGTCAATGTATGGGAAGCAAGTTGACGTTAGAACAGACGTGAAATGGGGTAAGAAAGAGAAGTGAATAACGGGGTAGCGAGGAGGGAGAATTAGGAGGAAAGGCGGGTAAATGGGGGAAAGAGAGAGCGGATAGATGAGTAAAAGAAGAGGGGAAATGGGAAAGGATGATGGGAGGGGGCAGGGGTTGAGCAAGAGCGTGAATTCGTGGTGGTAGACAATATCCCACAGAGTATACGCGACAGATTAGTGAAGAATAGTTCCTTGTAGAAACCTTGTAGAGACCTTCGTGTATAATTTATGTATTTGCCACTTCCCGCTGGATGCGTGCGCACACAGCCTGCTGAACTGTCAATCATGGCTCACGTCATAGCTTCTCGGTGACCTAGATAGAAGACTACAGCCCCCGCCCCATGAGAACGACAATCACAGTGATCGTCACAATCCACCAGGCGACTAGACTAGACTTGCCCGGGTGTCTACTGGCATGGGGATATATTGGTATGATATTATGTTATAAAGCGAGGTAATTGATTTGAGTTAAAGGGTACAGCAAGGACGAGAGAAGGATATTGAGATACATGTACACGGTACCGTACATTTTAGACATACATGTATTACAAAAGTATGTATGTGTGTTGTTGTTGTTGTTGTTGGGGGTTTTTTTTGGGGGGGGGGTAGGAAGGAGGGTAAAATGTTGTATACATAGTTCTATTGTAGCGGCATGATAAATATCTGAAGTATTGGAGACCCAACCCCATGACATACAGGCTGAGATCACCTTGTCTTCATTTTCAAAATTCTTCCTTGCATCTGACAGCGACAGTGACATCAAATTCTCCGATAGCCCTGCACAAGTCTAGCACTAGAAGTAGCAGTAGCGGACACAAAAAGCCGCCTCTGCCTGCCAGTCAGGCCACGGTCGGGGGACACGGTGTATGATCCGTCCCTCGCTGGTTCCACAACGGCTCCAGCACCTGTTTTTATAGCTGCCAGGCAACCAGCGTAAGCCGAGTGACTCAGCGTTTTACTAGGTCAGAGCGCGTGCTGCGGCCTCTGGCGGAACGCAGCAGAACAAGACCGCGGGGGGAGCTGCTCCCTCGTAAGTCTCCCCAACCGGTGTCGATATGTGCGTGTTCTAGTGCCTGTTCCACTTGGGTGATACAGCTTACAAGTCAGGGCACGATATATTTGGGGCAACAGAAGTATCGCAAAAGACCAGCACAATGTAACTTCTGTACATGTATATACCTTACCTTGAACCCTTTAAGGGTCGCATGGCACTTTAATGTGCTATACCCTTTGTGTATCAACCCCCGTAGGGTCAGTATGTGGCATAAAGGTGCAAAGCACTTAGTCGGCAGGGCTGCATTAATGCATCGAAAGGCATAACGCATTAAAGTAGTGTGGGACCTGTAAAGGGATTGGTAACATCAGCCCACTACTCATAGAGCTGTGGGATGTTGTGGGTGCCCGGGTATGGCTGCCGTACGTGGACATGATTTGCTCGTGAGATAATATTCACAGCAAAAAAAACATTAGGGGAGGGAATAGCGGCATTGGTCTGCTGTTCACACAGCAATCCATTCTATTGCCTCAATCTGTTCATAGGTGTCTGTCATTTTCGACCTGGCGGCGCAGTTGCTGTTTGTAGATTACCATTGGGGATTAACCCTTTGGAGAAGGCATTGTGCCTCATCTGCTCTATATAACGTATTATTGAATACAAGGGGACAAATTCAAGGATTTTACGGCAAAGCCGTGGTGGCTTTGGGTTCTTATAGGATTGTTATGAACTACAGGTGAGAAAAAGAAGGGGCATAGATTTATGCTTTTTGGTGTTTCTGGGATTGTTATGCAATTCATATGTGATGGTTTGCAGCAATACTGCATGGTCAGTTAACTACATGCACTTAGCTAAATCTTTTTGATGTTTATTGGTTTTACTGCTGCTGGTATAACAATAGAATTCAATATGTACCAATGGAATCAAATAGGTACCAATGCAATTCCATCAGTGGCGATGCAATTTCATTGATGCCTATGCATATTATTTTGGCAGCCATCTTGAAAATTTCCTGTATCAGAATTGGAGCCTGAGCATGGATTCTTCACCCCAGAAGACCCTATTATCCATGTATCACACAAGGAAATCAGACAATCTTGGGTTTTTGGCGGCCATCTTGGCAGCCATCTTGGAAATTTCCCGGATTGAAAATCTGAGCCTGAAAATGGATTCTGCATCCCAGAAAACCCTATTATCCATGTATCACACAAGGAAATCAGACAATCTTGAGCTTCTGGTGGCCATCTTGGCAGCCATCTTGGAAATTTCCTGGATTGAAAACCTGAGCCTGAAAATGGATTCTACATCCTAGAAAACCCTATTATCCATGTATCACACAAGGAAATCAGACAATCTTGAGTTTTTGGCAGCCATCTTGGTAGCCAGAGGGAGGGAGCAGAGGGAGGAGGAGGGAGCAGAGAGAGGAAGAGGTAACAGGAAGGAGGAAATGGGGTAGAGGGGGAGGAGGGGAAGATGGGTAGTAGGAGGAGGCATAGGGAGGAGGAGAGGGCAGAGAGGAGGAGAGAGGAGTAGAGGAGAGAGGGAGGAGGAGAGGGCAGAGGGAGGAGGAAGAGATGGCAGAGGGAGGAGGAGGAGAGGGCACAGGCAGGAGGAGGAGGGGGGCACAGGCAGGAGGAGAGGGCACAGGCAGGAGGAGGAGGAGGAGGAGGAGAGGGCAGAGGGAGGAGGAGGAGCATAGTATGGGAATTGGCATTGACAGCTTGGCCTGACATAGGAGTCAGGCTGGTATCTATCCTTGCTGTTGACATCCACAAGGTACACTGGTACTACATATAGTAACTGAAAACAAGATCTAGGATAAATTAGTCTTGCACATACCTACAAGGACACATGGGGATACCAGTCCTATGCACAGTTTAAGGGCCAGCTAGGGCTTAATCTAACAATGAACAAGGGGACCCATGCTAGTCTTTTCTTGCTATTTCTCTCCAATACTGCTCTGTGGTGTAAAGGGCTTTGGGGACAAGGTCCCGAAGCCAATAATGATTTGATTTTATGTGAATATATATCCACTGTTCCCACTGACCTGGCCAAACGTACATTTCATTACACACGGCAATGTCTATATGTATATCCCTTATATTGTTCTACACTGAATATAGACGGAACCTGTTCATTATTAATTTTTACTGATCTGACACTTTGATATTTGATATATTTGTATATCTAAGTTGAAAAACTACTTGATCTACTGTCAGTCACACTAGTCCTGTATTATGGTATCTCTGTGTAGTATGGGGATATAGATGGGGGGGGGGGTCCCCATGGCGCATGTCGATTTTAAGAAATGGCCATGTCACATGTCAATGTCGCTTAAGAATCCCCATGTCCCATGTCGATTTTAAGAATTGCTCATGTCCCCTGTCACTATCTTTTCGAACCTCATGTCGCATGTCACTAAGCTCCATGTCGCATGACGATTTTAAGAAATGGCCATGTCGCCATGTCAAATTTAGCCATCCACCCCCATTAGTATGTAGAGACTGCCACTGCCCATTTTAACATACAGATTCACAGAGATTAGAAGTTTGAACAGTAACAATCACAAAATCCAACAATATATGCCCTACTTTCTGTATGGCTACATTTTACAATATACACCAACAATGGAAAAGCATGCATGTTTACACCATTTCTCAAATATTCCCATGATTCTTTCTGAGCTAATGTTCACAAATTCAATTTAAAGATAGTTCAACTGCCTGACATCAATAGATTGCCATAGGCTACCAGCCATTGGGTAGAGATATTTCTATTGAGCACTAGATCCATCAAAGGAATGATAAAATAGATACACCTTTAGTGCTTATGTGCAATGTCACTTACGTCATAGTGGGGTCCCGGTCCATTGGAGACGCCATGGGGTGTTGCACCATCCTCGTCATGGGGTGGCCCGGATGGCCTGGATGTGGGCCCGGGCCGCCCGGATGGCCCGGCCCTCCTGGGTGCCCCATACCGGGGTGCCCCCCTGGATGCCCGCCTGGATGCCCTGGCATTCCTGGCCCCGGCATCCCTGGCCCGGGCATTCCTGGCCCTTGCATTCCCGGGTGCCCCCCTGGGTGGCCTGGCCCTGGACCCCCGGGCCCGCCGGGATGGGGCCCGTTAAGCGGCCCTCCCATCTGTGGGTGTGGGCCCGGCTGCCCCGGCATGCCCATACCACCTGGGTGTCCAGGTGACTGTCCCGGCCCGCCCGGCCCACCGGGCATCTGCTGCGGTGGGCCAGGGGTGCCAGGAGTGCCAGGACCGCTCATTCCCATCGGCCCCCCGGGGTGTGGACCTGACATGGACACCGGGGGGCCTCCCATATGCTGCGCCTGTTGCTGGGGGCCGCCCGGGTGGCCGCCCGGATGGCCCTGTGGGTACCCCAGCGGAGTGCCCGGTGGGGGTCCAGGGGTCCCCGGGTGTGGGGACCCCATCCCCCCATGCCCCAGGCTAGGGGAAGCCAGGGTGGCGGCTGAGTCGGGAATCGGGGCGGTGAATCGGAGCCCTCAAGGTGGTAAGGCTGCAAATATACAAGTGCAACAATTCAATTAGTATCAGATATATAAGGTTAACAACTTCTGTGGCATCAATCTTTATGTGCAAAATCAATATCTTAAATAACCATTCTCATGTCATGACGTTTTTATTATTTGTGCAGAACTGTGTACATATACTTTTTGTTGATGAGAACTAAACAGTTTAATGATTTGAATTGCAATATGACGCTCAAATACAGTATGTACACCTCTACCTGAAACCCAATTGTCAACCGAGTCCCTGTTCATATAAACCCCTCAAATATCTGTGGATCACAGGTGATCACAGAAATTAGCCAATCCTTCACCACCAGTCCCGCTAAGGGGCACACTTCCCACAAAAGCGAGTAGGAAGAAGAGGTAACAGAACTGGTAGAATATCTGGTCGATGTTCTAGTAATGGTTGCAGGAAGGAGATATGTCAACTTACAGAAGTGTCATCTGCAGATGCAGATATCCTTAGAAACATCACAGGTATGATGATTTATTTTTTTGAAAATGTTTTATTTAGGTATATGTGCAATACCTGGTTGGTTATACAACGCTGATTTTAGTGTATATTAAAGAGATATTTCAAAATCCTTGCACTTATATAAAAGACCGGCCCTTATCTGAGCCCCAGTGCTTAATTTGATCCATCATCCCGGATTGTGATACAGAAAAGACAATTCACAAACAACCTAGCCATGGGAACTGTTCTATGAAGAATCGATGGCTGGAGACCCGCAAATCCCTCTACTAGTATTTTTCTCTTTCCTCCTGAGCCTAAGACCTCCGCCTCCCCCACCCCAGTCACCTCCAAACCTAATGGTCCATCACCCTACAAACACAGGAATCATTTCTCCACTCAGATTCAGCCACCATAAATCTAGAGATCCCTGCTTCACCCACCTACACCCACCGACCCACCCACAATAACAGACATGATACCAAGTTCCAACTTTTTTCTGATGATTATCAAAGCTCAGATGATTATCAAAGTATTTCTTCCTTATAAAAAGACTTTACCAACCCAAATGATAGAGGCTAAATTTTTTATAGATTTTGTTCCAAAATGCCTCAAAATGTACTATTTCAAGTCTAGACCATTATATTTTTCTTGGGGGGGGGGGGGGGATGCCCCAGCCCCCCTAGTAACGCCGCTGCGATTCACTTGCCGTGCGCAGGGGAACACCTGGCTTGGGTTGCCCACGTTTGGTTCACATGTCACCTACTGGTTGTATGATAAGGGAATCTCCTGTTGTAATAAAAATAATATAATCACAAGTTCAAGTTATTTATGCGTTAGCTTAATGCCAACTTAACAAGCAATTATAAAATTGGGGCCGATACTGATGGGGTATGGCATATTACGGTATGTGTTTTCCTTCCCCGTCATATCTTTTTACACACAGTCAATTCCACCTAGTCACGAATTCAACACATTAGTCCACTAGACAAAAACACTTTTGTTTTGAAATTGACAACGCCAATTTGTCACACATATAAAAAAGTATGCTTACAATTTTTTTTACTGGTACTTCACAGTTTTGAGATACCTAAGGTACGGTGCCTGTGGCAATGTGGGTTATATGAGCCTGCGGCGTGTTGGTAAAAGTGGGCAGATCAGCCGTCTAGCACAGTCTAGTACAGGGCTAAATTTAGCTGAAGCGGTATTGATCCCATAGAATATGGTTTTATGATTCATTAAGGCTTTGGATCATCTCACCATCCTAGCATATACATACATAAAGTCCATTGTGTTTGATACCGTACTGTTCAGAACGCCATAAATACATGTTATTCAAAGGTAGTACCCATCACTGTGTCTGAATGCTATGTCTCAATCTGTTACAGCGGCCATGCTATTGGTACATGGCAGCTATCCTGACACTTTCAAAGAGCCAAGTGAGCTCTCAGCGTCCCAAAGGCAGGGAGATTACAAGGCAATGACCAGGTTATAAATACATAGGTATACAGCAGACTGTGTGTACACCTCCAATACCCTCCATGTCCTTACATACAAAACACCTCCCTGCTCCGACACATATACCAACACCCCAACCCCCTCCCTGCCTATCGCAATGCACATCTACACCTATCGCACAACCCAGTCTAGTCTATTTCTTCTGGAAATTGCGTGGCCGGCGTGGGCCTGACGCCGGGCTCCGTCGTCTGATTGCGCCTGGCTTGTCGGCCGATTATATTGGCGTTAGCGGCCTGCAGCGTGGGAGCTGCTCTGAGCCGCTCCATGGTAATAGGCTGCTGCTGGTAGCCCACGTGCAGCTGGGCAAATGCCGCTGGGGTGCCAGCGGCATGCTGGTAACCAGCGAACTGGCGGCAAAGACGTTGGCGAAATGTCGTCTGCTTGCTTAGGTTCGACTTTCGGTAGTTGGTTGCAAGTGATGTTTCGGCAGAGCTAGGTCAAATTTTAAACGTTTTCTAATGGCGAGAAAATGTATGCTATGAGACGGAACCAGCAAGATCTTAGTGTTGGGTAACATTCAAAATGACCTCACGTATTTTGGGACCCTTTCTAAAACCCCTCAACCCCCCGTCACTATTTTGGGCAAATTAAATACATGTCTAGGGTTACATTTCGTCACCAAACTCAAAGATCCACCCCCTCCACCCTAGCTGGGGACGTCATGTGTGAACGAGCCCCTATATTGAGGGCTGGTTATTATTAACTCATGACGATCATCAGTCTTTCATACCTCCACGATTCATTCCACAGTAACACTTTATCAGCACCCCCACCCCCACCCACCCAGTCCATCCACACGTAACCATACACATGGAGTAAGTGGTCATGTTATTAGCTAGTGTGTTAGTAGTTCTTCTATAACGTTATGTTCGTTTTTACTTCTCTTTTCCCATGAGAAGCCGATACAGTCTCCTACCCGCTTCATCAGCCCGGCGGGCTCCCTGATTGGTCCTTCTCCACGCGCCCACTAGGCGTCGCCACTAATAGAAATGGATGCGGTCACGTGACAGGGGGCACATGTATATTTGATCACGTGATCACCAGGGCCGGTTGTGAACGTTAGTACCGCCCATCGCCGCTGTTACATGTGGCGCTGCTAATGAGGGGACGCAGAATGGTGTTGCGACACGCGCTCCTATTGTATTAATGCAGGACTCGCTGCCAATCTAGACCAGCAATAGCTCTACCACAAGTCTGGGATATATCATCCAGTCTCCTGGGAGTCTCCTCCTACACCCCCTCCACCTTCCCACTCCTCTGCAATGCTATTCTAGCAGGAGAGCAAAATACCTAGCTATTCTGTTTCTTTTACTAATTTGGGCCAAGTATTTCATTCTTTTACAAGCCCTGCATTGAATTAACATGATTATTAGGCCAAAAAAAGGTGTGTTTCAGGTTACATAGTCTGAAAATCTAGGTAGGGTAGGTCAGATTTTTTTTTATTTATTTATTTTTTTTTTTTAAAGTTTGGCCTGAAAAGTAACCAAAAACTGACTCGCAAACTTCAGCGCTGACTCTTCTACAACGGCATGGACTCGTGGACTATCAAATTGACTCTGAAATAGCCCCAAAATTGTTTTAAAAAGACAGATTGATCCCATGACATGAAAAGTACCTAAAAATTGACTCGCAAACTTCAGCGTTGACTCGCCAACACTGGCGTTGACTCAAATTTACTCTGAAATAGCCCCAAAATTACTTAAAATATACATATTTTAAAATTGGATAAACATTTCTAGGGTCGGCTCTGTTTTGCTAGGTAGGGTCGGGTAACCTGAAACACACCTTTTTATTTTTTTGGCCTTATCAACACATTTCCCCGTACATTTATAATTCCTTTTTCTCTCTTTATACATCTCCATTTTTAGACACTTTGAATAGAGTCCAGATCATTAGGCTAACAGGCCTACCAGTACCAGTACTTGCAGTACTCGGTATGGAAAGTGTAGCACTTTGTCTCACAACTCGTGCAAGACGGGAATATATTTTAGACTCATGCACACTCCCATTACTTCAACACTACAGGGGTCGTCCCACTAATGGTTCCGAGACTTAATTTCCCGCACAAACACCTCGTGATGGTAGGGCCTGGAGGCGCTGCTGGGTGTCACAGTAATCAGCTGGTAGCTGGGTGCAGGCACCGTGGGCGTGTTCTCCAGGGCGCCAAATTACCACCTAACCATGTCCTGCCGCCCCTTACACAATAACCTCACATTTTCTACTGCAATACGTTGGCCCTTTAAGGGCAGCATAGCGTTCTAACGGAGTTTGTCCTTTGGTCGGCATGATCCTTGGGTGCTGTATTCAGGCATCATGGTGGTGATACAGATCCAAAGATGCACCAATACAGAAACATAATTTAAAATGTTATGCAACGAATTTCTTCTTCTTGGGGAGAAGGCCTAATTTCCATACCCTGGTAGCTGGTTACTACTTAGAGATCAGGGTTCACGAGGAAAGATTGTTTTACCCACCTTTACTCTCTTACTGCGAAGCGCTTTTTTTTATGTTGGAAGAATGATTGTATGCATATCTTCATCAGTAGCTAGGTAGACCTAGTGTCCTGAATTCAGCCCCTTTGGCTGTAACATAGTTGACGGCACGTAGGTATGGGGTGAAATGGGGGTCTGCAGCAGGCGCCATGGGCCCTGTAAACACCCGGGTCAGGTTTGACACCTATACCATAATGAGGTATTGACACCAGCCCAACTATGACACCAATCTTTATCAGAGAGGGAACTCTTATCAGTAGTAGCTAATTGCTCCGAGCTGATGATGAATAATTCTGGAGGTTAGGGGGGGGGGGGGGGTATGCGAGTTGCTCATTATCTCATCTTGATAACCTTGGTTGTAATTGTCCGTTCAATAAACTTGTCCATAGCTAGGAGTTTAATTTCTTATCTAATATAAGTGCAGTGTGTTATTATTTATCCTCATGCCATCGAGCCCCATGTCAAATTTAACAGATGCTCATGTCTCCATGTTGAATTTGGTGGTGAGACCTGCTCATGTGGCCGGCTGTGGGTCATACAGCAGCCCCTCGTGAGGTGCGGCCGTTAGAACGGGTTAACCATCTGTTTCAGCCGGCCCCTAACTGGTGCCCACACCCTGTAATCGGCCGTAGCTGATCCCCAGTGGCCGGGAGGCAGTTTCTACGTGACCGCTGGTCACCTCTGAAGTGGGCAGTCAAAGGGGGTCATTTATAGGCTCTCTGCCAAGTGGCTGCATTAATGCCAGGGGTGGGATGTCGTGGGGTAACGTATGTTGGCGGCCAGGCATCCACACGGGGTCTGTATAGTAATAGTCAGGACTCGTATTGTAATGAGGCCAACACAAGTGTGTTTCTGGCAACATGGTCAGAACAGTTAGGCTAGGTAGGTTGTTTTTCTTGTTAAAAAGCAATAGCTTGAGGTCAGGACACTGAAAAAAATTGAAAGATTGTTCTTCCTGACCAAAAATTCGCTCACATCTAGAATGATATCGTTTTTTAAATATGTAATTGCATGTATGTTTAAATTCCCATAACTGGGGAAAAAGGCTAGGGTCGGTCCTTTTTTTTTGAGATAAGGTCGGGTTGCCTGAAACCTTTCTTTTTAGCCTGACGGCCAACGGCGTAGCAATGTCAGCTACACACATGTGATATATCTTTGCTGGCTTCTGTATGGTCTGTTAAAGAACGTAGCCTTCCACTTGAGGGCTACGACAGTGGCCACCGAAGGAGGTCATCATACTCCCTGATAGTGATACAATAATATTGTACCGTTACGGCGTACTGTCCAAACACATCCGACAGTGGGGCATTCTAACGTTGACAGGTGATGAGAGTCTTCCACCGCTGTCCTTTTTTTAAAGTTTATAAATGTATTTTATTCAACCGGGGCATCTTTGAAGAATACAAATTATACCTTACGGTATACATAAACACCTAGACCAGTTTAAGCCTGTAGTGGGAACCATCAGCCTCAGCCATGCCTCAGCCATGGCTCCGTACATGGCGTCTTTCACCGTGTGAACTACCAGCCTACTAAAACCCTGCACAGGTTTACTATTAATGTATTGAAGCCAGACGCAGTGGTGGCGATGTGGGAGAGGGTGAAACTACCTTTTATCAGTCACTGCCAGAATGTGATATTACAAAGGGCTGTCTGCTTCTGTGTGAGTCTGTGGGGCAATAAATTGGTATGCCGCTGCAGCATAACAGATACGGGGTGGGAGAGGGACTTGGCGTCTGAGGTAGGAGCGTCAAAGTGCATTAGTGATTTCTATTTGATCGGGGTTGATACACACCAATACAAATCCGTTTTTGAAATGGAAATTTGAATCTCAAGCCATCTGGTTTAGGAGACCATAAGCTCGAATCAACCCGTTACAGACCTATTTTATTATCTCATATCGGTCTCTCAGAACACACCTCTATCTGCCGTGTCCATTACTGTAAACCTCACGGTTATCTCAGAACACAGCTCTGTCTGTAGTGGCCATTATTGTACACCTCACGGTTATCTCAGAACACACCTCTATCTGCCGTGTCCATTACTGTACACCCCACGATTATCTCAGAACACACCTATGTCTGTAGTGTCCACTGTACACCTAACGGTTTATATTTCAGAACACACTTGTACACACTTCTGTCTCCACTACTCTGCACTGTATACTTCACTGTTAGCTCAAAACATTCTGTCTGAACAGTGTCCACTACTGTACACCTCACGGTTATCTCAGAACACACCGCCAAGTGCCCACTATTGCTAACGTCAGTTATCTCAGAACACACCTCCTGTTACCCAGGAGAGTACCCACGTGTACACCAGTTGAGACTGATGGCTGGGTATGGTGATGGAGAAGATACCTCCGGCACCTCAGTACACACTGCCCATTACAAAACAGCCTCTCCAGGGTGTCTCCTCCACCGTCCTCTCACGGCACACAGATACCTGGCCGACACTTTACCAGACCATGGAGCAGAGTGAATGGGTACTAGTGTAATAGACACACGGAGGAATTCATAGAGGGTAAATATTACATGCCAGCATGGAGAACAGAATGTCCCATTATGGAGATAATTCATGTACATATGTATAAGACTCCTATATCTATACCAGGGGACAAACAGTACACTGACATAATATTCCCTCCCTTGCTTAGTACGGCCATCGCAACCAACATGTACTGGAGGGACCCATTTGTCCTTCTTGCTTGTACATGTATCTCACACCAGAATTGGAGCACATGTACAATGTATATGTATGTTATATGTACATTGAGTGGGTGGGGTTGGGGTGATCTACATCAGTCTTGTTTGGTGTATACACGTGACCAGTCTGCCCGCCTATTCCTCTAAATGGTCGTTTAGAGCTTCCTACTCAGCCTCTGGCTTATTATACGCCATCACTCCTGTCATATTCAATACATGTAGTAGCACACGTGTGTAGTACTAGAATCACATTATATATCAATGCTCCTTTAGTCTTTGTGTGCATTCCATTCTGTGTTATCTTATCAGCATGTAGGGCAGTAAAATAAGGGTTGATTCCGTTGTCCCCACCTCCCGGCAATTCTATGAAATACGTATTGATGATGGTACACTTGATTCACAATACGAAATACAAAACGTTCTCCTACCCTGACTCATACAACGACCTCTTGTGGAAGTAAATCAATGGTAAATCCTCCTTCGGGGACATGCTAAGATGTTCACCTGTGGGTGGTTGGTGAATGACCTACAGGAGGAGAGGCTGGGGGCTGACAAGTTCATGCTGACCAGCAGAGCCCCGTCAACGCCTCACCGCCTATTACCGGGTGCCGCCCGACGCCTCTGACCACCAGACTTAATTGTCCTGACCGTGGCGCCGCCACCGGCCACCGCCACAACTACTCAACCCGTTGACCCGCGCGAGGGACGACGGGAAGGGCCGGGATCAAACGGACGCCGACCGGAACGCGCTGGTGGCGCCGCGGCGCGGGCGGGATTGAAAGGAGGAAATGAGATCCCTTTTTAGTGGGATTGCGGCGGTGCGCAGGGAGGCACGGGGAGGGCTTAATGCCAGCAGACGACCCGATGTGTTTAGGGCCTCACGCGCCGCGCAGGAATATCGTTTCAGCCCTCAATGAACGGACAGGGAGTGGGGATTGTGAGGAGGTTGGTAATGGGGGTGAAGGGTGCACTGTACATGTAGTTGTAGGCTAAGTGTGTGTGGTTGAGATTCAGTGTTGTACTACCTGACGGGATGGCTCGTATTAGACTACATGTACTAATAGTTGAAGGTGTGTCGAGATTGCGAGCTTCTCAAGCAGACTGGTGTGACTTAATGATACATTTTGTGGTGTGTGTTTTTTATTTAAAAAAGGGCTTAACGCCCCGCCGCCACCATCTTCCTTGGCCATCCTGACAGACCATTTCACAGTTCCATTCCCCCAAAGCTATACATACTATATTCGCCGTACATAAGCATGTTGGACAAGGATGTATTACACCTCTAGACGTCGGGACCGCGCACAGCAATAACTGCTCCCTGTAGGTAGAGCTCCATGCATACTGATTGCAATGCTGTGGAAACCGTATGAGCCAGCGACAGAAAGGGGTCATCAAAAACATACAGGCATATGTTTTCCTTGCGCTGCAATATGTCCCAGCGCTGCAGAGGAGCCGAGGCACTTGAGGCAGCGACAAAGGCCCTGGCAATAGCCCGAACCGAGCTGAGAGACCGACTGGAGCTTCCAATTTGCACCTGCGAGTCGTATTTTAACCAGCGTAAAATGAAAAGGAAAACAAGCGATGTCCCCCAATCTACAACATGGTGGTGTACACAGGATGACCCGGTAAAACGCTATATAGCCCCACTTCCTCAGTAGCAGACGACATTTGCTCACCTCTTCTCTGCCGTTCCCGCCACTCCCTCCCGGTCACGACGCCCCTACTGGTGGCGCCCTCTGGGCGGCCGCCATCCGCTCGACCTTGACCTTGGCCGCTGAGCGTCGCAGAAATCCGTAATTGTGGAGCGCCGCGACGGCGGCAGTAGGGTGGATACGGGCGGGGCGGGCAGGGGAGCACAAGGTGACCGAGGTGAAATTGGCAAACAAAGTTCACAGATGGCAATCATGCTGCTTCACCCGCGCCCCTACAGGGGTCGCCACTGTCTGGCTACAGGAAGAATAAGGACAGGATGGCTGCAGGAGCTTTTTTGGAGCGTGCACACGACAGGGAGTGCATGGGCATTTAGAGCCCTTAACTCTAGTCTCTAGTATCACATTGAGGTGCTGTTCAATGCTGCTCACATGGCTGTTCTGTGCTGCCATCATTCTAGTTCCCGTGTCCCAGGAGCGGAGTTGCTCAGTGCTGCTCATATGGCTGTTCTGTGCTGCCATCATTCTAGTTCCCGTGTCCCAGGAGCTGCAGTCGGAGGGTGACTGTCCTGTGTTAACCTATTCTTGACTACACTGCTACTAACATGTAGTCTCTCAATTGCATGTAGTCTCTCAATTACATGCTGCTGATATGCCTGCGGCTGTTCTGTGCTACCCTGTCCCTAGTTCAAGTGTGGCTCAATAGCGAAATCATAGGCTCCACGTGTCAGTTCTGAAAAGCCGTCATGACAGGCCAAGTCTACGATCAAATTCCTCAACCATCAGTACAGCGTCAGCCTTGCTTTGACCAAGTCAGACTTCCCTATTTCATCTTCCTTTTTTTCGTGAGTAGATGAGATGAAACGCCTGACTGTGACAAGCAGCTCGGTGTGGTAACTACCCCCAGATTGGCTGGCACTTCAGCCAATCAGCTCCTAGAGCCATATCACATACGCTGCCACAGTGGGCCCAACCCATCTTTACTCTGACAGTAAATGCAGGGACCCCTGCTTAATCTATACAGGCAGTCTGAGACGTAGCACTAAGCACGTCTTGCTCATGTCCCATGTATTAAACCTCAGCCTTGCTATTTGGTATTCCATATATAGGTAACACTATGGATATATCTGTTATTGATTGAGGTAACATCACCCCTTAATCCTCATGCCTTCCTTCAGCTCTGTTCTTGATGTGATATTCAGATGCCCAGCTACCACAAGAGAGAACCCCATCAGGGACCAGGATAGAAGGATCGGAAGCTGTTCTTGTTCAAACGGTTATATCCCAGGGTCATATCCTAGGGGGAGCCATCAGTGTAGAGGTACGTTATTGCTGCACCCTGCCTTGGGTTAGATAATACAACTCGCTATGTGCCCGTTGCAAGGAGTCAGTGATACATTTTGTGTACCAATATTACCATAGTTCAGTTGAGTAGTACAGAGTTTCTTTGAGTACACACTATATCGGCATATTATTAGAAAGACAGGTTTTCATTGTTATGCCAAGAACCCATTGAGTCAAGGTCCTGAACCCTACACCTACGCCACCCTCCCCTGTGATTTCACCATATAGGTACACAGGCCTATACTGGCACACATATGATCGTATTGTTGAGGTCTAAAACCCATTTTCAGATCTATTCATGGCATGACCATACGGTATGTGAGTTATAGAAAGCACTTACCCAGACAGCTACCATAAGTCTTGAAGACGTCACATTTAGACGATGACATCACAGACAGACTGGCCACACGGCCGGCACATCCTCTGACGGAGCACCCACTAGGCATAGGCCCTGAACCACTACTCCAGTATACCACAACCTGACACCAGGTGACGCCACAAGCGTCTCCTGCGGTCACGTGACAAGGCATAAACTGTCGGCTGGTGTCCGGCCGATCTAGTGTAAAGACTACCAGCGGCCACCCCAGGATTGGGACTGGTATAAGGCTGTAGAGTGGGAGCGGGTGTAGGGGAGGAGGTGGTCCTTTCTCCGCCTGCCTACCCACCCCCTCCCCCGCCCTGGAGGAGGAAATGTGGCCATTACCCTGGTGGCGGCGGGCCTCCCCGGCGTCCATTGAGGCCACTCCGGCCGCTACAACATTACACCACAATAAAGCTGTCAGCGGCCGCCGCGTGGCGCTGCGGGCGCCCATTGTTACGTTGTCAAGGTGACGGCCGCTGCCGCCATGGAGAAGCCTTATCAGACGTGGACGGGGCTCAGGCCAGGCCCACAGGAGGCCCCTCCCGGCCGTCTCCAGGGAGGGTGAGGAGGAGGAGCGGGTGTGGAGTGGTGGGTGGTGACTAAGGCAGATCCCAGCTAGTTATTGGCCACCAGTAGTTGTCGGCTGATAACAGCCATACTGGGCCGCGTACTGCCATATGGAACCATAAGGCACGGGTGGGAGGACACAGTGCTTTCAGTAAAGTTGTTTGTGTACAATTTTAGGAATTTGGTTGTGGGTGGAATAAGAAGCCCTGAGGGAAAGGATGAAGGGCATGCTTATTATTTTCATCAGTTCCATGTGGTAGAGCAGATCTATATATATACTACACGGTATACACGTAGAAGCTCAACCTCAGCTTGTTGCAACATATGGGAGCAGGAGGCAGGGATGGAGAACATGCTGTCTAATGAGGAAGGGTAGTTGTCAGTACCAGGTAGAAGCATTTAGAGTATTTCCATATTCCACTAGGGTACAGGACAATATCGGCACGTATACAGGGTTGAGTTCTAAGAGCAGCCAAGCATTTGGGTGGCCTATAGAGTCTACACTGTTTAAATGGTACTGCACTGTTACTCAGTAATTTGTCATTCAAATATCATTCTATAACTGTGCTAATATGTGGCACGATCTGCGAAAAGGGACTTTAGTTAGTGCAGGGTGCAAAAGGTCCCTTTTTCCAGGGCATGTCACAAATACATATTATATATATTATAGTTATATTATCTCTGTGAAATAGATGTACAATCGCCGCCGGCCCCAGACACTACCAGACACTACTGGGCTTCTCTACCCCAGGCGCAGGCCTTACATTTTGTAAGCATACTGGTTATTACGTATCATCAATTGCTTGTCATGTGCATTAAGACCTAGACACAAGTACGCCGCAGTAGTCATAAACATATAGGCATAGGCCAACCTATTATGTCACATAGGATTTACTTACAGATCAAAATGTTAGTCACATTGATTCATCAGGGCCTATATCTACATAGGATAAAGAAGGGAGGAAATGGAGTGAAATATGATATATACATATACGTGTCTATCTATACAATGTATATATGCAACGAAACACATATAGGAGATCCTACCATTAAAGATATTGTAACCTTGTCTCATTGCATGGGAGCGCTATGTACTGATATACAGATGTTTAGGAAGACGAAAAGGAATATTCAGGTGGGACTCAGACGTGACCCTTTCATTAGAGACGGAAATTAAAGATACATCTGTATGCAAAGGCTGACTGTAGATATCCCTTGTGTTCTGGGGATATTGCGGATAAATGTAAACCCTGTATACATGGATGAAGGACTTCGGGACACCCTGTATATTTATAGATGTAACACTAGGCGCTATCGGGTGTTTCTTTCTATGAGAAACTATGGATATCCACATACCATATTCATATACATACATCCAGCAGTTAAGTCCTCCAGCTCATATGCCACAGCACTGAAACATCCTCCTCCATATACTACTTACATACCAACGTGATAGCCTGATAGAAATTGATATTTTCATATACTACTTACACATTCAGTGTATGGCAACATATAGCCTGCTAAACACCCAAGAATCCATAACTACCTGTGATAACATCTGTCCATTGAGTTTAATGTGGAACTCTGGATAATGTTGATGTCGTTAATAACATTGAAGCCCACTAATTCTATCACAATTTATACAAATTGTCAATTAAATGTACCTATCGATTATAAGCCGGATATAAGAATTCTCCGATTAACCTGTATGTTAATTGTATGATGATAATTATATTGTGAGCAATTACTGATGAGACTGAATGTAACATCCAATTCATATCACATATACAATCATCCCTAGAGCGGTCATGCAAGGAGACCAGCTGTACAAGTTGATGTAACCCGTCTCTAGGAAAAAAAACAAAAACTTATGAACTTGAACTTGAACTTGTGTGCGATAACTCATATTTGAATCGAGTACTGTATTCTTGAAAATCACTTTGTGAATAAAAAACTTTATAAATTCAAAAAAATAGCCTGATTAGAATTGACATTTCCATATACACAATGTACTACTTATACATTCAGTGCATGGCAACATAGCCTACTAAACACCCATGACTCCTTAGGCTCCTTATGATAGCCTGATTAGAATTGACAAATATTTCCATATGCTACTTACAAATTCAGTGCATGGCAACATAAACAGGCTGTCCCGTGTAGTGAGGCTGGTGAGAGACCCGCATCTCTAATGGCAAGATAGCCTGCTAAACGCCCGTGACTCCATAAGACTGCTTATGGTAGCCTGATTAGAATTGACATTTCCATATACTGCTTACATATCCAGCTAGATACTCATTACATGTACTTCTTAACCCACAGCGGAGGGGTAAGACAAAGGAGTTCACACTTTGGTTTGTTCCATATACCTTCACATAACCTTACAGCTGTGAACAGATAAGACAACTTCTAGACTGGGTATTTTTTCTGCGCCTTGAATTCCTGTGTGTCACTTTTTGATGTTGATTTGTACGTTATTCCTCACAGATTTATCACTGCTCTACATGTATATACATCATGCATACATCATACATGTATCACCATCTACTGTTATGTTCACACTCTTGACCGGCTATCTTCTTGTAGACCGTGTCAGAAGACGCCCCCCCCCCCCCCCCCACCACACACACTTATATCCGCCCGGTTATTACCTTGCAAGCTGTATGTTCTGCAGGAATGGACTGTCATGGTCAAGCCGCCAAGGGCTGCATTAATGCATCATGGCCATTGGTCGTCATGACGCATACATTCATGCATTATGACTACAAAGTGAAAAGCACATAAAGCACTATGCTGCCCATAAAGGGTTAATGGACAGGTCCTGCTGTCCCAGTCTGACGCTACTTACTTGATATGCCTACCAATCAGGCCCCCCTTAACGAGGCTGATCCGCCCTGGAGTAGTGGGATGTGCAGTGGCATTAAGGGTTGTTTTGACATTACGATGGTGATCTTAGCTAGGGCAGATGTCACACTGGAGGACATCATGACCATCATAGATGTAGTAACGATGTCGTGCTAGGAGGGGTGTTTTGATATGGCATAGGTCGAAATGCCAGTGCAGGTATTGCCCAATTGACGATATGAGGGCAGTGTATAGAGAAGTTGATGCTATCTGGGACAGCGGAACGATAACATGTGGATTACTCCTATATACGTAGTAAGAGAAGACAGGACGTCATGAGGTTTATAACAAGAGCTGTCATGACATGAGGAGGAATAACATGAGAATGGCACGACATGGGATATCACACCATGCGATACAATGTCAATATTCAGTGTTGCCGAAATAACATCGGCACATCGGCATTTGTCATTGTAGAATTGTAATGGCCAATGTAAGCAGAGTCTAGTAAAGATTTGTTGAAGAGAAGACAAAGAGCCCAAAATAGAGCCCTGAAAGTAGTCCTTAAGCAGAATTATAGAGCCCACACCGATGACATACATTCCCTAGCAAAAATAAATTTACTAGAAACAAGTCTTTTGGCACATCAATATTTAGCTGCATATAAGAGACAATTAAATCCAAAATTTAGAGACAATAGACGATTAAACACAAGGCCAAATAAAAGAAAAGGTGTGTTTCAGGTTACCCGACCTACCTAGGAAAACAGTGCTGACCCTAGAAATTTTTATCCAACTTTGAAAAAATGTTTATACTTTAGGTCATTTTAGGGCAATTTAAGAGTTGTTCTGATAATTCACAAGTCGAGGCGGTCGTTGGCGAGTCGGCATTAAAGTTCGCGAGTCAATTTTTAGGTACTTTTCAGGCCAAAGTAAAAAAAATATATAAAAAAATAAATAAAAAATCCGACCTACCTACCCTAGATTTTCAGACCATGTAACCTGAAACACACTTTCTTTTTTTGGCCCAAGAGCCTGGGATGGCCCTGTTCTCAAGTGCCACACCCCTCATTCAAAATCTTACACTAGGGGCCTAGAATGGAGTTTATTATTTGCCTGGAATAATCTTGAACCCGAGGATAGAAATATCCCATCTTTTAAAATGTTAAGAAAGAATCTCCCTGAAGAAGTCACCTAAATATCAATTTAAAAACTGGACTTTTGTCCTCCTTCTTCCCCCCCCCCCCCTGTTATATCTACTAATATTTCAGAATTAAGATATTAGCACAATGCTACTGACTAGAAATGTTGAGGCATGTTCAAACAAATCGATTGTTTCTAAGTAAAATGCTAAATAACATTTAGAAGAATCTGTGTTAGTTTTTCTACTACTACGCCTAGTCACACGTCAGTCATGGCTCGCCTACATGATTTCTAATCCTCATATAACATATTTGTAAAGGTCGCTGACTTCAATATTTTACTTCGGCTAAGATGCGACCCGTCTTTTGTTAAGCCACAAGATAACAAGGGATTTTTTGTACCAAAGCTAAAGAGATAAGTAAAGACAAATTTAACCTCAAGCTCTTACATCGACCACAATGGCCGGTCATGACCGTAGCTTTCCAATAGCTTTTCAGATAGTCCTTTTGGAAGCAAAGGTATGGTAAAGGCAAAAGGTATAGTAAATTCAACAATTAAACTTCCTGTGTGACCATAGCAATCTGACCACAACAAGAGAGGATTGCCTGGAGACCATGACAACGGCGGTTGGTTACGGCATTTGGAGCCATCATAACAAGGTAGCTCTGGCTAGTGTGAGGAAGGACCCCACATCGTTTATTTAAAGAAAAAACATTATTCAATGACTTTTCTCAATTCATGTTGGTAGTTCTCATTGAAAAACATCAATTTAAATTAGTATGAAATCCTTTTGTATGATATCAATGTATACATACTGGTTTCATATGGCCTGTCTAGAAGTCAAATGGCCTGTGTAAGATCTTACTACACAGGCCACATTGGCCTGTGTGCATAAAAAGCTTTCGATAACACTGAATCTTGAAAATGGTAATATAAGTAGTCATGCTATGGGAATATCAAGGCATGAGAAGGCACCAGTAGCTGTAGATTTCATCGTTTTTAATAAGCAGTTCTCCCACAATGCGACGCTTTGTGCGAAAGAGGGGTTGCAAGACGAAACAATTGTATTTATCTACGCTATGGAATTTCATCATTGAACAGCAGTAATGTTGAAAATCATGAATTGTACAATTTGATGTATTTTGGTGTTCTAGTCTGCTGGGATTTCCAAGCCCCCCCCCCCCCCCCCACGTAAAGTGACACATTTCTCATTGGATCTGGACGAATCACAAGAATGAACGATTTGAAGACCCAAGGATCTGAATTCAGATTTTAATCTGAGCTTCCACAGCCCTGCCATGTACAATATTATTCCCAACTAGACCATCCATCCATTAATTCTAAGAATATTCAGAAGTATATTAAGATACACCCCAAATATCACACACATACACCCCACCCCCCTTCCAACGACACACTATGACTAATTGATTATTAGTCAAGTGATGGTGCAAATGTCACATTACACAGGGGTAGACACTAACTTTTTCAACTATGGGCCACCCGGGCCCATAGCTCCAGAAATCTATGGGCCCGGACTTTTAGCTGTGGGCCAGGGGCTACATTTTACTTTTTTCAAAGAGAAAATCATATATATTTCTGATTTATCTATGTTAAAATGACACCAAATTCCACCATTTGCTTACTTAAAATTACACCAAATTCCTTCATTTGCTTACATTTTTCTCTTTCAAACGACATATGACATGACTACATTTATTAGGTATGTTCCTATAAAATATCTTGCAAAATTTCCTGTGGGCCACCCGGGCCCACAGGAAGGTAATTCTGAATAAAACTACGGGCCCGGATTCAAAATCACGGGCCATTGGCTCCCGGGCCAGCGTTAGTGTCTACCCCTGATTACAGTGCGCGGTCCGGGACATAGAAAGTACCTAAGGGCCAACACGCCACAAGCCATTGGCTGCCAGACCAGTGTAAGTGTCTTACACCCCTGCGTTCTATAATCACTGTAACGTGCGCAACGAAAAAGATATATGTACAGCAACACATGATTATTACCATATGTGTCGAATATAAACATTTAAAGTAGTACATAGACTACTGCTCGGCTCTCAAAAATTGTTTGTTTGTTTGCGTAGTTTTACCGTCCAGTCGGGCCGTTCTAAGAAATTGGGTAACATAGGTGTAGCTTTTCTTAAGCAGGGACAGGTCATAGGCTACCTGATTATCGAATCTATGCAAAAATTGAGATTTTGATTTTGTCCCTATCAAAAAGCGAGTCAATCGGACGATAAACGGCGCAGATACGGGTGCAACAATTTCGTCTGCACACGTTGACATCTCGCACAGTACGAGAAGTACCAGTGGCGCCACTCTTTGACGTGTGGCATGCGCTAGCCTCGCTTCCACCTCTCCTGTAGCCTCGAAACCATAAGATTGGTGTCCAAGGTAAAACTGAAAAGCTAATCTAAATAAGGTAGATGTTTTTTTCTATTATCCTGAGGGTATTTCTAATAAAGTAGAGGGTATTTTTATATGAAAAGAGAGAAATGCCAGCCAGATTAGGCTAAAACATCATTTCTCTCTTTCTGTTAACATTGGGTTCAACCTAAAGTTCATTTAGAGGGCAGTAATTTTAACAGTAGTTTAGAGTTTAGACAAAAGAGAGAAATATGTACCCAAAGATCACAGCTCAATATCATATGGAAAAAAATAGATTTTTAATTTCTTTTCGATGGATACATTTGTGCCCCGATCTTGCCCATCCATGCCTTTGGTCATCTGATGTCTATCTATTACACAGGGCCCATGATAGACATTCTCCTATGTAACAAAGACGTCTTAAAACATTGTTCAGTCGTCGTATATTACTCAGTTCCCCTGAGTCAATGAGTCCCTTGGTATAATATAGAATAGACAGGGCCAGTAATATCATCGATGTGATGTCAATTACCGGTACCTGTATTTTGTCAAACTGTGTTGTGTCCATTCAAAAGGTGGTATTACGGCCATATATGAAGGGCTAGTAATTGCTATAACTATATATATATGGCTAGGGGGTGGGGTGTCCATGAAATGTGTAGGACCATTCTGGAGTATCGTGTAAAACAGAACTGCGCGCTACATATATCCCCATCCCCTCGGCCACCCCCTGCCTTCTTTTGTCAAAAATAAATACCTGTTACATTTATATATCTACAATTCTACATCTGAAACGCAGTTCCATATTCTTCACACTAGGAGTCCGCTCTGCACAGGACACGGAGCTAAACTCTCCTTACTTTGTAACTCCCCATTATGATGATTTCTCACTCAGATAAAAGTCGGTTCCGACACAAGCTTGGCTTTACTAGACTATCAATATGTAATCTACTCTGCAAAGACCTACAAGTCACAGCATCTATGCACTTCTACGGGTACTGCTACCTATCTGAAATGACAACACAGTTTCTGCTATCATTTCTCTCAGAGCTTGCCTCTTTTTTCTCCTCTCAAAGACCAGAAGCTGTAGATGTGCATGTTAGAGTGTGACTGTGTGACGCTGGTGTGTCCTCCAGGTGATGTGGTTGTGAAAGGCCTCCTGTGTGAAGGCACTGCTACACACAGGAGGAGCCAGCCCTCCTCCCACGCAGGGTCACTAGGTGCACCACCCAGTCCCTCTGGTAAAACGAGCTACTCCCAATATGGGGAGGGATAGGGGAGGGTGAGCACAGAGATCATGGGGGATAGGGGTGGTTTTGGGGTGCGAGTGGGAGAGGGCATTTCTTATTACCATTGTCTTCCTATGTATCCATAGTTACAATGCTAGGTTTTATTCTTTTCAATTTTGAGTACTGGTATTACCCCTTCGGATACCATTTACTAATGAAGAACTTAATATAAATATTGTTCAGAACCTATATGTTCTCAGTCGTTATTTTTGCTGTATTTGTTGTTCAAACAGGGGACGATTTTCACTAAACGAATGTCAACCCACCGGTACATCGTATTGGTATTTGGTGTACTGGTACGAGCACATACCAGGCGCTAGTACATATCATGTACCATGTTTTGCACCACTGCTCTTGTCTGCAGTGGGTACATTTGTATAGATAATAATTATCATTTTTCACATGTAGTCTAGACTATGACAAAGATATACATGGTAGTTCTGAATTCAGGATTTCATATTTCCAAGCCCCTAGTAATTATCTATAACGTTGGCCGGCCTCTGTGAGGACTGTGTAGCTTCCAATATTCCATGCAGACAGATATGGGCGCTGACAAAAATACAGAGCGAGGCGGCTGTCTGTTGGCGGCGGGGGTAATATTGTAATATTGTGACTGACTAGGGGTGGGATGTGGTTAGGTGTGACCCGGTCCTACCCCATTACCCAGTGTGTGGGGCAAACAGGCATGTTATCATACTGGTTTATGTATAAGTCTGAGAGCCTCTACCTCACCACTGCCCCTACCCCTCTACATAACTACCACTGCCATTGTCACCCCTCTCCATATCCCCATATCACAGGCCTGGTCTGCTATGTGTTACTAGGGGGATGGAATTGGATTCATCATGCGACCCACTTATCATTAGACAATATAATGCACATCTCTACATTAGGCCTTTCATTACAGTTGCTCTAACTGCTGGATTATACCAGCGGATATACATAGAGTAATTACCGGGTATCATTATGTATCATATAAAGACGGGGCATAACCACATACATTTGAATCCCCTATTTATTGGGTACCGGATAGACTCTCTAACAGTGTTTTAGCGTGTTTATCCCCTTGTCTTAGAAATAGACCTGTCTATTGTCAGCACTTTTGTGAACATAAAATGGACTATTGGAGGTGTTGCTGGGAAATGGCATGAAACCATAATGACAATCAAAATAGTTTTACCGTAAAGTCCCGCACAGAAATCATGTTCTGTGATTTTTTCTTTCTTCTACAATACAAAATACAACTACCCGGTACTAAAACGTGAAATTTCTTGGCTAAAAGTTTTAATTTCCCTACTTAAGCCCATCAGTGCGAAAACCTCGTCATATTTTCCACTATTGATTATTTTAATTACTTTCAAATTGTGTCAGATTTTGTCAAATTTGACAATTTCATCAAAGTATGACATAGGCCTACTCATTCAGGATTCCTGAAATGACTATTCAGCAGTGAATTCAAGATGGCTTCCATCCTGAAATGCATTTAGCCACCCTTACTAAGCCATAAGGCATAATGCATGTTGATGAATTATTTATATAATTCTCTTTTGAAGTATTCAGACATGCCATGAATTCAAGAATAGGCCTTTTTTCCTCAAAATTACGGACTACCCGGTACTTTCAATTTCTACGAATAAAAATATTTTTTCATGTTCAGATAGGCCTACTGATAGTAAAATGTTGTTGTCCCTCTCATTAGTGTGCTATGTTTGAAAGTAATATAAATTAAATGTTTCTAGTCCAGCAGCTACCCTGATGACTCTTGGGAGTGGTGATTGTTCGTGTGCAGACTGCTAAGTTACTTGAATAGCCATGGATGGGCTGTATCACACCAATTTCAACTAGATCTATAACTATAGTACCATCACTCCTCTCCTGTTCCATTATTATCAAAACCTATTACCTCATAGTGCTGATTAGGAAGAGCCCAGAGACTTATTTAAAGTGACTATTCCCTAATTCATTAAATTATTGAGGCTGATATGGTTGAATACGATAAGATTAAAGCACCACAATTCAATCTAGGCCTAGCATATATAGCCCCCCCCCCCCCAGCCCCAAAATGGGAGCTAGAACAGTTACAGTGTCGCTGAATAGTCCATATTGCTAGCATTACGACATACAGGGCTGTAAGTCTAATAGAGGAATTTTCAGGGATTTTATGGTCCATATTTTAAAAGGCCATTTTGTAGAATAGACAAAAGCTTTGCGGCCTCTTACCTAGACAAACATTTTTCTAGAGGAAGTCAAGGACTTTTCAAATATACAAACCTATGGTAGAATCTTTGTACCGTATGTAGCTACCTATGATTTTATCTGAAAAAGCCTTTTTTTTTTAACTATTTGAATACAATTTTATATACAATTCTATGGTAAAAAAAAAATGCACTCAAAATTTTCCTATGTAGGCCCTAATACATTTGTATACCGGTAGTTATTTCTATTGAAATCCCGAACCTCCTCTTCAAAATGAGTAGGCCTACCGGTATATACCAGATGGCCCTAGACCCCTAAATTCGACACGGCAACATACCTACCGGGTATAGGCCATTTTGGGCCTTATTGACATGGGACATGAAGGAAAAATTGATAGTGACATGGGACATGGGGCATTTCTTAAAATCGATGTGGCGATGTGGTGATATGGCTTTTTCTTAAAATTAGATATGGCGACATGGCAATTTCTTAAAATCCTTTTGGGATTTTTCTTCTTTTTTTTTGTAATTTTCGGTGGAAAATATTATTCAAGTTGTAATATGGGCATATTTGGTATCAAATGAAAGCAATGGATCCATTGTTTTCAAAATCAAATTCCCCTTGTTTATTCTATAGGCCACTCAAAAAAAAAAAAAGTTTCTCATCACCAAGCAATGAAAAATATGACGAGGGCGTTTTTTATTTAATTTTTTTTTTTTTTACTCGGGGCAATTTTCACAGGGAAATTTGGACATTTCGCGATCAATTTTCAAATTTTAGTAATTTGGAGTTTATTGATCGGCAAAATGTGTAAGAATGCAAGCTACACCTAGCTAATTGCATTGCTGACAGCATAAGCTTTAATTTGATACCAAATTTGCCCATATTTTGGCAATTTTAACATATTTTTCATCAAAAATGTAAAAAAAAAAAAAAAAAGTTTCCCCCAAATCATGATTTTTATGATGCGCGCGGTGATGAGAAACAACTTTTTTTTTTTGAGTGGCCATAATTATAATTTTTTTTAAAAGGATTTCATAGCATAGGCCTGGTATTTTAATAGTTAAAGGAGCACAAAATCATGAATATGATGTTGGTGCCCAAACACTGTAGCAGTAGCCTACTGTAGCCTCAGTTGGGTAGGGGTTCCGATGTAACCCACTTCACGTACGGTAGTAGAAGGTTGGGAAAGCTCAACTAGACTAGAGTTGGGAGCCGTGGCCGAGACATAAACTGTGCAACGGCAAGTTTAACCCCGCCCCCTTTCCATGCCCTCGTTGAGTTAATTGCCTACCGATATTATGTGGATTCTAATCCAGCATTTATGATTTAGGCCTACCAATATGCATCTGATAGTCTGGATCGCTTAAACCTCAGTGATAACGTTGGGCTGTCCAACCCTCCTCGCTCAGTCTTTGTTATGATCGGCAACCACCCACCACCACACCGCGCACCCAAATCGACTACGGTCAATCAACACAATCCGGCCTCGGCCAGTCATTTTTCGCTGTCCACCCAAACAAGACTCGCTTTGTTTGGCTCTGCTCGGCTCAGCCGAACGGCGCAGTAGTGTAGCCAGCGATCGCCATACACAAACCACACGGTGAGCTACGGCTACCCTACACTGAGGCCGACGCCGTGGCAATATTTATGGCTGGGTTTCTAGGTGGGAATGAAAAGACAGCACTTGGTGCGGGCCCGAGTTGAGGCGGAGCTGCCGCCGCCATCGCCGGCCAGCCAAGTGTGAAGGGGCGGCGGCAGGGGGAGGCCAAGCCGCCGCCGACGCCAGCCTTGCTCGGCCCGGGAACTCCGCAAACCTACCGACGCCAAGCTCCAGATTGCTGTCAAAAAGCCCCGGGCGTGGGTCTAGGACGCAGAAAAATATTGTGAGGTGTGTTTTGTCAATGCTACATTGGTGTAAATGTAATAAAATTGCCAGATAACTTACAGTTTGCGTGCTGGAGGGAACGATCAGGGGCCTGACACTTTGGTCTTGTGTTGTGCACCGCGGCGTGTGGTTGATCAGAAAGGACGGGACGGAGTGGGATCCGAAATGGCTGCCGCGCACTGACTCCAGCAAAGACCATACAGCAGGATAAAATGGAGCAATTATTAATTTTCCCCAGGCAAGAATTGACAGGATCAAAACCAAGTTTCCTTGGTACTGCGCGGGCAGTCAATTCCATAAATACCCTAGCTCTGTGCTAACCATAAACTCGAAACCGACTCTAGTCAAGGCTTTCACATAGGGGTAATACGGGCTATGGGGTAATAAGGGACACTCTCATTTCAGACTGATATTTCTTTACTGAAAGGTAACACTAAGAAATCAGTTTGGGTTTTATAATAAAAGGTAGGCATCAGATCGTGTAGCTATATTGCAGCATTAATTATGTTGTTGGAGGAATTATTATTTGAATTATACGCGGAAAATAAAATTGAATGCATGGAATATTGAGGGCTGACATCTTGATTCCCAGCAAGCAAGGATACGTTGGGCCAACGTTGTACAACGTCGGCAGGTCGCAAGCAATTTTCTAACGTTGTGCCAATGTTGCTCTGACAACGTTGGTACAACATCGGTAAATTGATGTTTTACCAACGTTGGCAATACTCTCAGTGGTTTGCCAACGTTGGTATAACATTAGATAATTCATATCCTGCCAACGTTGGTACAACACTATATATCCAACCTCCACCAGAGGGCAACAAAGGTACCCGGTAGTGGGGCTCCTTAGCCAAATGATCGTTCATTTTGTGATAGAAGCATGAGATTTGGTCCAGATATAGTTTGAAGTATGCTTTATCATATCAGGATGGGAGGCCTTCGGAAATTTTATTTATTCAGGTCGATTTTGACGACCCAAATTAGGTCAAATTTAGAAGGTGTAAATATGCATATGATATTTATAAAAGATAATTCCATACCAAATTGCATTATATTTATCATCAAAATATGGCCCCATACATGCAATAACAGGCCCATTTGCTTAATTTATATAATGTGACCTAGTTTGACCTAATTTGACCTAGTTTACATATTGTCCAGTAAAAGCAGTGGTCAAAGTGAACAATGTTGTTGGAAAAAATATGTCAGTGGTTTTCCACTCTTTGATATGTCCTCTGTCAGGAAAAAATATGTTTGCCAGTCTGTGTCCCTGAAAAGTGTCTGAAATCAAACATGGCCGCTGTTAAACTAGGTCAAAGAGGAAAATCGTCATAACTATGGAACCAATCAAGGAAGAAACATGTTTAATAGCTCTATTAACATCAGCATTTCAAGATCTATCCATTGGCATTACTTCTGAAGGTCAAGGTCACATTCATTTGTTAGAAATTTAAAAAGGTTGCCATAGATGAGTAAAAAGTGATGAATTTTCATGTAAATTGAATATAACAATATCAATCTGAACATAAAAGTAGGTCTATCATAACATTATCTCTTTTTTTTATCTACACCACATAATTTAATCAGTATCATGTTGTAACTGAAATTCAAGATGGCAGTTATCTATAATGAACTGAAGGTGAGGAAAAGCTGCAGCAGAGAATCAGCTAGAGATATACAAACCGGTAGAAACTTAAATTGTTATGCCTAAATCTGTTTTGTCCATTCCCTATGTGTCAGCAACAAGTAAAAATCATTGATTGGAGTAGTTGTCAGTGCTATTTGTAACAACAGAAATTGATTACAAGAACAGTGAGGAAGTAGGTGATCACTCTAGAAGCATTCAGACAATGGTAAATTGAATTGAGAAACTGTGCTTATATTCTAGAAGAGAAAGGTATCAAGCTCTCACTTACTGCCTTCTAAATATATTCGGTCAATTTACCATGTAGGAAGATTCAAGCTAGTGAATAATTCCCTGGTGCATCTGTGCCACTTCAATCCAGGATGACATTTGATATAATATTGTAGTGATCCCAATACTTGGGTTGGTAGGCTAGGACTAGGGACTGTCGGGGAACCGTCCAAGTATCTGACTATTAGGGAACTGTAAGGATTGTATGACTTGCAGCTACCTCCCAAAGAACAACACAAGTGGTTGTACAGTTGTAAATAGCCTTCTTTATTCAGGATATAAAGATATATGAAGCACGGTCATGGCTACACTCAGTGTACCTCTAGAGACATCACAGATGGTATGGCAGAACCTGGACCAGGTTGCTTCTACCCAATGGGTGGATGGTTTATCTGGGGAGCAGAGTCCAGTCGAAGGTTCTGTCAGTGGAGTCTTCAGTAGCAGCTACCTAGGAAGTCTCAGTGAGTCTCCTCGTAGGTGGAGCTCCCAGTGAAGAAACTGCGCAGTTCTAGTTGCAACCGTGCCGGGTAGGTAGCACTGGCCGGTCGAGTTTACCCAGGCCAGGTTAGTAACCAGGCAGTGCTGCAACCGGGTAATACTAGCTGGGTCGGATCAGGACTGATCCGGTCAAGCTGGCACACCTCTAAGAGATATAGCATAATGATGCAGAATGGTACATCAGCCCACACTATACATGCCTGTTCAATAGACCCTCTCAGTATGCAAGTTGGCTCTTCCCATTTAACCATTTGAAGGATGAGAAAGTTCACACCTTAAAATCCTCCAGAGCACCATTTTCAAATATGAAATTCCTCCTGGATCTATGTGTCCCTGGAAGATAAATATCCTAAATATTCCTACACCTCAAAGCCCATAATACAACATTCATGTTTTAACCTTCCTGTTCCAATTCCTTGAACTCCTCCTCTTACCTGCTGAGTGGCTCTATGGACATATTTTACCAGCCATGTCATGCTCAACAATATCTTACTTCCCTATGGAGCAGTTTTCTCTCCAAGTAATACATCTGTTTAATGAGCACACTCCATTTCACTTGATATTATCAGAATATGCTAAATTTTCAGAGCTGTTGACATGTCCAGACTATAAAAGCTTTACTGCACAGGGTGCAGCTTAATCCACTAACCAGTGTCAGTGATCAACTGGTGGTTGTATGCAAAACTAAACATGGAGGACTTCATTGTTCATTGCATGTGAGAAAATACAGAAAATCGGGAAATTGTAGAAGATATTGTTTGTCTCAAATGTAAATCCATGCAAGCTGACATGGGTCATTGAAGTATCAGGAGTTTCACAACAGGAATCTAAACAATAATCAAGTCAATGTGCTAATATTACCATTTACAGTATCTTAGGGCAGTGAATGTCTCAAATGCAGCATGTGTTTATAGAAAGTACTGCTCCAGGGCAGTATCACAAACACTCTTTCCAGCCACCTCCCTGTTGGTTTGAAGTGTTCAGAGTAGGCCTACTGCCCTTTAATGGGCCAGAATCAGCTGCAATGACTCATGGGTTGATAATCAACAAATGAAGAGAAGTGTTGCTCATCACACATGTTCTCAAGTTGTAAATACCCAAGATACAGGTATTTCCTTGCACATCATACCATTAAAATATCTCATGTTCGGGGGAAATGAGTATGGGCAGTACTCTGGACAATATGAGGTAATACCAGTATTGCCCTTCTCAGAGTGCATCGATGCACTATCAGTATATCAAAGTGCATCAATATACCAGCTGTCTGGAAAATGGAACCATAAGGCAGAACTGATCAGTGGCAACAGCAGGGTTTAGTGTACATGGTTTGGGGTCAGAGCAAGGCTTTCTTAACCACTTAACCATGCTAAGTCTGACCCTCTGCTTAAGGTTTGCTGCTGTGTGAAAAGGTATAACCATTGCTGTGTAACACAACCAATGTTCCAAGAAACTGGTCCCAAACTGGTGTCTAAGGGGGGTAAGCTCTAGACTAATGTCTTTTATCAGTCGAAAGGTTTAGCTAACGACAGGGCATTTAGTGAAAAGAATTTGAGTCAGTCGTCAGGCCTATGCGTTTCTATTTAACTTACTTTTGTGCTTTGATACCTAAACCTATTTTAGGGGTTGCCAACATGGATTTCATCAGGGAGAAGCAAATGTCAAACTCATCAGGGAGAAGCAAATGTCAAAGCAACAAGGCTAATAACAATTTAAACTTCTACCGGTTTGTATATCTCCAGCTGATTCTCTGCTGCAGCTTTTCCTCACCTTCAGTTCCTTATAAATAACTACCATCTTGAATGAATTTCAGTTACAACATGATACTGATTAAAGTATGTGGTGAAGATACTTGAGAAAATAAAGAGATAATGTTATGATTCACTTACTTTTATGTTCAGATTGATATTGTTATATTCAATTTACATGAAAATTCATCACTTTCTACTCATCTATGGCAACCTTTTTAAATTTCTAGTAAATGTATGTGACCTTGACCTTCAGAAGTAATGCCAATGGATAGATCTTGAAATGCTGATGTTAATAGAGCTATTAAACATGTTTCTTCCTTGATTGGTTCCATAGTTATGACGATTTTCCTCTTTGACCTAGTTTAACAGCGGCCATGTTTGATTTCAGACACTTTTCAGGGACACAGACTGGCAAACATATTTTTTCCTGACAGAGGACATATCAAAGAGTGGAAAACCACTGACATATTTTTTCCAACAACATTGTTCACTTTGACCATTGCTTTTACTGGACAATATGTAAACTAGGTCAAATTAGGTCAAACTAGGTCACATTATATAAATTAAGCAAATGGGCCTGTTATTGCATGTATGGGGCCATATTTTGATGATAGATATAATGCAATTTTGTATGGAATTATCTTTTATAAATATCATGTGCATATTTACACCTTCTAAATTTGACCTAATTTGGGTCGTCAAAATCGACCTGAAAAAATAAAATTTCCGAAGGCCTCCCATCCTAATATGAAAAAGCATACTTTAAACTATATCTGGACCAAATCTCATGCTTCTATCACAAAATGAACGATTGAATCTATATTGGAGGCTAAGGAGCCCCACTAAGGTTGTATGTAGATATTTCTACCAGCAGATCCATTGTCTTTCCTCATAATTGGCCAATAATTGGGGCCTATTTGTTTTATAAAGCTTTTGAAATCAGGTGTACTCCATGTGTAATATATTATATTCTTATTATCATCTTTATATATAATATAATAGAATCCTGGCAATATTCCTATGAGGACACCCTTTTGTAGGCAATGGCAAGTCAATAAGGTGTAAATGATAGGATGATTCTATATCACTTCTTGGCTTTTTAAGTTGAGATTAAGGTGAAATGCAAATAAAGAAATGGCTGTGCCTTTTATAGTTATATAAAATTGACAGCTAATAGACCAATATTATGAGCAAACTATGTTAGACAAATTCTCCTAGTCACACATTGGATTTAGACCACAAATAAATGTCATATTTTGCCTCTAACCTGGTTGGGTAGACGTTGGCACAATGTCAACATCTGACATTGGCCTGACGTTGGGCCAACGTCATGCCAACATGACGTTGGCCCAACGTTGGCCCAACGTCAAACCAACGGCGACGTTGGCACATAGTAGAAATGGACGGCCAAAAAGCACTTGGGACAACGGAAATAACCGACGTCATGCCAACGCCAGCCGACGTCATGCCAATGTTGGCATGACGTCGAATTGCGTGCTGGGTTAGGGCCTAGTAAAGGATAATTAGACACATCATTATTTATGTAAGCCCCCTAAGCCCCTAGTTTGAGCAAAATGGTAATATTTTTTCTGATTTCAGATGCTAAGGTTTAAAACACCCAATAGGGCTTATAAAATTAAATATGGTTTGGTTATTTTCTGTGAAGTGTCAAGGAATTGACACTATTTGTGTGGTGTTGCGTATCAGGGGTGCAGAGGGGGTACCCCCCCCCCCCCCTCAGGTCGGAAAGTCGCCGAAATTAAGGGCTTAAAGTCGGAAGGTCGCTTTCTTAGACTATTTTTACTATAGCCAAATTCTTCCAAAAGTCACTAGGTCGCTTAAATTATTGCACCAGGTCGAAAAGTCGCCTGGAAAACAGCGCAGGTCGCCAGGTCGCCGAAAACCCCTCTGCAGTCACTGTATTACCCAACCTCATTTTTCGGTGGGGTAATATTATACGGGTCAAAGGCAATCCCTATGGCAATTTGTATATATTTTTTCTACAAAAATGTTAAGCTATATTAATCTTATTTAAAACTTCCACATGAAAGAGTGCCTTTTCAGAAACTACTTTTTTTCAAGATATCTAAATATAGGGCAAACGTGGGTAATATCGTGCACCTAGTGACGATATTAGGCGCCTATCCAAATATTCCTCACCAGTCTTTTCTACTGTCATTAAACATCCACCTGGAATATATGAACTGCAGGCCACACCCCTTTTTAAATGTCCTCTCTACCAGCTGATGTACACTGGTCATCAATGTACCCAAGGATTGCTAAGAATATTTCAAATCCCTGCTTTTATAAAATTGCACAATTATGTATGAGGCTACACAGAGAGAAGAAGTAGGATCACTGTAACTCTCAAATGGGAGTACAGCCCCGATCACTGAGGTAACTCTCCCCACCACTCTAGAGTGACTCCCAATCATTAGGGAGTCTTAGAACAGAGTCATTATAGAGTCATTATAGAGTTATTTTAGAGTCCTGCTAATGTTTAGGAGTCACCTGAGAGTCCTGGGGAGAGTTACCTCAGTGATCACGTCGGGAGTTACAGTGATTCTACTTCTTTTTTGTGTGTAGGGCTGATGAGATAATGTGGATTAAATTTTGTTTTGATATCTTATATTGTAAGAAAACCAGGTATAAATTCAAATATTACTAACTAGAAAACCGTTTGAGGATTTGACTGACAGGCACCTACATAGTAACACACTCTGATTGGCCACTCACTCAACTCAGTTACAGGGTCACACTGCCTGTGTACAATAAACAATACCATGTGGATGTGAGAGACAGTGGAAAGGGTGACTAGAATAATTCAGATTACTCTTAATAGAATAAAGCTAGATATGGCACTTTCACACATCCAAGTTAATAGACTAACATCTAATGGTTAATATGAAATTCAGACAGTGTCATTTTGATATAACTGCTCTATAAGAGGTGACAGATCTCTGTTTGGGTTATTTTATTCAAAGTTTAACTGCCACTGTCTGGTATGTGACCTCTGACCAGCTGCTCAACCTCCTCGCCTTAGCCAATGAGATGCCTCCAAATGCACTACCGCGGTATTGCAAGTTGGGGGTTTAAGAACAATTTTTATAAGTATTTCTAAAAAAATGAAATAAAAATTAAAAAATAGAGAACAAATAAATGCCAATTGCACCCCCATAGTATGGTAAGCAGGGGCCTAAAATCTCGTTAATTTTTTGGGTAATATCGTCATGATTGGTGTTATATCACTCACACCATTGTGTTAAATCGCTCACCCATTGATGTACAGTGTATTTTACCGTTTAGCTATGTCCGCGCACCTGTTTTCACACCTAAAAGCGTGAAAACAGGGTGCTTTACCCCACATGCTGTCACACCTGCATGGTTAGGGACAGCATTCCCAAAATGATAAATGTTATAGATGAGATATAGGGCTACCCTGTAAGACTGGTCCACTCATATCATTATGATTTATTATATTTTGTTTTATTTCATGAAAAGTGAGCAATATAACAGCATGCCTGAGCGATATTACCTCTATGGGAATTAGTATAGAAACTGCTGATTTAGCAAGTATTAAAAATACCAACTATTAGGTGCTTTTGTTCATCTCTGACTCCTGATATATATGTATAGCACATGTAAATCAAAGGCTATAAAATTGTATTAGTTATAACGTGTCTAACTTTTAAAAAAAAAAAAAAAGTGAAAAATGTGCCTTTTAGGGAGGGTGCGCGATATTACCACATGCGCGATATTACTCACATTTACCCTAAACTTAGTTCATTGTGAGATTTTTTTCATGTTTTAAATTTGCATATGGTCATGCTATGTGTGGCGGCCATTTTCCGAAATGGCAGCATGAAAATACAAGAAATTTCAGTGTCAATTTGCACTGAAAATTTCGGGGGTTAGTCAATGCTAATATTTCTTAGTCAACACCACTAACTTATCAGCATTATTAAATCAAACTAAGAATTTGCTAAACCATAACTAACTTTTCACTAACCAGCTAACGACAGGAATTCCACACCAGGTGACAGCACAAGCAAAATATGAGATATTTATCTATGTTACAAGATTGTAATTGCCCTTGTTATCATACTTAAAGGTAACCTTTTCTAATATTGAATATGATATGGGGTGTAACTTAATGTATGTATGTATCTACTAATAGGCAGATCTTTTTTAAAGACAGATCAACCTATTCCAATGAGGTTTTCTGAATGAAACACCTTTTTTGTGTTTTTGAAAAATGCATATATCAAAGACAGACTCAAGTCTCTTTATGGCCAAATCTAGAGAGCAGTAACTGTTATGTGGACAGACTGGCTTCAATGGATGGAGTTACCAGTGATTTCACAGGTAGCTCATGCTGTGGTTGATGCATATTAGCCAAGGCGATGTGCTGCTGCCACTGATTGATAATAGATGTACACTGTAAGACCATTACTAACTAATTACTAATAAATAACTAATAATTTCAGGCAATCCAAGGCAACGCTAACTTTTAGCTAAGCGTTTGCAGCAAAACGCTAAGATAGGATAGGAACTTTGGGCACGTAATTTTCGCTAATGATTGTACAAAAGTTAGTAAAATCTTAGTACAACCTACTAACTTTTGACTAACATTTGAGATTCATTATTTTCAGTGTGAACATCAAGGACAATTCACAATTTTTGCTGTTTCTAGTGGGCATCTCAACATAAATGGTCACAAAATAGCTTGAATTAAAGCTATAGAGGAGCCCCATGTAAAAGATAGGGTTTTGAGTATATCCTGACATCCTGCTTACCATGGAAACAATGTAAACACTCCATTTTTGCCAAATTTTGTTAAATGTAAATTGCACAATGGCGACCCATATTACCCCACCTAGGGGTAATCTTTGAAATTATTAACTACAGCCATTGTACCTTAGGGAGTTTGGGGTCTTTCTTCAACACAGTTAGATATAAAAGAGGAATGCTTAAAAAGTAGGTAAAAAAATATTTTGCTTATCGTCACCAGAAATTGCTTGAAAACCCTTAGGTGTCCCGTATTCCCCCATCTTCCCCTAGGCCCTATCTGGTCTGATCCATACTCTTTTCAGTTCAACTCACTTAAATCCCTCATTAAGAGGAGGCTCTCTGATATTCATATTCAAGAATACAACCAGTACATAAATAACTCAGACAATATTGGCAAGTGTGATATTCTTAAAACTTGTCAAAACAATTTGAAGTAGCCTATCCATAATTATGGGGAGCGCGAGTATCTAGGTCACACACATGTCATGGGTGTGGAATACTAAATTCAACATGGCGACATGGCCGTTTTTGGGCCTAGTGACATGCGACATGAGGAATCTCAGAGATAGCGACATGGGACATGGGCATTTCTTTAAATCGACATGGTGACATGGCTATTTCTTAAAATCGACAGGGCGACATGGTTATTTCTTAAAACCAACATGGGCAATTACTACGACAGGACCCCCACCCATGTCACTCCCCCTATATTAGAAGAATTATTACAAAGCTGCACATAGATTCTAACTGTACTCAGGACAGCTTATCAAGAAGTTATAGAGGGGAAAAAAGCATTGGATAATATGTGCACACAATGTAATGTTACATTGATATCATCCCTTACCGTGTGGGTAGACTACAGAGCAAGTGCACTGGCTTAACCATGGATAATATTTTTTCAAAAAAATATTATTTTTGATTTCGCCTCAACCTGGACTCATGAATGTAGAGTTTTTGTGTGTTTTTGTGTGCTTTTGTGTGTTTTTTCCCGACACACAATGTAATGTTACACAAAATGTTAAGCATGTAATACTATATTGTAATCGGCCGGAGATTCAAAGTGCCCGCAAAAAATTGTTATATCATCAAATAGGCCGGGAGCCATTCGACTGTATATACATTCCTATTATATAAAAACTGTGTATAATGCCATCAATGCTAACTCGGTGCTGACATAAATGTATCCTTGAGTTGAGTTGATTTGTTTTTATTGTAAACACATCTCCGGTTAACCCTTTAAGGACGGTATAATGCATTAATGCATCATGCCTTGGTCGTCATTATGCATGAATACAGCCCTGGTGAGAAACTCGTTGGTGCTGCATTCAAGAATCATGCCGACCCTACAGGGTTAAGACACTTGCGAAGAGTCGTCATGATGCACCGATGCAGCCCCGGCGAGTTAGTTTCCAGGGCTGCATTGGTGCACCATGACGACAAATGTCATCTTTTAGTGACATCCGTCATTAAAGGGTTAAGGACTATTAATAGTTTCACAATATAATGTACACATAAATCATATAGGAAGATTGTCCTTACATTAGTCAATAAAGTCATCTTGAATCTTGAATCTATCTAGGGGCAACAATTGACAGATGTCTGACCTTTGAGGAACATACCAAAGCTATGAGGGATGTAACCCCGGGATGTAACTTATTTTCTCTGTTTCAAACTGGGTAAAGTGAGATGCAGTCTCTGGCTCAACTGCAATCATCATATTTAAGCAAACTATTCTACCCAAGTTTGACTACTGCTCCTTTTTTATTAGACTCTGGTTTACAAAAGTGGCAGGAAAAGATTGGAAGGATCCAAAATAGGTGCTTGCATGTCTGCTCGAAGCATCAGATAAGGGGAAACTCGGTAGTTAAGCTCCATTGATCAAGACTGTGGGATGCCACTCTCCCCCCCCCCCCTCTGCAGAAAAGAAATGCTCACGTCTAATTATTATAACAAATCTGAAAAACTCAAGCAGAACCCAAACCCTAGAACTAGAAATGACTCTCTTCCAATCTTCTCCCTCAGAAGGCCAAAATCATAATTCTACAAGCGCAGTCCCTTCTACAGAAGGGCCCGTGATTGGAATAAATTACCTCCTCATATTTGGAGGAGGAAGCTGGTTCAGTAACCTCTTCTTCGTTGTAGCAATTTCTTTCTGCTCCCCATCAAATTCGTGGATACAGGTTATACGAGGTATTTACTGGTCATTTTAAAACGCAGATGTAGAATATACAATTTCCTCAAAGTCTAGATGAGGGTTAGGGAGTGTTCATTATTTATGGCAGGGGGGGGGTGAGCATTTGAGGGGGGGGCAATTTTTTTTAGGGGTATTCAAAGGGGGGGGGGCTTTTTTTTTTACCCTATTCTTAGGAGGGGGGCCTTTTTTTTTAGGGGTATTCCTAAAAATGTCGCGAATTTAGTACATTGAAATGTCGCGAATTTTGGTAACAGCCTGTGTTATATTTTACCAAATTACGTCAATATTTTCTAAAATTTTCAAAAATTTTCCTCAAACTCCCAGCAAATTTCTTACTGCATCACTTTTGACACTCAGAATAGCCCACCGTTTTGTCAGTCTTCAAAAAAGTGCCGGCCTCATGTAAGCACTGAGGGTAAGGGAGCTTCCAATTTATTAAGCACTGGGGCCCTTAAACTCAACGGTATGTAAGTCAAGTGTCTGAGGTTTGACTATTATCACTCACCAGCGAGTATCATGAGACGTTTACACTAAAACACCTTACAAATGGATGTATTTGTTGCAAGGTAGTAAATTGTAGGTAAAAAAGTGCCCGGGATTAAATGCATACAATAGTAGACACCAACATCGTTTTTGTAATAAAGTTGAAAACGATCCAGGGTGAGGGGGGGGGCGCTTTTTTTTCAACCTATTCCGAGGGGGGGGCCAATTATTTTTGACGTATTCGATTTGCCAAACGCTCACCCCCCCCCCCCCTGCCATAAATAATGAACACTCCCTTATTTTATAGGCCTACATGCGATATGCAGGTTTTTATCTGGATGTATACGGTCATTTGTATTTGAGGGATGGGCTTTGCTGAAGCAGGGAGGAATAGATTTCCCTATTACCCTAAATTCCTGTCTAAGTAGATACCAAACATTACATCCACATATAGGGTGTAGGAGAGGTTTTTACATTTGATAGACACAAACGCTAGCCCTGGAGTCAATTGGTCTGTAGTTTTGGGTGCTTGCCTTCCATTTCTGAGTTTTTACATTGTTATGGGCCCAGGTGGGCCATACCTACGGTATTTAGTATTTCTGAGCACAGGGGTGTGAAATCTTCATGAAATCGAAGGAATTTTCATGGATCTGAAGAATTTAGGTGGCACACAGGATCATTCCTGCGAAGAAAAGTTAAACATGTGTAACACACTTCATGACCCCCCTCCCCCTATGCATAAAGCGCATGCTGTTACGTAATATTTGAACAGCCCCTTAGTCATCAGGAAGAACAGATGAACTAGGCTATGCCCTATTTTCAACCTGATTGCACACCTTTCATAATGAATTAGCCTACTACTAACCTCAAAAGTGTTCAATTTAGGTGTGTGTCCGTCTTTGGATGAATCTACCCCAACTATATATCTCAGGTTCGGTCCGTATGGGCCCTGTGGACCTGCTGACGAGCCTTCGGCTGTGTTGGTTTTAAAACTATATCAGCAGCTTCGCTGCAGGCGATAGGCCTAATAAAGTGTAAACATTTGGTGTTTTGGGGGTTTGCATGAACAACAACAATCATGGCGCTGGGCGGGAACGTAACTACCAACCGGGACCCAACAAAATCGCCTCGGGTGAACTGCATCATGGGGGCCGCATCGTTTTAAATATGGTCCTAATATTGTAATAAGCGACATCATTTGTGAACGTGCATTAACCTATAGGGGAAGATGGGGGAATACGGGACACCTAAGGGTTTTCATGCAATTTCTGCCTTTCTGGTGACCATAAGCAAAATATTTGTTTACCTACTTTTTTAGCATTCCTCTTTTATATTTAACTGTGTCCAAGAAAAATGTCCTCAAACTTCCTAAGGTACAATGGTTGTAGTTAATAATTTCAAAGATTTTGTGACCCATATTACCCCACGGTGGGGTAATACGGGTCGCCATTGTGGGGTAAGACGGAACGGAATACGAATCGTCAGTGAAAATGGCCAAATATCTTTCACTCATGGGTGGAATTCTTTGAATGGGAAGCCTTTGAGGTACCTTAACCAAATATATGATGATTTAAACTGTCCCAAAAAATTATAAAGATACTTTGTTACCTCAATGAGTGCTATATGCATATTCTTGTCGAGAGAATTCGTCAAAATATTAAACAATTAGCAGAATTTGGCAAAAATGGAGTGTTTACATCGTTTCCATGGTAACCAGGATGTCCTGATATACCCAAAACCCTATCTTTTAGATGGGGATCCTCTATAGCTTTAATTCAAGCTACTTTGTGACCATTTATGTTGAGATGCACACTAGAAACAGCAAAAATTGTAAATTGTCCGTGATGTTCAAATTTACCCTGAAATTTCTTGTATTTTTATGCCGCCATTTTGGAAAATGGCCGCCACACAAAGCATGACCATATGCAAATTTAAATGAAAAAAATCTCACAAAGAACTATGTTTATTTAGATATCTTGAAAAAGAAGTAGTTTCTGCAAAGGCACTCTTTCATGTGGAGGTTTTAAATAAGATCAATAGCTTAACATTTTTGTAGAAAAAAATACATACAAATTGCCATAGGGATTGCCTTTGACCCGTATTACCCCACCGAAAAATGAGGTTGGGGTAATACGGGACACCACACAAATAGTGGTGTCAATTCCTAGACACTTCACAGAAAATAACCAAACCATATTTAATTTTATAAGCTATTGGGTGTTTTATCCTTAGCACCTGAAACCAGAAAAAAGATTACCATTTTGCTCAAACTAGGGGCTTACATGAATAATGATATGTCTAATTATGCTGTACTAATCAAGAGGTCAGCCCTCAATATTCCAGGTATTCAATTTTATTTTCCGCGTATAATTCAAATAATAATTCCTGCAACAACATAATAAATGCTGCAATATATATGACCTGATGCCTACCTTTAATTATAAAACCCAAACTGAGTTCTTAGTGTTACCTTTTAGTAAGAAATATCAGTCTGAAATGAGAGTGTCCCTTATTACCCCATGGCCCGTATTACCCCATCTTCCCCTATGGGGGGGGGGGGAAACAATTTTTTAACCACGAATATATTAATATTTCACAAGCATCTCAATTATATTCTACTTACAGATATTTTTCGATTTGATCTTTTTAAAACTCAATTCATGACTAGTTTGTTTTCTTATAATTTTCACTGGCAGTGCTACAAATAAATCGCAACTCTAACGCTTATTTCAATATATCCCGTAGTCCCACCGGTACACATGTCCGCTTGACCGATTTGGGGCAAAGCAGGTCAGTATGTCACATCTACCAGGGAAACCACTAGATGGCACTGCTGGCGCCGCGTCCATAATTTGGCGCCCTGACAAATTGTGATCTGATCTGGGATTATCAATCAGGGGAGTTACACATGTGGTTGCAGATTGTGTCAAAAGTGACTTGGCGACCTGGGCTGTTTTGGAGGCAACTTTTGACCTATAAAGGCAATAATAAAAGCGAGCTGGCGACTTTTGGACAATATTGACAATAGGTTAAAGGGTCCAAAAAAGCGACTTTTCCACCTGAACCCCTGTATTTCGGCGACTTTCCGACCCCCATAGGACTTCCAGGGATGTCCACTCGTACCGACAACACATAATATATTATATTTGTGAACGCATCCACATGGATGTTTAGGGCGGGGTTTAGGGCCTACATGTGATGTTGGGGGCCAGGGTTAGGGTATTCAGATGTTCTGATTCTCCCAAACATCCTAGTCCCCAGACCCTACAACGTTGGACAATACATAATCATATTCAGAATAGGGATCTTATGTTAGTATTTTTTGTCTTTATTCGTATCTTTTCTTCCGGAAATGGTTTAAAATCCGACAACAAATTGATATTCATGTATTACCATTCCACAGCCTGCTCTACCACACAAATACTGCTGAACATTCGAAAAGCAATATGAGATGTCACAATTAGCCCCAGAAAATCCTATCGATGAAGGAATTCAATGGGATAAAAGCATAATTGAAATAACGGGTTGACTGTTCTATGCAACATAGTACTACACACAACTATATATTTTTGTTTAAACTCATTCACAGACTTTCAGCCCTTAGCGCATGGCATTATAATGCATGGCAAGAAAGATTTATCATGGATTTTCCTATCGGTGTTTCCCATTAGCAAAAGCCTATGTTCGGAAACAGTTTTTACACAAATGTATATAAATTAGCAGCCAATATTATTATGTACAAAAATAGCATTTACATTCTATTTCACACATAGTGTTCATACTGCTGAAGGAAATGAAACTGTTGATGCCAATCTTCCCTAAACTAGTGCCTTTATGACAATTACAAATGATATACTAGTATGCCTGCAGTGTAGGGTATACAGCAGGCCCTCCCCCCTATATAATATTATATACTTGCCATTACCGATAGCACTGCTACGACATTTGCAAGATTTAAATCTATATAAATTATGCGATCAATATGTTCTCATGGTGTACAAACATACCACCAACAACATACACACACTATGTCGTATATAATATGTTATTCAAATATTTTTTTTAGAACAGAAAAGACACCACAGTTGAACCATAGGCTTCACTAAATGCGTTTATGACTTGGTAGGGCCTACACACCGTAGATGATAATCTTGCAGTAACACAAAAGGTTACGGAAACAGACTTGCTTATTGGTCTATTAGCATTATGATTTTCTATTATACACTGACAAGTCCTTCCACTGCTGCTAAGCTATACAGGAAATTCTCTGTCGCTGCTGGCATTTTCCGTTCTTTCAACTGTTCGAGAGTAATCATCAGTTTCCCATCCTCGCCTTCAGTGGCCAGACTTCGTAAATTTGTCAGTAGCTCTTTTGTCTTTGTGGATATTTCCTATTAAGAGAAAAAGCACATTCGATTTGATTCAAATTCGATGTGACGCATATCCTAAACAAATCCTGCAGAGTATTGGTATTACTGGCTTAGGAATGGCATTTGAATAGGTGGTCGGGTTTTACAGGGTTTTACAGCATTAGCTTCATGGCTACAGACATACTGATAACATATTTTTATTTTTAGAATAAATAAATAAACTTTTTTTAAATCAAAAAATCAAAATGCCAATATACAAATATACAGCAGTCCAACATTATAGCACTCCAATGCACTATATGGATATATATCTAAAACTGGACATCGACATCCATGTAACAGAAAGCTATATTTATTAGAAGTAGAAATCCATGAATATCTATATGAAGGAGAACACCATGTTCATGCCTATATGTCTGTGTGTATGTTCATTTCAAAATTCAAGATTGCAACCATTGATTGAATGCCACCATGCTTTCAATGTAATCTCGAATTGCAGTTGCAGTAGTTTGATACTAATGAAAAGAAATCTATTCTATTTTTCTTTCATGAACAGTTGGCATCCCATAGATTCAAGATGGCTATCACTTATTGAATGTCCCGATGCTTGAAATGCAATCTTGACTTGTAGTTGCATTAATTTGATACTATCAAAAAAACAAATCCTATTTGATTTTTCCTTCATTCAACCCATTCAAGATGGCTACCATTTACTAAATGCCACAACACAGTGCAATGAAGAATTGTAGTTGCATTAATTTGATATCTATATAAGAACATTTCTATTTGATACCTTTTTCAAACACAGTTGGCACCCCATAGGTTTAGGATGGCCACCATTCATTGAATGCCACAATGCTTTAAATGCAATCTTGAAATGTAGTTGCATTAATTTTAAACTGTTAAAAACATCCAATTTAGTTGTTTTTTTCATGAAGAGTTGGCACCCCATAGGTTCAAGATGGCCACCAATCATTGAATGCCATAATGCTTAAATGCAATCTTGAGTTGCTGTTGCATTAATTTGATTCTTAAAAAAAAAACTTTCTTTTTTTTCTTTCATGAACAGTTGGCACCCCATACATTCAAGGTGGCTACCAGTCATTGCATGCCACAATGCTTTAAGTGCAATCACAAATTGTAGTTGCATTAATCTGATACTAATAAAAAAACTAATTCTATTCTTTTTTTTATTTATGAACAGTTGGCACCCCATATATTTAAGATGACTACCATTCATTGAATGCCCCGATGCTTGAAATGCAATCTCAAATTGTAGTTGCATCAATTTAATGCTCATAAAAAACAAATTCTTATCAATTTTTCTTTCATGAATATTTGGCACCCCATAAGGTGGCCACCATTCATATTAATGCAAATAGAATGCTTTAAGTGCTATCACGACTTGTAGTTGCATTAATCTGATACTAAAAAAAAAAAAATCTATTTGAATTTTCTTTCATGAACAGTTGGCACCCCATAAATCAAAAATGCACCCAGCACCCAGGTCAACAGCTATATACAGACACGTGTACCTCCCCTGCCTGTTCTCCTTCAATGCACAGTGAAGAGGGTGGGAGGGGGTGACCATCAACAGTGCATAAACACTTTGATTGGATGACAATGCAGTTTTTATATTACAACCTAAATTTGTGCAACGAAAATCATCAAGAAATACTAAGTATTTTTTCCAAAGAATAGCTTTTCTAGAATGGCTCGGTATTCAGGAATCCTACTGCGAATAAAAAAATGTCAAATTCTAATTCTAAATACCTGAAAATTGAGAAATGCTGACGTTCACGGGTTATGTAGGAAATGTACTAAAAACAGCAAAAAAGGGCAACAAAACCCTAATTTTCTCAAAAACTGTTCAGTAGGATTTTTTCTAACTGAGGTTCCACTGTTTTCTACCCTCATATTACACATTGGCATAGAGAATATATTGACACCTAGTCAGGATTTTGCGCTAGGAGCAATCTGTGAGGCGAAAAACAGCCAAAATGAGCCACTGGTCTGAAGTATAAAACTGGGCATCGATCACTATAGAGCTACAAAGAGACAGAGAATCGATGTCCAGTAAAAATATGATCATTGGTAGTTCTGTACCGACCTTGATCATTTGCTGCTGCGATTTGTCACTGTCGTCTACACACTTCACCATAAACAAGGCAATGTCCTTGTGCAGTTTACCCATGGCAAAGGTTCCTAGGATATAAGCCATACATTATTTTATACACACTTATTTAAGTACGGACATCAGCATTATTCATGGAGTGGCTATCATCTAAAAGGATGGGGTCGGGTGCTAGCTTTCGGGGGAGGGCAAAACGAGTTATACACGTCTGTGTGGAGGACGAAAAGAAGGTTGCAGTGACGAAGCCTCCAATGGCCCCATTATCTCCTATATGATTAAAAGTGATTTCTTTTCTTAAAAGATTTACCTTTGGTAATGTTTCAGTGCCTGGTGAAACAGTTCAATATTGTATTAATATAATTATTATGAACTATCAACCAACCTTTGGCATGTTTGGCTATAGTGATTTCTGACGTTGTCAGGTTGACCAGGATATCATACAAATAACTCCTGTAAAATAAAACATAACATTACAGGAGAATTGAGGTGTTATTTGTGGATCATGAGGTACACGTCTTTTGTTTTGTATTTCCATATGGGGACTTAGATATTCCTTAACGGCGAGACACTGACTATCAATTAATGATACAATTTTTCTGAGGGTGCCTACAATATGTATGACATCCCTATATACGAGGGGTCAGTTCTGTATGGCAAGCAATACGCTGGAGCTTTTTTAAAGGTGTCAGTCCCTTATTAATACATTACTAGTATAGTAACTGTTGCTTGTATCCACTACTGTTTATTTTCATTGCATGGAATCGCCATTATAATGGCTGTAACGATGGGGCTTCCGCACGTATTTGACGTTTGATACTATAAGGTAGTGCTCTACCCAATTTACCTAGATTCTATTGCATGATCTGTGAAGCCAGCGATGTATGTGGATCGCTTCTGGAGGTCAGTGAGCTCCCTTTCCTCCAGACTAACCCATGGGTGCAGGAGGCTCCAATCCTGCCGGTGCCACACCAGTGTCGGGAGTGCCCTGTGGAACACAATGAGTGCATCTTTACTGGGAAAGTAGGACTGAAATTCATAGATTCAGGACATCTTAATCTGTAGATATTGAATTAAATGCATATCACTATGTTAATATATGTAGTTGTATATAATTATGTGCATTATTAATGTCGACAGAGGAAGAGCAGATATTATCTAACTTCGATATAAACCGTCCGATAGGTAACAGGTAGACCTTATCGATATCCATTTCAATGGTAGGTGAGCTATACACTGAAAATTCTGCGGGTTAGTCAATGCTAATATATCTTAGTCAAAACCACCAACTTATCAGCATTATTAAATCGAACTAAGATTTTGCTAAACTATGACTAACATTTTACTAACCAGCTACCCACAGGAACTCCACACCAGGTGACAGCACAAGCAAATCATGAGATATTTATCTATATGATAAGATTGTAATTGTACTTGTTATCATGCTTAGAGGTTACCTTTTCTAATTTTGAATATGATATGGGGTGTAACATAATGTATGCATGTATCTACTTAGCCAGATTAAAAAAAAACACCTGATCAACCTATTCCAATGACGTTTTCTGAATGGGACACCTTTTTTGTGTTTTTGAAAAATGCATATATCAAAGACAGGCTCAAGTCTCTATATGGCCAATTCTACAGGACAATAACTGTTAAGTAGACAAACTGGCTTCAATGGATGGAGTTACCATTGCACAGGTAACTCATGCTGTGGTTGTTGCATATTAACCAGGGCCATGCCACTGACTGGTTATAGATGTACTAATCACTAATGAATGACTACCGTATATTCCTGCATGTAATTTGTGGGTTATACTAGAACCAAACCTCTAGTGCAGGTTATACAATATTCTCAGGTCTATGGGCAGGTAATACAAGGGTTTTTGAAGGTATAGTACAGAATTAAAATCACAATTTTCAAGCCCTAGGTAGAGGTTATAGGATTCTCTCAAAGTCGGGGTGTGAGTTATATGTGAGATGCGGGTGTACACTAGATTTTATGGTAGCCTCATAAGTTCAGGTGACCTGGGCAATGCTAACTTTTAGCTAAGGGTTAGCAGCAAAACGCTAAGATAGGATAGGAACTTTGGGCACGTAATTTTCGCTAAGGTTTGTACAAAAGTTAGTAAAAAGTTAGTACAACCTACTAACTTTTGACTAACATTTGAGATTCAATATTTTCAGTGTAGGCTAGGTATAAGTAGTTCATGTACTATGAACTGCAATGCATTGTTTCAACATGTATTTACCTCGTGAAGGATAGGAGGGGCCGCAGTGCCGAGTGGTAGACAGCAACACGCTTCTTCAACATAAGTGCAGTGTAGATGAGAATGGTCTCCAGGCCAAACTGAATTATCACATCTGTGAAAATTATATAAGGATAGATTAAACATGGCTATTTTCTATTCAGGAATAAATATGAGCTTACACACAGTTTTCATATGCGTGATACTTTCTCATATTTTAGGAAAACACATACCACCAAAAGGGAAGGACATACACTTGAGGGTAGGTATAGACACCATACATATAATTAACAAATTTACAGAGGAAGGCAGAGTATAAATGATGATGAGAAACTCTTAAATTGAAGTCAATGATTACCTTTAATTGAACAGTTGATAAGTGCCTGTCGTGCGTCATAGTCCTCCAGGTTGTAGAGTTTGCTGTCATTATTGGGCGAGGAGCACTGACCCTGGGTGAAGACGGCCAGGTAGGCCTCCAGTAGGGTGGATGGAGACCCGGAGGACAGGTAAGACTTTATTAACACCCCGGTCAGCGCGCCATATTTCTCCGGGTGAAAGTCACGGGCTACCAGGACGACTGATACACCAGTCACCTATGGACAGAGCAACATAGCACTTAAATGTGCATATATCTACATTATAAACCCCTATATACATTTTGTATCGTGATTATTATATCGACACCACATGCTCTAATACTTGAGATAGTTCACAACATGTGATTGTAAGGCCACAAACAATACAATACATGTACAGTTTACCATAGGAAAGGCTTTCTATTATAAAGCTTCCCTCTTACCACATGCAATCATAAACATATTACATTTGTGCCACTGGCTATTTGACTAAAACAGTACTAGAGAAACTACACAAAGACCCTTGATTGGTGAGAATCCTTGTGTAACTGACCAGCCAGTTGCTGACAGTGACACTAACCTGTGGTAGTTTCTCTGACCGCTCCTGTACTGTATGCATGTAGTACCAGGTATTCTGGTGCTGACCGTACCCAAAGTCTGCCCCTTCCTTGTTATCGGTGCCAGACAGTGGACACTTGGCAAGGTACATCTCACGGTGGTCCGACGACATGATGGGGTAGGACCAAACCATGAGAAGGTCCCCATGGTGGTCCTTCTCTGAAAGAAAGAAATTATGCGATGGATATTACACTTCAAAATCATGATGGCATTTTAATATATTGGTATGCATTTAATGTGGGTATGGGACGGTCAGATCATTTTCCCACGAGTTACACTTTCTCATGTATATACGAAGAGTTTGGATGCAAAATGACATAAGCGCCATTTTAAAAATGGGGACAAAAATTGGACAAAAATATAGATTAGGGATAGTGAAATATAATTCTCAAACTATTTTTCCAAGATTTATTATTTTTCATCTCATTAGGACCTACTTAGTATACACTCTGTTACCAACCTACAATAATTGACCTCAGGGTGTGTCTCCAAAAAGCACTACATGCTTCAATTCCGGGATGGAGATATGTCATTTTGCATCCAAACTCTTCATACGTAATAGGCCCTGGGAAGGATACACACTCTCTCTCTCTCTCTCTCTCTCTCTCTCTCTCTCTATATATATATATATATATATATATATATATATATATATATATATATATATATATATATGTGTGTGTATATATATATATGTATATACCTATATATATATATATATATATATATATATATATATATATATATATATATATATATATATATATATATATATATATACATAAATCACTGTGATAAGGAAGAGAAGCTGATAGGTGAGTGTCACACTGAGGGGGTCAGTGGGTGTTCACATTCATCCCATTTTGCATTTAATACCTGCATGACACCAGTACCTAATGTAACACCTTTTTAATACTATCCTCACTCAATTTGATACCGAGGAAATACATAGATACAAATCTGCTATCCCTTTCTCAGTTCTAGTTAAAGCTACACTCCCTACAGTATGCATAATAGGTATATCGCACATTTCTAACAGTGCAGTTCTCCCCACTGCAACAGATAGCGTCTGTTGAACTGGTATTTCAACTTATTTACTTACCAATTATTCCCACTGCCAGAAGTTGTTGGCCTCCACCGACCACCGCCATTTTCAGATCATGTGACCGGCCTCAATCACTGGGCAAGAAGGGATAAAAGTGGGTCAAATTTTCATCTTGCTGCTATCTTGTGGTAAATGCAGGAACTGGGCCACTGCTAGTTCATTTGGAAACCACTAGGTGTCATTTGTGTAAGCTAGGAGATATCATCAGAGAACATGTATGATGTAACTTGTAAATGGGTGTGGATGGCTAAATTCGACACGGCGACATTGAAATCGACATGTGACATGAGGCCTAGTGACATGCGACATGAGGTTTGAAAAGATAGTGACAGGGGACATGAGCAATTCTTAAAATCGACATGGGACATGGGGATTATTAAGCGACATGGACATGCGACATGGCAATTTCTTAAAATCGACATGGGGACCCCCCATCCACCCCCCTTGTAAGGTGTTCAGGCTACTCAGTTAGGCCAAAAAAAGTTTGTTTCAGGTAACATGGGCAGAAAATGTAGGGTCGGTAGGTCGGATTTTTTTTTTTACTTTTTTTTTTAACACGAAAGTACTAGCCGTCCGGTCTGAAGACCCTAAAATTGACCAAAAAAGGGAAAAAAATATAGAAATTTTGCATAAAAAACGTAGGGTCGGCCCTGTTTTCGGTGAACTGAAACAAACTATTTTTTATTTGGCCTTAGTACAGAAAGGTTGTGTTTTTCGTGCAGAATAGATAGGCGAGATCTTACATAAAACAATGCTGGAAGAATTGTAACTCTAGCACCACTAGAACATGGTTAGATTGAGTTGACACAACATTGGCAAAATCATGTTGTACTAACGTTGGGAATATACCGAATATGCCGGGAATATGCCCAGTGATTTGCCTGATTTGCCAACATTGGGACAATATCAGACTGAATATCAGATTTTAACTTTTTTTTTATTCAACCGATAATCACATACAACAAGTGATACATGAAGGTCTTCCCGGTTAATTTGCGGGGGTAATCCATCCAGTAAAGTAGATACTCATAGTTTAACATACGCTTTATCAATTTTAGATAACCTTTTGGCTCCAGCCGGTTTTGCTGCTTAGATGACAGTCTGTTACTAAACTACATACACATAGATGATATTTACAAATGGATGAGGTGTTATAATTCATATCTTAAACGTTGGTAAATTCATGTTGTACCAATGTTTGCAATGCTGCCAGTGTTCTGCCAACGTTGGTACAACATTCAATAATTTATGTCATACCAATAATAATAATTGGCCCAACGTTGGGGGTGTAGATGGGGGGGGTCCCCCATGTAGCATGTCGATTTTAAGAAATGGCCATGTCGTATGTCCATGTCGCTTAATAATCCCCATGTCCCATGTCGATTTTAAGAATTGCTCATGTCCCCTGTCACTATCTTTTCAAACCTCATGTCGCATGTCACTAGGCCTCATGTCACATGTCAATTTTAAGAAATGGCCATGTCGCCGTGTCGAATTTAGCCATCCACCCCATAACGTTAGCCAAACCCTAGTACCCCCAACCTCTACCAGAGCACATAGAAGTTTGCATGGAGATATTTCTGGGCCCAAAGTGTGTAATATAACTTTGGAAACCGGGGAAATTCCACCTGTAATCTATGTGAACCACCTTTCATTTTAATAGTAAGGGGTGATCCATAATTTATGCCACGCTTTAGGGGGGGAGGGGGGGGGGGGTCAGACATTGTAACAAAGTGTGACAAAGGGGGAGGGGGGTTGGGATGTGCATGATGTCACGTTTAAAAAAAAATTATAACCATAATAAACATTTATAAAGAAATACATCTGTAGCAAGATAGACCATAGCATAGCTCAATATTAATGCATATTCTGAGATATTAAAAGTATAAGACCTCTACCAGAATAGGGGCCTTTTATGGGGGTTCCCCATGTCCCATGTCAATTCTAAGAAATTTGCCCATGTCGCCATATCGATTTCAAGAAATGCCCCATGTCCCATGTCACTATCTACTTTTTCCTCATGTCCCACGTCACTAAGGCCCAAATGGCCCATGCCGCTGTGTCAAATTTAAGCGTCTATATAGAATAATAAAGGTCCCTATCATTGCATGTTAAGTTAAAAAGTTAAGCGATACGCCTGCCTTTATCATGTTAGACATCAGTCAGCTTGATAAGTCTTTTTCTGGGCTGCGGCTCTGCCACATGGCGCTGGGTGCTAATCTCCCTTTTACCCCTAGCTTTTAGGAGGTGTACCTCACAGAATATCAGACTACTATTATCTGATCTCAGGATACATGCACAGTGCCCACGGGAGTCACTTGATGGTCGCTAAGGTTTTTACACCTTTTTGTCACTGCCTCCTGCTTAACTCGCACCCTTGAGATAAATCTCTAGTGCTACTCATTTGAGGCTGAGTCAACCCAGGGTGGGGCTCGAACATAGGACCGTCCGATCGCCCAGCGAGCATGTTAAGCATATCAATCAATTAATCTTTTAAGCTGGGTCTGTAAATTAAAAAATGATCACTCCCTAAAAGGAGTAACATATATGTCCTGGTCTCCATAGATGTTCCCACCATATATGGGACTCAACAATAATGGTGTATTCATTGAAGGATATTATGAGTTTGAATGTGTTTTTGCCAGTCATTTCTTTTTTTAATCATACACACACACAGAAAAGTGAGAGTCATTGTCGCTAAAACTACCCTCACCTGAGGGTCACGCACTGCCTGACTCTCAGGTGAGGGTAGTTTTAGCGACAATGACTCTCACTTTTCTGAGGGTGTGCAGTAGAAGCCCTGCACCGCATTTCTACGCATAACCAATGAAAAATGTGGACAATTTCTGATTTTTACAGATAAGTGGGTGATTGGAGCAGCCTAACACAGGGATTATTTTGACCTACATAGGCTTATAATTATGGTGTCAGATTTTCAACTTTCTGAAGCATCATAAGTGTCCCGGACAGCATATTAGAACCATTAGGATCAAACATAGAGTTTGCAATTTTATTCCTTTGGGAAGCAGACTCCCTTGACTTTCCCAAACTGTTTTAAGTTCAGAAAATGGGCTAATATTGCTTGAGTTAGCGGATAAATATGGGTAATATCGCGCACCTAGTGACGATATTTCCCAACTTTTCCTTACCACTCTCTTACACTGTCATTAAGAACGATTTTCATAAGTAATTCTAAAAAAGATATTTAAAACTAAAAAAAAATAGAAAAAAAACACCCAATTGCATGTCCCTTGTATGGTAAGCAGGAGCCTAAAAGTCTGGTTAAATTTTTGGGTTATATCATTATAGCTTTGGTTATATCGCTTATATTATTGTGTTATATTGCTTACCCATTGAAATATAGTGTTATTCAACATACTGGTTATATCGTGCACCTGTTTTCACACCTAAAGCAAGAAGAGTAGATGCAGTAGTTGTGAAAACAGGGTGCTTTATCCCACATGCTCTCACACCTGTATGGTGAGAGGTAGCATCCCCAAAATAACACATAATGTGGCATGATCTGCGAAAAAGGCCCTTAGTGCATGGAGCGATATTAGGTCTATGGGAATTAGTATAGAAACTGCTGATTTAGCAAGTATTAAAAATTACAAATATTAGGTTATTTTTTTCATCTCTGGCTCCCGAAATACATGTATAGCACAGGTAAATGAAATGCATTGAAATGACACTTAATATAAAGTGGCTAACTAAAAATTATTATCTTTTTTTTTGTTGAAAAATGTGCCTTTTAGGGGGGGGGGTGCGCGATACTACCACTAACACTTTTTGCAAGAAGGCAGCACTTCGCTCTTGAACCCTTAGGCCTATAGGTACAACACAGTGGGGTGGCAAAAACATAATTTTGTCTGCTGCCAATGTAGGCCCCTAACCTCCTACTAGTCTCCCTCCCCCTTTAGGGTTGTAGCTCTAAAGACCAACCTGAATTTGCACATACCCTTGTGTCTTGGAGCATACTGGTTCAAGAGATTCTAGAGTATTCTGTCCCATATATAACACACTCTGTCCCAGGCATAACCCATGTTTGCCTCATTCCGACAATCTGTTTAGAGGCTTCTATTTTCCAAAGTAAGGGTGCTAGAGTCATCAAAAAAGGTTTAAAAGAAGTGGAATTTAGTTTTACCAATTTTGTTGAATTACAATGTCCACACTGAATAGTTTTTCTCTAATGGCTGTCAGAGTGATGAAAGGTAGATAAAAATCCCAGATTTCAGAAATAAATTTGATGGTTTCCATGGCAACCGGTCACATGATTTTCAAAATATGGGAGTCACAATGCCACAACTATTTAGCTTTTTACCATAGCTTTAACCTGATAGGGGAGACCGGGGCAAAACGGACCCGACCCATACCTAACTTAGTTCTTAGCTATCAATTCCATATTTTTGTCAAATTGGCTCATATAATTGATAGAAATAACATGTTTAAAAAAAAAAATTGGATGCTACCTATCGTATTCTGGATTCCATAAAGAAAAAAACTGAAATTAGAGACTTTGATCTAATTTTGCAAAAATCAGTTCATAAGCTTCTGAGAATTAAAAAAGAGGTATATGATAGTGTTTTATGGCTAAAACAATAACATTTTATAGCTAAAATGTTGTGTAACATATTTGCAAATTCATTTGAAAAATAAATTACCTTACAGTTATTTATTTTGTCAAGATCGTTTTTACACATTTTTTTCATGAAGCCGGGGCAAAACAGACCCCGCCCCCCACAATCATAATTCCTATGGTGAAACCCCATAGAAATGATTAAAAAATGTAAAAACAACCATGCTTGGGCTAAAAAAACTATTAGAATGACTTATGAGCCTTCTTATGAAAAATATTTCTTATAAGCCAATTTTTATTTTTGGGGGGTATTTTGGGGGGTTTGGGGGATTTTTTCCTAAATTTGGGGGAATTTTATTGAAATGCAGATATTTAATGGTCATAAAAATCAATTAAAATCGAAATAAGATAGATAATGGTCATTCATGACACGAATTAAATATCTAAAGGACTGAGTAATAACATAACTAAAAGATGGGAGCAAGAAACTTATGAAAAAAAGACAATAATTCAAAATTAAGAAATTTCCAGGGTCCCTTTTACCCCGCCCCAAAAACCCTTTTGCCCGGGAGTTTTTGCCCATGACCTTCGTAGGTCAGAATATGTTCTGCTATCCCCAGGGGCGGATCCAGGGGGAGGGGCAAAAGGGGCGCGCACCCCCTATTTTTCTGTACATTTTAATTTAGATGGTCCAACACCCCCAATGCTGTAGGTAGGCCTATCACAGCGCCCCCCCCCCCCCCTTTCCAAAAATCCTGGATCCGCCACTGATCCCACTGTGCTATTAATCAAACTAGCAAAATATTAGGCCCCTAATTATTTTCAAGGATTACATAGCTACTTCTATGCTTTGTTGTGAAAAAATCCGGGAAAAAATAAATGCTTCAATTCAGGGTTTTACCTCTGAGTTATTTGCCATCTTCCCTTAAAGGGGTCCGTTTTGCCCCGGTCTCCCCTGCTTGGATCACTAGGCCTATATTGTTGGTTCAGGGGTTGAAAAATTATCAATGACTCTTCAAAACACACAGGGGAAACTTTAAGTTTTGGGTCCCATATACTATGGTGGGAACATATTTGTAGAATTTATTCATGGTTTCCCCTTTGTTCATTTTCATTGAGGAATTTAGGGCCGGCCATGTGCTTTCTTTGGAATGAACCAAAGAGTCTCATTTAGACCATTGTACAGTCCACTGCTCTCGATATCTGGCTCCAGCCAGGTAACGAGAGGGCCTACTTCTATGGGCTAGAGCCTCATTGATCTTTTGCCAAAATTCTGCTGTCACGATCGTGAGCATCGGTGGTTCAGTGGTAGAATGCTCGCCTGCCACGCGGGCGGCCCGGGTTCGATTCCCGGCCGATGCATCCCTTTTCTCAAATGCATTTAATAGATTTAGTATTCTAATGTACCGTGTGTTCGAGGCGATAGACTATTTAAACCTGTTAGTTCATTATGTTTTTCTTCTCTATGTACGTATTTGAAGTACTCAGTCTGGGTAGTGGGCAAAAACAGTTTCATCACATTTGAGAAAATGACCGTCCCTGGGTGGGCTCGAACCACCAACCTTTAGATTAACAGTCTAACGCGCTAGCCGATTGCGCCACAGAGACCGCCGTGCGTGCGGAGCAACGTGTGTGAATCTGCAAACAGCATGACACGTGGCCACACCGCTAGAATAGCACAAACCGAATAGCACGATCCTAGAAATAGGCCTGGGTCATTGGGCCGGGCCGTAGGCCTATACGGCTCCTAGGGGTTAGGCCGTGGGCGCGGTCATGTTTAGGCCACTCAAAAAAAAAAAGTTTCTCATCACCAAGGATTAAAAAATGTGACGAGGGCGTTTTTTATTTAATTTTTTTTTCTTTTACTCGAGGCCTAAATATACAGGAAAATGTAAACTTTTCGCGATCAATTTTTACATTTTAGTAATTCGATGTTTATTGATCTGCAAAATGTGTTTTGATGCAAGTTATACCTAGGTGACTGCATTACGGACATCATAAGCTTTAATTTGATACCAAATTTGCCGATATTTTCTCCAATTTTAATATATATTTTTTTAAGTGGCCTTAACACTCGGGCTATTAGGGACCCCGGTAGGGACCTTTTATAGCAAACCTGACGTAGCTCATAAACACAGACGTAGTAGTGCACGTAGGAAGGTGAAGGGATAGGCTACGTCTACGTAGGCCTATTCGGCGTTTATTGAGCTTGTACGCGGTTGCTAAAGGTCCCTATTGTATCCTATTGTCCCCTATTAAACACTGGTGCCTCCTTTGGTTGTCTCTAGATGGGGCCTAAGTCAGGATAGTGATCCCGGATAGTGATGTAGTGATTGCTTCAGTCTGTGTTACCCTGAAGCCATGGGATTGGGGACCTTTAGCCCCGCCTTTAGCAAACCAGACGTATCCTATCCTTTCAGCACTGCTACGTGCCTATTGGTAGGGACCTTTAGCACTGCTACGTCTGCGTTTTGTGAGCTTTTGCGTGGTTGCTAAAGGTCCCTATTATATTCCTCATGATGCCCCATATGTCACTAAACCGCCAAATGGCCCATGTCACCATGTTGTAGTTGGGGGTCTAGCCATGGAAGCATAAAGTCATAAACCTCAAACAATTTTTTTAAGATGACGCGAGGTGGACGCGGAGGTGACGCGGAGGTGACGCGGAGGTGACGCGGAGGTGACGCGGAGGTGACGCGGAGGTGACGCGGAGGTGACGCGGAGGTAATGCGAAGAGAGCTCCCATTAAAAGTATGTACGCAAGAAGGGGGGGCCTCATCTGATTTAAGTGTTAACCATGGACCCTGTTGTCCCAGGTTCGGTCCATCAAATCTATCTGAGGGTTTACATGCAGAGCAGCTCAGAGGAACCACAGGTGAGCAGCTCCTCCAATGAGCAGCTTCCAGAGTCCCCCCCCCTATCTCCTGCTCTTCTTCCTCCAGGAGCCTCCAGGAGGCAACAGCTGCCGGATAGTCTGCCCAGTGTACCGCCGACCCACTCACTCCTCCTACCGTCCTATAGCAGGGGATCAACTTTCTCCAGGGCTGTGCAGGCTATACAGGCTACACACTCGTCATTCCTCCCCCTGTTTTCGTGGTGCACCAAGGCCTTAGAGCTGCTGCCAACCCCGTGGAGGAATTACCGATACACTGCTGGAGGAGTTGGCTCCTTACGTTGTAGGCTCAAACTGTAAGGTGAGAATGAGTGTTCTGAGTAGGATGGACTGTAAGTGGGATATAGGAGATCCCCATAGTCTAAACCTCTTTGCCTACCTGCTGGAGTCTGTATGACCTATGGCTATAGTATACTGCAGGGGGTATGGGCAGCGTGTACAAGCACTGGAGGGATATTTTGGGCCTCCTGGTTCTGGCGTGACTTAGCTATAGCCGTCTGTATTGGCCTCTCTCTCTCCTACCCCAGTTTGAAGAACTAGGGCAATCCCGACCCCCTGTATACAAAAACTATAGGTCTCAGTATAAGTGTACATCCATCATAACAGCCATATCCCATGGTTATCGCCATCCACCCTATGAACACTCTGCATCTATTTATCTCTAGAAAAATCCCTTGAGTTATTCCAATTTTCTTAAGAAAATCCATGTTGTGTATACGGCGTTCTGGTTAGATATATTATTGCCGCTTCTAGCAGATTGAGGGCATTGAGGTGTAGTGGATAACGGATATGAAAGCATACACTGAAAACTCAGGCATATGTAAAACTAATCACTATTGATTAGTTAAGGTAATCATGGCCAGTTGATTAGTTGAGGTAATCACCGTGATTACCCAAAGTCATCATCTTGATAAGAATATTTGCCACTAGGGGGCCCTACTAGACAGTAATAGGATATGCAGTTCCTACTCTAGGATATATCTGGATTCATATCTATATCGACTCTAATCATAGAAACTTATAAAATGATATACATAAAGAATATTGGCACATAAGGAACTCAAGTTATTTACAAGTAAGATTTTTGCAAATTTATCAAGAGCATACACATGTGTACACATACACACCTCTTTTGTGTCTGAAACCATATCTACTTATGTAAGAATAGGCTTCTGGTTACTGTTTTCACAAATATGCCTTATTAGGCTTGCTCTGAGGGCTAGAAATGCTCTCAATCAGGGTATGATGACAAGATGAGGGGGTGATTATAAACTTATTAGGGATTGATATCTGGTTGTACAGAGAATATGAAATTAGTCATAGATTTTTTTTTTAAGTAATCATGGTGATGACCCAGGGTCATCACATATGATTACTCCAGTGATTACCAAGTATTCACTTGTGTCACAATCACCGTGATTACAAAAAGTAATCACCCTTGATTACTTTTTCTCCCATAGAGTTTTCAGTGTAGATCCCACATACACATGGCGCCTAATGATGTAAATTAAATACACACAGCAGTGAATAGTCCCGGTACCCCTTTGGTGGGTGATAGATAGGGTTAACAAGTGTCATGCAGGACAGTCACATAGGCAGTCTAATAACAGAGCTAGATCAATACCCTATAGTCAATGATATGGAGTGCATGGGTTAATTATCGATCTTTCCTCCAGGGTCGGGCAATAGGCATCCCCTGTACTGCAGGGCCAGCACCCTGGAGGAAGTACAGTGTCCATCACACACTTGTAGGTTGTGGGATAGGTGTATGGTTTAAACTATATGTGGTGGGGTAGGAGTAGTTATAGCTGGGATGTCTATCTTATACCTTCAACAAAGGGAACGTTGCAAAATGACGGCAATCCTATTATAACAGTAAAGCTGCGCATGTGAGTACAACACAGGAATAGAAAAAAACAATCGTTGATTTCTGGACGCGTGCATTGGAACACTGCAAAACACTAAGCATTATTGGGAAATGGCATTGTTGACATAATGAAAAGCTGTGGCCATACTATTCACAATGAATTAGCAGTACGTGTATATGTCTTCTATATATTCACCTGATGTTGGTCTATACGGGCGATGTAGCTGTGTGGAATGACCGCATTGTACATTGTATTGACATATTATACACCTGGACCATCTGTAAATAAATGATAGAACTGGCAAACAATGTGGAAATGGAGATGGTGGCAGGAAACAAAACGGGAAAGGCAGAGTCAGGGTAATGCTTGGCAGGACATGGCCTAAAGCCAAATAATTATAGCCCCCCCCACACACACATACACCAGGGATCTACCATCTATATATTGGGGTGTAGAGAATTTAAAAATAAATACCGGCAATATCTCTATATAAACAGAGGGGTGTATGTTTGGCCCGAGTGACTATAGTCTGTCCCTACATCTTTGTCATACTTAGTTTGTAAATTGCTAACTGCATGGGTCAGCAAAGTCTCTATGTGCCTCTACATGGGTCCCCTCAGTTTTGACCATGTCGCCGGGTCGAATTTAAGCAAGAGGGTCGTGTCAGTGTGTCGATTTTTATCCCCGTACATAACTATACCATCTATTCAATGCGTTCATGTCCGTCGATTTTTAAAAGGGCCGTGTCGCCCGTGTCGATTTTTAAAAGGGCCGTGTCGCCCGTGTCGCCCGTGTCGATTTTCACCCATGTAGAGGCACCTCTATAGTAGGTTGGTATGTCAGGCTGTGGCCTAATGAGGGGGGAACAATCAATAATATGTAGTTGTTTTGCCACATAGCTTATTCTGAAAATACCACTGATATGAGAATGCTGGAGTGTGACAATAGTAGCATATTAACAACTTAACTATTTTCTTAGATATCATTTGAAATAATGATTATTATTGCATGCTTTTTTTGTTATAGTTTAGGAGAGAAGGCCAAATATCTTTTATATCAGTATGATTGATCACATTTCCATTCCATTTCGGTAATATATCAGTGGCGGGTTATTGCATATACAGCAAAAACTGTAACTCAGCACCTTTTATAGAGTGACTCATCTTTCCTATAATCTATAAGAGCAACTCACTTATTGGTACCGAGGTCCGTCAGAGGGGGACTCACGATGGTTGTTGTACGGAGTTTAACCCTATCTGGTAAAACGTGCCCCGAGTATGGCAAGCCGCTCATACACTTAGAAATACATAAACAACATTTGGAACTACCGATTGGCTAATGATGGCCCGGCAGCTAATGGACCGTAATTGACTCCTAACACATGAATCAGGCTGGATAGAATATGTTAAGTACGAAGAGATCACTTAATTAGTCCCAAAGGTGCCTCTGAGAAAGCTTCTAGCCATTTAAAGAAAAGTTGCCTTATAATTGTAGACATGTAATATACCGTTTGACAGGGGACATACGCCAGACTGGTATTGATTATACTCTAACATAGACCGATCAGGGTTATTGATGTTTTCTCTTTAAGGTTTAAATCCCATAATGCTTTCTATGCCTCCTAAACCTCTGCAATTTGAAAGTCTTGCATTTTACTCCAGATTGTGAGGGTTCTATTGAAAGGGCGCTTACTCCAAATCCAACCATAGAATAATCATATGTGGCACTGAATCTCTGTAATTTGGGCATACCGGTATGTGTTGCAATATAGACATTGGTGGGAATATATACATTGCAATATCCCCACGATTTCAAATTGCAGAAACCTTTCACTTAAGCGAGGAGAAATTATCTAAATATCAAGATTTTAGTATGGACTTGTGAGCAATTGTGCCTCCCTGTTATTGGTATTTAAATGCAAATGTTACATGCATTTTGAGTTTGTAAGAGTATTTATTTCATAAATGATTTTCATAAATACAATTATAATACATTAAGTGTACAATATGAATTTGTCGTTAACTAATTCACAGAAGTTATTTATTAGCATATACTTATTTGAGGGATATGGCGGTAGGTATATAATGTAGGAGTACTGCCTTGCCATATCGGACATCCAGAGTGGGGTCTACACCCGTCTATGCACACACGGGGATAGGGGGAGTTTAACCCTAGCCATGCACAGTACAGGGCTACAATACAGTACAGATTGCATTATGGCAGCAATGGCAATGCATGGGTGTGATGGGCTCTGGGGTATTGCAAGGCTAATATACATGCTAAAAATATCAATTCCCTCGAATAGCTTGAAAAGTAAGTCTTGGCCTATCTATAAAAAGACAATGAACAATTTTGCCGTCTTAATCTACAGACTGCGTTGAAAATACATATGTAGACCAACAAGGTAAAAGGTACTTCCGTGAGAGGTGTTTAGAACTAACCAGGGGGCTCCATATAGGCAAACACGACGTAAAACAAAAATGGATCTATTCTATTTTTGATGTACAATATGATATGCCGCTTTTGAAAACCTTTGGCGATAATCTTTTTCGAATGTAAAAGACAATTATAGAGGCTAAGTTTGTGTTGTTACACATGTTGGTTGGTTGTACATATTAGTTTACTCTAAATCGAAGAATTCAAAATGCAATTGATGAGAAGGCCTCACAAGACGTTCCACACTGAAGATGAAATGTAGATATCAGTTAAAGATCAAAAGCTGTGGACAATTGTTTGAAAACGTTTGGATATTTGATAGTCAGCATGCATATTATAGGAGCTAATTCTAAAAAAGTGGAAGTGGTACATGTAGGACTACCTGCTAATGACATATACCATTGCTAACTGATGACCTCATAATTTCACGTTGATGGACCATTTTTCCGTTGCTTTACACAATATTGATGTATGAATCAATCGGGTTTTGGGTAATGGTATAATACTGAATCACTATGTTGACAGTACGCCTCTTATAAACTCCCTTCACAGCGTATACCATGGCCAAGGAGAAGGCATCGGGGTCGAGTGCCCCTCCTCCCCCTCCTCCAGTGGAGAAGCCCAGCTCCTCCGGGGCCAAGAAGGTCTTTAAGATGTTGTACAAGATGGTGTCGTCCCACGTGGGCCTCATCCTCATCCTCATCATCTACTCCTTCATCGGGGCAGCACTCTTCCAGGTAAGAGTCAAGTCAGGCCGCTAAGCAAAGCTACAGTGGATTTGAGAAGTCCACTGTAGAATTGACACCATTTTGGTTTATATTTGGTATCAACCGAATAGAACTTATTGTAGATACTGCAGCTATGTGGAAAGGACATACATTTCTACAAAGTGATAATCAAGTATAGTTTGGGCATGCATGAGTAGTCCCCAGTAAATATAAGCAAAACGAAAAGAAACAAGAAAACAATACCACCGTCAAAATGAATCTTAGACTCCCTTAAAACAGGAATCACTTGGGAGTCGAATGGGATTTGTGACACACGTGTCTCTGTGTGCTTGCATGATGCTTTCTAGCCTGTTCTTCTAGCCGTGAGTCGCTCGCTATCTTGTCCTCTCCCACCCTCCCACCCTCTCTCTCCTCCCTCAACCATCTCTCCGCCCCCCTCCCCAACCCTCGCTCCCTCTCCACCCATCCTTCACCTCTTAACTCATTATTCCTCTCTTTTACCCATCGCCCCATCGTACACGGTATAAATCATGTGTGGATGCCTACAAGCATGGTATTCTTTTATTTGGATGACCTGTTGATCTGCACCTGCTAGAAGTAAATACAGGGTGAGGGCAGCAATTAAAAGGTCAAGTCTGTGTTAAGTAGGACACCGTCGCTGCTACACCAGGACACCTTTGAGCAACTCCTGAACAACACCTAGTGTCTTCCTACCTCAGTAAATGTCAGGGACGGGGAAGAAGTACATAGATACAATAAATGCACGGTGTATCTATAGTCTAGTTTCTCGTGAGTGATCTTCTGACACCATAATATACAGACACTGACAGTAACTTAGTTAACAGTCGTGTAATAATCCAATCTCTGATATCTATGATCCCAAAATTGGACCTAAACATTTTTAAAAGCTACCTGGTACCCAAAAGAAATAGCCTTCTATCGCATTACACATTTCTATACCTACATAAGGTGTGAGAAATGCCTTCACCTCCCAACTATAGAGTTGGTGAACCTCCCCACCTCAACCCAATCCTCCAACTCTCTCCCTCTGTTGATAAACTATCAATACTTACTTATAGTGACCATTCCTATACAGTATACATTATTTATCAGCGGGTAATTGCGACAACACACTCATCGGACTGTTCACAATTCCGATGAGTTGTGACACACGTGTCTTTGCAATAGTCTTAGACATATCCTACCATGCAAAATTCCTAATTTAGAATAATATATTTTCTTCATGATTATTATAAATTTTGTCAAATCACAACACATACTAAATTTTAAAACTCCTTCAGGACTAGAACTTTCAAGGTGAATTGTGTGGCATGAAACCCTGTCTGTACTAGATACCTTTTCCCATAGGTTATTACATGACCAACACACACTGCATGGTGGGATATACAAATATGTAGGAGATTATTTAGGCCTCGACATATCCAAAACAAAGACAATATTAATAATTACTTTTATGTACCATCTTTATATCTAGACCGCTACACATGGACCTTACATTTCAATATTGTAATTACCATAAGTAAATCTACCATACTGAACAATGCCAAAGACGCTACCAGTGATATGATTATAGTTAAAATAACATTTTCCGCGTATATGCCATATAGGCATTGGAAATATTCTACTCTCATGGGATGGACACGTATCATACCATTAATAATATAAATATAGTTACTCTTTTATTATGATTATCCCTTTTCTTATTTCTGAATGTTTTTTTCACTTTTTCCGCAAGGATAAGTGAGACGTTTATCATTATGTATTATAAAGTAATATTTTTTGTAACTTCTAGTAACTAAATATACTTTGATTCTTTTTTCATAACCTTAGGGTTACTCACCCCTCTTCTCTGCTTTCTCTAGATAGGCAATGCAATTTCCAAAAGGACTACTCCTTGCTACAAGCGATATGATCCACCTAGGCAACCTCAAGGGTATTAGCCTTAGTGGATGGTACCGTATGAATTGTAGTTATGAGAGGTTTCTCATTCATATTGCTACTAATTCATTACTTTGTAATGTTGGCATACATGGCCTTGGCAGGTACCCCTTGCACATGTTTATTACCTATCATCCTCCCTGAATACCCTCTAAGGGGGGAAAAAGGCTTTCATTTAGCTCATTTAAATTGTAGAAGTATTCCTGCTAATTTTGCTGAATTACAGATTGCCCTTTTAGACTCAAATATCACCATAGCATCAGTTTCTGAGACCTGGCTGAAGGACATGCTTCCTTCCTGCAAGTATTATGTGCCTGGATACAGACTGGTGAGACTCGACAGACAGGTATTGTTACCCAATGGAGAAACTAAGACTGCAGGTGGGGTTGGTTATTATATAAGTGTAGGGGTTACAGCGTCTGACACTGAGCTTGCACATTTAAATATAAGTGATGAAGACATAGAATTACAATGGCTATATGTAAGTGATAGTAATATGAAGGATATAGTCATAGCAAATTTATATAGGCCACCTAGTGGGGATCCCTATAAATTTATAGATAAATTAGCTGCTAAAATAGATAACCTAGGAAGATACAGGTTAAAAGAATTGTACTTCTTGGGGGACATGAATATTGACATATCCAAGGCAAACAAACCTCCAGCCCAAGGGGATAGACCCTCCCCAAAGGAGTCCCTTCTTGAAATTATGAAGACTACTGGGTGCAAACAGTATGTGAAGGGATATACAAGAATTACCCCAGATACCCAATCTATGATTGACTTAATTTTTACTAATTCTTTGGCTATTAAGACACAGGGTAATATGCATGTAGGTGTAGCTGATCATAATTTAGTTTACATAACACGTCTTAATTATGTCGAGAAATCTGTGCCCACCACCTTTACAGGGAGAACATACCGGAATTATAGCTATCCTGATATGAAAACCTTCCTACTTGATAAAAGCTGGGAAATTCTCCTAAATGAGGAAGATCCTGGTCTTGCCTGGGATATCTTTGAAAAAAGTATTAATGAATATTTAGATGCTAACTGTCCAATAAAAACATTTCACTTTGGTAGGAAAAGGGCCCCGTGGATCTCAGATGATCTAATAGATTATCTTAATGAAAAAAATCGCCTATTGAAAAAAGCCAAAAAAACTCACAATATAGATGATTGGAGGATAGCAGTGTTCCATAGAAATAGAGCAAAAGTTTTGGTAAAACAAGAGAAAAGAAAATATTATTAAGACTTACTAGAAGAACATAAAGACGATTCCAAAAAATACTGGCAAACCATTAATAGTCTATTTAAACCTAAATTACAAGAAAATAATTTTATTTTAGTAGATCAAGTCACAAAAGAGAAAATTACACCTGAAAACACAGCAAACTATATAAATGATTATTTTGTAGAAATAGGACCAAAATTAGCCGAAAACTATAACTCCCCTTGGACTCCACCACCCACCCAGCTACCTCATCAGTTTGTACTCCAGCCTATCACATTAGATGTACTTGAAAAAGCTATCCTGGCTATAAATCCTAATAAATCTTCTGCAGTAAATAACATTAAAACAGTAGTTCTCAAGGATGCCTTCATGATACTCTCAACCCAACTCCTGCACATCATAAATTGTACCATACGCTCAAATTTAATCCCCGATAAATGGAAAATTGCCACAGTTATACCCCTCCAAAAAGATGGAAATACCCAGGATGTAAATAATCTCAGACCAATCTCAACACTCCCTCTTCCTGGTAAGCTTTTAGAAAGAATAATTCATAACCAAACTACCACCTTTCTAAATGAGAATAATATTCTGACAGAACATCAATCTGGATTTAGGCAAAATCATTCTACAATTCAAGCAATAGCTGACTTTACAGATGACATATATAAAGCAATAAACAATAACAATATCACACATACTATTTTTATAGACTTTTCCAAAGCCTTTGATACCATAAATCATACCATACTAATAAGCAAATTAAAAAATCTAGGATTCTCTGATAATGCAGCAAATTGGTTCAAAAATTACTTAACAAATAGAAAGCAACATATAATAGCAAATAATATTTTTTCACAAACTAGAGACATCTCCTGTGGAGTCCCCCAAGGATCTATCCTTGGCCCCCTTCTCTTTCTCCTTTAAATTAACGACCTTGAAAATTGTCTTCAATTTGCTAAATATAAACTTTATGCTGATGATACGGTTTTATACATCTCCTCCCCAATAGACCTTGATGCAGCCCCCATGCTGAATGCTGACCTGGCAAATTTATTTAAATGGTGTGTGGAAAATAAATTAACTATAAATGCCAAGAAAACAAAATATATGCCCATTGCTTCATCCTCAAAAAAGCTGAAAAGAGTTACCCTCCCAAAACTAACTTTAGGGGGCACAATTCTCCATAAAACTAATGAGTTTAAATATCTAGGTATAACAATAGATAGTTGCCTAAATTTCAATAAACACACAGAGCTCACTAGGAAAGCCATTATATATAAAATATATCTGCTTAATAGGATTAGATTTGACTCTGACGAAGCAGCCAGTTTGGAAATCTATAAGTCAATGATATTACCACATTTTACATATGGGGATGTCATATACTCTGCCACTAGTATAGGAAACCTATCCAAACTCCAAAGAATCCAAAATAGGGGCCTAAGGGTATGCATCAGACCTGAGGAGAGAGTTTCTCCTGATGACTTGCATAAGTTGTCTGGGGTAAATAAACTTGAGGACTTGAGATGGGCCTCGCTGTTGGGCCTCACCTTTAAGAGGACAGGTATAAGGAAGTATGTCGATCAGCGCAATATCAGAACTAGAGCTCATGATTTTCCAGTACTCAAAACTGTAAATAACATCAAAATTAAATATGAAAAATCTGTTGAATACAGGACCTTCAAGTTATGGTCTGATACGCACAGGGATATAAAAAGTATTGCCTCCTACCCCCAATTAAAGAACCACATACATAAGGTACTAAAGGACAAGCTTGATTGATCCTGTACCTAATACTCTTCTGTTATAGGGGTTCCTGCCATATACTGCCATTGCTTTTTTTCTTCGTAATGTATTCTTTCATCTAGCATAAGAAAAAGATTATTTTTTGCACTTATTATTGAAGTGACCATATGGATGTGTCACCTCCTTATTATTTTGAGGAGACATAAATATTTCATATTAAGTCTCACTAGAGACAAACTAACACAGGTTAATGATCTAACTTAGTATTTAAACAGATACACTTTTTGTGTTATCTTTATGGATTATCCCTATGTATGTATGGTGGAAGGAACCAGACCGATAAGGCTGGTATCATCTAATACAGGCACGCCTTAGTGCATAGCCTATTGATATCAGGATAAATAAAGAATATAAAAAAAATTCCTATGTTGCCATCTTTCATAAGGTAATTGAAGGACCATACGAGTCATCAGAGAAGACAGACATTGTGGCCGTACGAAGTGACGTCATAGCCTCACTCTGGAACAAGTCACAACTCATCAAGCAGCCCGCTGCCTTTGAGAAGATGGCCATGGCGGAACTAAAAAGGTGAAACCTTGAATTTACCTCATGAAAATAAGACTTTGGTCCATGGTAAATCTTGCTGTAACAAAAATCGAATGATGGTAATGAATTACAAAAAACTCTGTACATGCCGTGCAACTAAAACTCGGGTTGGTCTGGGGGATTCATAACTCATCGCATTTCTTGACCTCTTTACAAGCTTCTATGTACCTGTATTGACACTTTTTCTTTCCCGCCTCTCTGAGAACAGAGCATTTAGTATGTTTTACACATACCTCAGAGCCATGTACAGAGTATGTTTCTTTGAAGGGAACTGTCAATTATTTAGCTATAGGTGCATGCTCCCAAACAGTAGTATATTACCTGAACAGTGTAACAAGAGTGTAATATACAATGCATAGGGACTCTTGATGCATCCATCTCTATTATTTGATGAAAATAAACTGTTTAAGTGATAATTGAACACCAACACAATCACGGATTACCATGGAGGGCTGACCTTGTCTGCCCTGTCCCCTGTAGGTTTGAGGACGAGCTGCACGGTGCCTTTGCTGCAGGAATCAACTCAGACGCCGACACCTCTGTGTGGGACTTCTGGGGCTCCCTCTTCTACTGTGCCACCATCTACACCACCATAGGTAGGCACACTCACACTCACACTGAATGCATTTTATTTGATTGATTACTTGATTTTATTGCAAATAAATCATTTTCGGTGAAGTTTTTCACTATTGCCATATAATCTATAACTATAATTATGCCATTTGTCATCTTGAGGCATAAATGCAGCCCTTACGAGGAACTCGCCGTCATCGCGACCTTACGGGATTTATGCACTCACAAAGGGTCAGTGTGATGCATTAATGCAGCATTGGCGAGCTACTCGCCGCAGCTGCGTTGGTGCATCATGACGACAAACGTTACCTTAAGATAGCAAGATACCTGTCTAATTACTTCTCTTATAATGAAGGAATAAGGTACAATAATGACATGTACTGGGAAGCTTTTTCACATGTCGATCATGTCACTTTAAAAAACGAAGATTTATCAGGGTTTTAAGTTAAATTACAAATAAGTTACACACACATTAACGGTTATTTTACATTGGAAATCGACAAATATCACCGTTCGGGGCATGGTCATGTTGAATGATCCTCTATATCTACAGCCTCTACAAAGATACCACAACAATGGGGGTGCAGAGGGGTACCCCCCTAAGGTCGGAAAGTCGCCGAAATTAAGGTGCCCAGGTCGGAAAGTCGCTTTTTTGGACTCTTTAGCCAATTGTCAATTTTGTGCAAAAGTTGCCAGGTCGCTTATATTATTGCCTTAGGTCGAAAGTCGCCTCCAAAACGGCCCAGGTCGCCAGGTCGCTTTTGACCCATCTGCAGTCACAACAATAGTAACCACGGTATGTAAACCACGTGTCTTATGAGCAGTGTTCTGTACTCCATCCCAGGTTACGGCCATATTGCACCAGTGACAACAGCAGGACGTCTGGTTACGATGATATACGCCATCATTGGTGTCCCTCTGTGCCTTATCGTCATGGCCGATCTGGGCAAACTCTTCACAAGGGCCATCAAGTTCCCATGGGCATTTGTACGCCGCTGCTACCACACAGGTTTGTTACATATAATTATACAATCTATTTTAGAGAAATCATTTTAAAACAAAATTGATATGTATATTATGTATATATATATATATATATATATATATATATATATATATATATATATATATATATATATATATATACATATATTTACAGCTTAAGGGTTGGTCTAGACCAATGCAGTGAGAAAGTGCTTTTTTTTCAGAAAAGTTGTTGATAGAATTTTGAATATTTCTAAAGCGTGACTGACAGACACATGGATATAACCTCAAAATCTGGTATTCTAATTATATACTATTTGGACGATAATTGTCCTGTGGATCTCCGGATATGAGGTGTTCGCAAACAGAGTGATTACAGATAATGTTATACGGATTCTGCTAAAACCAATGAAAACACAACTTTATCATTAAAAACTCACCCTTTCGTGCTGCATTGGTCTATATTGCAGTAATAGGTAAGCATCCAGGTCAGGCCCCAACAATTACCTGATGATTGGCCGATTAATTACTTAATCAGTGGGTAATTAAACAGTGACAAACTTCACTCAGTACACATTTACACCACATTAGGTGCATGCACCTGTTAATCATTCTAAGGAATGAGAAACGACAACGAGCATTCATTACATAGAGAAACTATAAATTGTGTTACAACATGAATGCCTCTGGTCGTTGATTTGTTAGTCTTGATTCTTCTTTTTGGGATGGTGGGTGGGTAACACTTATCACAGCAACTGGCTGGCTGGACGGCCTGTGGTATCTATACTGACAGGTCACGTGACGCAGTGGTCCCGATGTTCTAGATCCATTTCCCATAGCAACAGTGTACCTTTCACCCTGTGATTACATAGTGTATATCTCCACGTGTATTGCAGGGGAGTGTACGAAGCCCAAGAAGCCGGCAGCAGGGAAGGAGGACGCAGGAAGTCAGGGTGAAAGCTCTTCTGTGCTAGGTGTGGTCATAGACGACGAATTCGACGAGTTCAACTTACCGCCTATTATCGCCATCCTTATCACTGTTATCTACATCCTGCTGGGCGCCGCCCTGTACTGTCAGTGGGAGGACTGGACCTACCTGGAGGCCTTCTACTTCATCTTTATCTCCATCAGCACCATTGGCTTTGGTGACGTCCTCCCTGAACACCCCAAGTACTTCCTAGCCTCGTCCATCTACGTCCTAGTGGGTCTGTCCCTGGTTGCCATGGTGATTAACGTCATCATGGAGGTGGTGAGCAGCACCATTGACAAGGCCAAGGATAAGGTGCACGAGGTGGGTAAGTCCATGGGCATCCCCCTGCCTGACGATGAGGATGAGGTGTCTGTTAAACAGGATTAAGGTGGGTCTAGACTGGAATCCTGGATAAAGAGTATGGCCTGAGAAGAAATCCAAAGCAGGTTTACAACGCCATCTGTAGGCGTGAACAGCAGCTGTATGCCTTACTAATTCTTGGATTGCTATCAGTTGAGGAGACCTTTGAGAAGATTGCTACCATGTGAGGATGATAAACTAGAGCGTGGTTCCATCTGATAGCCATTGTTTGTGGAATTGTCATTGAACTTGTGGAACGACAATACCTCCACAAAAATCAGGCTCCATTTCGCTTATTCGCTGATATTTGAGGTACTGTTAAAAGAAAGAGTTGGTCATCCCTAGGTAAGGATAGCTACCACTCTTTGTAAACAGACGGAAGATCGAATCTACATACATGTATTTCAATTCCACCGATGAATCTGTAGATGTTTGGCAAGAGCGAAGCCATTTGGCATGGAATACAAATCATGTATAAGTGATGTCCAATTCTTGTCATAGTTTTGCTAGTACTTAAGTATATAAACTATAGATCTCAGAGATATACCCAACGCTTGAAAATAATGATATTTGCAAAGGTGGTATTAAAAAAGTATTAAAAATGTGAGTTGTAGTCCAACATGCAGGTGGATACAGCATCTAATGAATAATGCAAATACGGGATAGCTCTCCCAGGTGTCTTAATCTAAGGTAGAGCCCCCCCCCCCCCAAAAAAAAAGGGGAAAAAAGGAAAAAAGGGGGTTGGAGGGCAGCAGAGCCCCCCCCCCCCAATTACATACTAGTCGACTAGCCTATCCTACGGTGGACTGTGTAGTTTGAGATCGGATTAAGATAGGTTAAGATACGATTAAGACTAATTTTATGATGATTAAGACCATCTTAATTCGGTGTTAAGATTGCACTGTTAACGTTTGTCCATGCACTTAGGAGAGCATAAATAATAGCTTGCTCTATCGTGCTGTACCCATTAGACTGATCTCAATACTCATGAGGTCTAGGGGTAGAAGGAAATTAAGTAGACATTTAAGATGACACAGTCTTATATGTATTTTGGAAACTAATTATAGTTGGATAACATGCATTTGTCCTTAGTTTCGAATGAAGGTGATACAGAATTAACAGTAGATTCCTTTCATTCTGTTTATAATCTTATAGGAACCATAATAGTGATGTCGTGATGTGAGGGGTTTTCTAAAGAAAAAGTCCAATACGAGAAACCACACTGATACTGTAAATATTTGTAAAACAATGCTACCATCGGTGGAGATCAAGTGAAAACGAATTCATGTCGTTTGCTCATTAATATGTAAATAACAGGCACTAGACAATGATAAATGTTGCAAAGCATTGTGATTTCTGATGTCATATTCAAGTAAGTTTTTTGTACTGTACCATTATTATGCTGTTTGGCAGTAATTGCACAGCCTGCATTTTGCTGACCTTGGATAGTTCATCCCACCTTCTAATCAGCTGCAAATAAATCATGCCCCCATTTGGTGCTAATCATTTTAGCTTTTCGACATATACAACGCATTTATCAATTTGTACTATAGGAACTATGTACACGTACTGCCTTGTATCTTCGAGTATTGCGCACCATTGGCTTGAAGCTAACACTTGAAAAATAACTGATCTAATGCCTTAAAAGTCATTGCTTTTAGAATGCAGGGATGCAATCATATTAGTGCGGAAGGGAGGGTATTTGTTGCTTATTTGGAAACACTTGAACAACGAAATAATGTATTAAACTGCTGCCTTCTAATTCTGATAGACAACAAATGCTGAATTAGGAAGTACATTCATAAATGAATAATACCCGATGAGGAAAATTAATGTACATAACTATGCGATTTAGAAACCTAATAAAGCAAGTCAAACAATCACCAGTGATCCATTGTATTTCCCTTTCATTTCCTAATGTTATAGATACAGTACATAAATCAATTTATAGTACATATTGTAAAGCAATCATTCAGCTAGGTTTAATGAATTTACTGTATAATTGTATATTATTTGCCCAAATTAAACACTTTAAAAATGGGATCATTAAGTATGTGAACAGTCATCTCGGACAGCTAGTCATACAATTCTAGATGCAGCTTGAAAATGCACTTAGATAATCGTTAGTAGTCTGAATGTTATAATGCCTATACCCATAGTGCACAACACCCACTTGATATCACTTGTCCCAAACTACCCGAGCACATGTATATGTATATGTAAACTGTCATGGCTGTTCTAAAACTCAGAGTCAGCACTGAGTGCTATGTCCGCTCGGGTGGAATATATATATAGCCGTGGTAGTGACAGATACATGCCAACCAACCCAGTAGGTGCTCTGAGCTGCGCTCCTCACCTCCTACACTGCCACCTAGCGCCTGCTGGATGAATCAACCCATAATCCCTGATTACTCAAAGGCTGGAGTGCATCCAGTATCAATTGCCAAAGAGCCAAACTACTGTACATAAATAATTTGGGGTTGTCGCTTAAGAGAGAACCCCCCCCCCTCCCTACAAACACACACACATAGGCCTACTAGAAACACTAGTGAAGTGTATGCACATACTTTATAGTTACCAGAGTATTATGAAGTGAGTTTCCTTGCACTTGTGCAGTGATGTAGGGCAATGTGAGCAAAGAGCGCCTCATCTAATTCTGAATAAGCTATAGTACCCCTCCCTGCAGCGTCCAATATTCTCGTCGCTTGACTACAGAAATATCCACAAGGAGGAGTAGTGGGGGAGTAGTGGGCCCACACCTGTACACGGGTGGGAGGCTGGGGCTGTTGTGACGGGACCAAACCGTCCTCCTATATCTATACCCTCCTCCCCTGGGCCTACCCATCCCCCAGGCTGTCAAATGTAAAACAGGGACCGCCCGTCAGCCTACTGGAGGGGTGTGTGAGGTAGGAGGAGGAGGAGGAGGAGGAGGAGGAGGAGGAGAGGAGGATAGGAGGAGAGGAGGAGGAGCAGCTGAGGGAAGGAGTTGGGGGAGGAGAGAGAGGAGATTGGGGAGGAAGTAGTGGTTATCACCAGAACCTACTCTGATTTGTCCATATGATCTGCATTTATCATGATGACGATGCCATAGACTTGCCATACGTTGGACACAGCCTGGATGTGAATACCCTTCTCAATGTACCAGAATCTACCTCCTCCCCATTTGTCTTCCTCTGGATCTGTGCCTAAGCTATATACTCGGTGGATTACATAACCCGGGAGGTATATATCTCCACAGATAGCTAAAGGAGTCTTACCATTGTACACCTGCTAATAGGTCGATTCAATACCTCCCTGTACTTGTTACTAAACTGGGCAACAATGAACCTGATCATTGTTGGAGCTATACCATACCAGATGGTGGATCATTGGATAACTCTGGTGATATAGCATTGCACATAAGGTTTTCCTACCTACATTCTGGCAGTGGCTGCAGGGTTTCTGTGTGTAAAACAGCGTGCTAATGCTAAAGGTGAGCTAGTGCGGAGCAGCTCACTCAATGTGGTACTGCTCACTGTGTACACAGCCCATTATGACTCCCCTCATACCAGGACTGGCCTTGAGATCAACCTGCCAGTACAATATGAGCTTGGAAGTACCAGGATTTGTGAAATATATGGAAATTATCATTCGTAAATAGGATTTTTATGTATGACGTTTAGACATTAGGGAGGTCCACCTAAGATAATACATACTGTGAGAAGCAGCTAGGGGTGATAGTGGGTATATGCCTGATCAAGCAGGTTACTCAGGAATTTCTACCACCCAGTTTGAACCCAATTCAACCCCATGCTCTCATTTGTAAACCGACTCCATTTTGTGAAGCTGCCAACCACTCAAGGCTATCTCGTTCACACTACAAGGAAAACATTCCAGGACGCCTGACGCACTACCGTCCATTCCCCAGTATAAGATCATTCCTTTCAAGTCATTTACTTTTACACACACACATCCCTTTGTTTTCGGCAAGCTGCTTTTTGTAGGGGTTCATGTTATTGGTCTATGGATATCATAAGGTCTGATATAAAGACATTGACCTTTTTCTGGAAACGTTCCACATATGGTCGTCTGCCAATTATCTCTCCATTATCGCTCACGTCACTTAGCAGACGACATTCCAACATTACCAGCGTCATTCTGCCTTTTTACCTGATAACATGGAGGCCCCAGGATCACATGTGGTCGTCTCACACTGATTGCCCAAACACAGGAGACACTGACCTCTCAGGGTATCATCTCCACACCATATTACACAACACAGGCCATGTACTAATAGCTGTCCATCTGGGATTGCACCAGTGATTGCGCTTCAAGCCTCACTGCACCTTAACACCATGGAGACAGCCCGGAGAGTTCTCCTGCTGACCACCACCCTGGCCGTCCTGGCCGCTGTGGCCGCTGGTAAGACCCTCATGCTCGGTGGGGGTTACATCAGCGACAGCAACTCACTCATCTGGAACAAGGCAGTCACTCTGGCTGTAAGTGTGAACTTTTCTATAGATTACCCCACTCTTCTTTCATTCTCTTTTGTTTGATTAATCTTTTGATGGCTACATGGTGCTTTAATGTATTATGCCTTTTGTCGATGTGATGCCTACCCTGGAAACAAATTCCCGTGAATTCCCCCTGAATAACTTGGGTTGAACTGGGGTCAGTCCCGGGAATAACCCGATATCACGGGATTCTGTGAGCAAAATTACCCGTTATATCACGGGATTCTGTTAAAGAGGGGTGCATGGGTTCGAACCCCATACTAGTAGACCTGAATGGTTCTAGTGAGCCTTTCTAGTGTGATTTATCTAAAATATTCTTACAAAAACAGCCACATACATTCCTGACCTCTAACAATCTTACATATGCTTGTCCTGTTCGCGAACTGAACCTGCTACCCTTAGACCCATAGTCCCGTGCTCTAGCGACTGACCTGCTGGGACATGTATTGGGAGAGGTACATGATCTGTGACTCGTGGTGACTGTACCATAATATATTTTGTATACATTTGTTGTAAAATACATAGAGTTGTCGACAAAGAGAGAAGCAGGATAGACATGAGGGAACTTTAGCAAACCCAACATAGCCAATTAAACGTAGACCCCGGGGGGGGGGGGGCACTCCCTATCTTTTCTATAGTCACTATGTGTGAACATCACCTCAAATCTGGTACCCTAAGCAAGGGGGGAAATTTTCAAAAATCATACCCTTATCAAGGGAAAATTAGCAAGAAAGAAGACCTACATCACAGATGACCCTGAAAAAAATACCCTAATTACGGGTGACCCTGAAAGAAATCCCCTTCTCAAGGGTGACCAAGAAATATTATAGGGGAAAAAGGTAAAAATTACCCTTTAAAGCTCTGAAAATGTACCCCTTTCTCCCAAAATTTGCCTAAAAAGGACCCCTTATCAAGGGGCCCGCGCGGGTCCGTGCCTAGGACCCAAAAACGGACCCTTTCCCTTGGAATCGTGTTCACACATGGTATTCAAATCTGAGGGAGTGGCCCCCCCGGGACGTAGACATATCCTATACTTTTAACACTGCTACGTCTGCGTATAGTAAGCTTAGATGTACATCATGTAGATTTTCCCATTACTTCTTTCATGCAAAAAAAAAAAAGATCACCAGGGATTCGAACTATCCACCTTCAGATCTACAGTGCCAGGCTCTACAGACTGAGCTAACCAGGTTTGCTGAAGGGTTGATGCTTACAGTGATAGAGTTTCATTCTGCACCCTCTCTCTCTGATAAAAATAGGGACCTTTAGCAAACCTGATGTAGCTCCTTAAACGCTGATGTAGCAATGGCAAAAGTGTAGGCTACATCTGGGTCTAATGAACTACCTTAGGTTTGCTAAAGGTCCCTATTTTTCCCATTATACCTCATTAGGGATTCGACCTCTCCACCTTCAGATCTAAAGTGCTAGGCTCTACAGACTGAGCTAACCGGGATTGCTGAATGGTTGATGCATGGAAAGGTAATAGGGACCTGTAGCAATGTCGACGCAGCCCATTTAGAGATGACCTAGCCAATGCCTGTAACACTGCTATGTTTGCGTTTACGAGATATGTCAGGTTGCTAAAGGTCCCTAATGTTTAATTCTGCACCCTCTCTCTGTCTGATACAAAACAACTGTATGAAGGAATCATTTAACATGGGGCATTTTGCACGTTTAAGGTTCATCGCTACTCTTAACTTTGTATCCATGAAATGTCCTGTTTTTCACCCCAAAGGTAGCTTTCATCATTCAGAACTGGAAAATGTAAAAAAAATGGGGGTGTCCCGAGCTACTTTTTTTTATTACAGATTTTTGAAAAAATAAGTCTCTATTTTTGTCAAGAAATACAAAAAAAGGGGAAATTTTCATGATTTTTTTTCTTGGTGAACCAATGCCCACATTAATTTTGTATTGCACATGAATAATCCAAGGTTATGTCATTCAATAGGAAAAATAGAATGATGGTCCAAAAATGTACCTTTGTATGAAAAAACGTGATGATTTTATGACATTTATTCAAATTTAATGCATAATTCTATAGCAATATCTAAATATCACTGAAAAAATCCATGAACTTTTAAAAAAACTTTTTTCAAAAAATTGTTCAGATCAAAAGCTAACATTTTAAAGGACTTTTGATAGGTGGTCCCGTGCATATTTTTATGGTTTTGGGCCTTTGAAGTTAAAAAATAGTGCAAAAATGGTCTAAATCACATATTTAGAGCCTAAAAAAATGGGTAAACAGGCAAAAATCGGGATGTAAAATGTATTTCCTAGCCTTGGTTATTTCAAAGAACCTGATGAGATCTTTATATATCTAGATAATGATTTATTGATTAATAAGTCCAATGTTCTAACTTATATAAAAAATAGCAAATATTATTGGCTATAAATAGGGGAAGGTTGCCAAAATTGGACCCCCTAAGAACACTTCGCTGTGTAGCGTTTATTTCTAGTAATTTGAATATGAAAACTGCATGAAGTGTAAGCCTAGTCAAAGGCCTTTTAATTGTTAAAAACTAAGTTTGAGATTTGAATTATTCTAGATGCCACAAGCCAATGAAAAAAGAATGCAACCGGTCCAATTTTGGATACCGGGTGCCTAAATCGGACCACCGGGTATCCAAAATTGGACCAATGCTTAATTCAGTTAGTTTTCTCACATATTCTTAGGGTCTAAATCATTTTCTTTCAGGTATATGATCAGATGTGTAGTTCCTCATTATAATTATCTTTCCAATAACCTACATGTTATGGGTAGTACCTCTGTGAAAAAAGGAATTTGGGACATTTAAAAAAAATATATATAATTTTTTTGTTATTTTCCTCCCTAGATTCATAGATACGTCCTGTAAATTACAACAAGAGCTTGTATGTGACTCAAATGGCCTAAGGGAGTGCTCATCTTTTAAAAACAGATGGCAAGATGTTCTCGGGAGAATTTTTTTCGGGGTCGAATTTTTTACTCCCGCCAGTCAAAAATTGCCAGTTTCCATAATTGGACCTGGTCCAATTATGGAAACTTCTTGTGGTCCAATTTAGGCGCCTTGTCATATTTATCATCAACTTTCTCTCTCTCAAAGCCTATCAGTGAATTTTATTTTTTTTAATTTTTACCCAATAACAAAATATTATTGCTTACTATCTGTAGGGATTTTGGTCCAAAAACTGTTTCCTAGCAACGGGGAAGGCTTAAGTAAACAACTAGAAAAATAAGATCAGGAGGTCCCAAAATCATTTACCCTAAAAAGAACCATTTTACTGACCCCAACACACAAAAAAAATTACTTGATGAGAATATACTTGGAATTACCCAAAATGTTGCACAACTGAAATTTTGTTCCATTTAGTGTAACTAAGGGAAACAGGGATGGTCCAATTTACGAGCCGGTCCAATTTTGGCAACCTTCCCCTACATCAAATATTCAAAGTCCAAAAAAACGCTCAATTTTGCTCGAAACTGTCCGATCTTTTTATATGGCTTAGTCAGCATATATATGTTTCTAATTTATCAATATTAGCTCAATCTGATACATAATTCAATTTCAATTTCAATTTCAAGGGTTTTTATTGTGTACTTCAAGTTCATGTTCTTCAGTCACAATATTGGGCCGGCTGTGAGGCCCCTATCCCTCAAAAGGCCCCTATCCCTCAAATATTTGTGAGATAGGGGCCATTTGAGACTTAGGGCCCACCTCAGGTCCCTATATAGCAAAAAGTCCCTATCCCACAAAATTTTGAGACATAGGGACCACATTTAAACAGCCCCTAACTCACAAATATTTGTAAGATAGGGGCCATTTGAGGGATAGGGACATGTCAGGCCCCTATCCTACAAACAAGCCCTAAGTATCAAAAGCCCTATCCATCAAAAACCTTTGTAATAGTTTCTATGACTGTTTCTTGCTTCTGCAGCAAGGAAGTAGGCCTCAAGGGTGCCTTCTAGGGTCTATATCTATAGCCTGCAGACTGACACCTGTTATCACTTTGTACGCTCTAAACCATGATGAGATATATTTTCCAACCTAAAACAGGTATGTGTGTCTCACAAAGTAATTTATGATTCTTTTTTTTATTATTATCCCAGATTTTATGACAATATTACATTTTCTCCACTACAGCACACATAACTGATGTAAGAATGTGAGCAGGTCTCTCCTCCCTGCTGTGTACAGCTTGTTGATATCAACCAGATGGCCTGTCACTTGGGGTGGGGACATCATATCAGGAGATTCACAGGACAATTATCTTTCAAATGGTATACATTAAAATGCAGGAGTTTGAGGTTATATTCCTGGATTTGTTGGTCATGCATTATCAAAATGGAAAAAATATTTGTGGCTTTGGGACTTCACATGGGCCCTATGTCTCAAAACTTTTTGAGGGATAGGGGCTGTTTGGCACATAGGGACTTCACCTGGTCCCTATCCCTCAAACGGACCAATTTTGAGGGATAGGGGCCTTTTGAGGGATAGGGGCCTCACACCGACCACACCCTCGAGGAAATTATAGTTTTTTCACAATTTAATATATTTAATGATTCACAATCAAAAATACGGAGCGACTAATGTAAAGGCGTATGTTCGCTTAAAAATAAAGAAAAAGATTTATCCGGATGGATTTCGGGTACAATGAGATACTTGTTACTGGTTATTTCTTGTCTTTCTTAGCTTGACATAGGTTTGATTTTCTTTACTCACATTTACAAGGAAAAATAGGCGCTCATAACTAGACATATTTTGGTCCACTTTACATAATTTGTTGTACCTTTATGCAGTAACCATACTGTTTTCCCTAGCTCTAGCTAAATAATCCCTCTTAGACATCCAGTAAATCTGGACGCCCCTACTCTACAGTTACTAAACACACCAATAAATGAGTTATTAAATTATAGAACAAATATAATTGCTGGCTGTTGCACAGCAACTGTGGCCACTAGTTTATGTCACGTTTGTTTACCCCTACCGGTAGAAAACTTTCTAAGATTTCCAAAAATCACCTTTTTCGCAATGTTGCTTCTTGAGTTTACCACAATTTGTATGTCACAGTCGGTATAGCAGGTATGTGATTAGGAACTCCACCATAGACAAGTATAGTGTTCACACTGTGTCCAAGAATACCTAAGTCTGCTTAACCAGTACTTAGGGGGGGGGGGGGTAGTCTGAATAACCAGCACAGCCCAGAGTCTGTTTTCTCAAACCAATCTTGGTCGATGTTTCTTGTCGGCAATCTTGTTTTTAAATGATCCTTTCTTCTCTATTGCTTGGATACTTGCGTCTAGACCATCCCATTCCCATACTCCACGCCAGAGTGGGCTACGTTGCATTGAAGTGTAGATGAAGCGTTTAATCCTGATTTTGATCTTACTATCACCCCTAGTCCTCCTATTGGCTTCAGGTAAGAGGACTCCCTCGTCCTTAGATACCTTATACATCATACATAGTAACTGTCCGAGTCTCCTCTCCGATAGTAGCTTAATTTTGAAGTGTACATGTAATTAAGTGGCAGAGCATCGTTCTCCCATATTTACATATTCTTAAACCTCTATTCTGCATGCGCTGCACCTTTGTAATTAATGGCGCAGGTGCACAATCTATTAGAAAACTGGCATCGTCAGTAAACGGTACAATCATGGTCCGGTAGTAGACAAAGGCAGTAAGAGCTATATGCGCAGAGACCTGCGCAGTGGTCCGTATTCAAAGAGTAGCGATCAACCTTAACACATACTTGTATTCTCCCATTAATTGTGGTGTTAAAGTGATACTTACAATCCTTCAGGAGATTCATTGTCTTGGCTTTTGATTTCTAATTCTAAAGTAATTAGTAATAGAAACCAAGCTTTCTAACTACAAATACATTGTCCTGTGCACTAGCATGTGGCCCATTGAGACAGGGAGAGGGTGCAGATAAAACACTACCACTCCATGCATCAACCATTCAGCAAGCCCAGTTAGCTCAGTCTGTAGAGCCTAGCACTGTAGATCTGAAGCTGGAGAGGTCGAATCCCTTTTTTTTTGTATCTGTCACACAGAAAACATTTCTTTCACACCAACATGTAGAATATACATTTTTAATGTTTTTTTTTTAATCATCAATTCATGCTTGAATAAGGTAGAAATACACCTATGCTATGGTGTGCACAATTCTACCCCATCAGTTAAATGAGTGAACTGACACAGGGGTTCGAACCCACATCCTGCTGATTTGCTGGGGTAAATCCCGTGATTTTACAAGGTTCTACATGTAAAATCACGTCTTTTAATCCTGTGATATCACGGGAAATTTTGCTCCCAGAATCCCCAAAACTTCCCGGGAATTTCTCGTGACTTGCTACCAGGGTAGAGACCTACAATCATGACTAGCAAGGGGATACTACGGGTAGTAATGCATTAACTTACTGTGCGGCCCTTAAAGGGTTAGAAGGACTTCACTTTTCTAGAACCCATGTATTAAATGTCAACAGAATACTAGTACACCAAGTGCCCATTCTAAATACCCTTTTCACATATTGCCCTACAAACACCTTAATGCTCATTCCCCTTGTGCCCCATGCAGGGAGGCCGTGGAGTAGCCCGGATTGGTATCCTAACGGCGGCCAGCAGTCAGCCCGTCTCCCAGGGCCGTGAGTACAAGGCACTGTTTGAGTCGTATGGTGTAGCCGAGGCCTACTGGATCCCCATCCATGAGAACAACAAGGCGGCCGCCATGGAGAAAGAGGTTGTCGAGAACATCAGGCGTATGACAGGCTTCTTCTTTGGTGGTGGTGCTGTGCAGAAGTATATCGAGAAGTGAGTAATTTGAATATATGATGTCACAATGGTATGTCTTGCTGTAGGGACCTATGTTTAGTTATTGGATCAGTGTATAGCATGGTTAGCTTAGACCATGTCACACACACAAACACACACCAGTTAACAGTAATGTCCCTGTGGTAATGGCATGCATCTGGTGCCTATCATGGTCATGGAAAAAGTAAGAAAAAATGTGCTCTACCATTTAATCAAAACTCCCACTAATCACCAGACACTTTCGTTTTACTGACAAGTATTACTTTGTGTAACATTTACTATCATCAAACATTTTACAGCCTGTTGATGAAAGACCGCGAGCCAACTCCAGCCTTTGCTGCCATCCGTGACATGTATAACAATGGAACCGCTGTCATTGGAAACAGTGCAGGGGCTATGATTATGCCGACTTTCAACACCATAGTTGGTATGTACATTTGTATATGAAATTGATATTCTAGACATAATGTGTAACTGGTAAACTAGACATGAAGTGTTTAGTTGTATTGTACTCCATTTTCTTCAAATTCCCATACATAATTTAAAATCTGCTTTTGTTTCATATTGATAAAATCTTGTACATAAATTGGTCGTAATACGGCAATTCAACAGCGGGAATGATGTCTTCCTTTGTTTACACCACAGTTGACTGAGAGAACAAAAGAAATGGACTGACTGTATTTTATATACAAGGTTGTATGTTGATGTGGTCCACTGAGCACACTCTGCTATTGTGGGTGTAAGTCAGATATGATACGCATGACTAGCTGCATGAGTGTTAAAAGCCTTGGACAATGGTAATTATTCGCGGCTCATACAGCAGGTCACTTGTATCGTATCTACTACATCTTAAATGTTTACAGAGGGTACAAGTTACGGTGCACTGAAGTCTGGTGCCCGTAAGGTTGGCGATGACACCAATGCTGGAGACTTGGTCTATGACCCAGAGGGTGGATTTGGTTTCATTGATGGTCACATCATCGATTCTCACTTCCAGTAAGTCTGTTCTTTTTATTGAATTCATAAAGTACCGGAGTACTGTAATGTAGATATAGCAAATGGACAATTTAAATTAATAGCCCACATATTAGGTATTACAAACACAAATACTATAACATGCATGTCGTATTAACCTAAGAAATTTGATATAGTAGAGTGTATCCTCCTTCTTGTTGATTGGCCAGAGGCCCTACTGTGGTATTTGGTAAGCAATCGCATTACGTAAACCTTTAGATGGCATCAATTCCTACAAATCAGTTTTGTTCACTGTTGGATCACAAATCACATCTATTGAGACAGTTATAATTATGTAAAGAAAAAAAAGTGAAAAGATGTGGTTTAAACAGATATCATTTAATATCAGTGAGCGTGGTCGTCAAGCCCGTCTTCTTCGTCTGCTATCTGACACCCGTAAGATGGCTAATGGTACCAGCTATGGTTTCGGTATTGATGAGGAGACTGCCTTCGTTCTTACTAATGTGGGAACCAAGGAGGAGACAGGAGAGGTGGATAACATTCCTTCTTTTATTATGAGACCTTGTAAATTGTAAATTCAGCATTACCTAAGCTATATCACAGAAACTTGTTCAGGTGGAAGATCCGTGGGATTCTTAAAACTATTCTGGGCATAACAATTATGTACAGTAATATCCTTCCAAGATGTAAACGATAGGATTAAAACATCCAAGAAAGGGTAAAATGCTGTTTTATGTACCATGATAGGTCATTGGGAATGGTGGTGTGTTCTACATTGACGCATCCCAGTCCAAAGTTGATGACACATTACCAAACTGGCGTATCCTCAATGTCTACTGTCACTACGCCTTGGTTGGAGACTCGATTGACATGACCGACCATACCATAACCTTTGCAAAGAACATGAGGTTTGTTGCTCCTACTATTTCTGGATGATATAAGTGTGTGTAATTATAACCGTATGACTACTAATGTTTATGGTATCAAATCTGTTCAGTCAAGTTGTGAGGTTCTCCTGGCCACCTGGAGATTTCTGCTCATGAGATCTCCTGAGATCTCCTGAGAGTCCAGGGCCCCAGCACACAGGTAGCAGGCGAATAGTGTCATCCAATAGAAATTGTGAATTATATAATCCAGAATGAAAAAAGAAATTAGAACATTCATAGTCAATTGAATGTGTTTTCCAATATCTCCGAAAGCTTTCTAAAAAGTATGCCTTGATGTACTGTAAAGCACCATACAATTATTTTCTTAAATTTGATTCAATGCAGTCCAATCAAGGGGAATGAGACAGCTGACTATGCAGCAACCTCATCGGACATCTTCCAGCAAACATTTGCAGGGTCTACTTCAGAGTTCCGCCGGGTAGCCAATAGCCTCTTCAACTCACGTTTTGACTCAATCACGTATGGTATCACATCTGGGGATTCTCCTCCATTCTTTGTTATCCTAACTGAGGACTCCCGCTCCATGGGGTATGTGGAAGTCGAGGGTAATACAGTCAAGATCAGCTACAAGGATATAAAGATTGAGATTAGACCAATTCAGGAGGATGATGAGGATGACGAATAAAAATATGGTAGGATGTATGGAGTTATCCTTGTGCAGCTGTAAGAATAAATGAATATATATATATTGAAATATATTGTGTTTGTTGTATATTGTTTAGATTGATTAAGTAGAAGTTCTGATTATAAGCATATAGATATTTTTAAACTTCTCTGTTATCCTATAGATGATTTCGTAGGTTATTTCATTCTATAGATTATTTCATCATATAGATCAACAATATATTGAAGAGTCTGGATGCAGTACGCTGAAAGGGGAATGGAACCTCATCAGTAGTGATTCCCTAGGGTTTGTTGTCATGATGAATTATAATGGGTAGCAGTATTGTCCTCGAGAAAACAGTGTACTTTTTTAAACGTTTTGAATAGAGATTTATTGATCTTCTCACAATATACAGAAAAGTGGTTGGTCGAAGAACAATAATAACCAAAAATATCATACATTATCAGTTTCAACAAGTGCACACAAGTTAAGACAGTGTAAAGAATGAAATATAAGTTGAGAAATGATGATAAGTGGCGAAACACGAAACAAGATGACATATACACAACTAACACGGTCAGACTATACATGTACAAAAAGAAGAAATGACCAAATTATGGCCTCATAGGTATAGAGACCACTCTGCTCCCAGTCACCACTGTATGGCTCATGATAAATAGAGTTATGCAGATAGGTCATTCAGTTAACACTGAGTGGCAGTTATGTGCCAGTGCATGCCCTGGTGTAGTTATTGGGATAACCTTGGGCATATCTGAACTTTGGGTCTGAATGGTTCAGATGTAACGACCTCAGGTCGTCACAATGATGACCTAAGGTCATCACATAGACGACCTAAGGTTATCAATTTTGGTATTGTCAATACTGACGACCGTGAGGTTTTCAAATGTCAGTGTACAACATATTGTCCATGTTTGTAACACAGCTAGTGTAACCTTAATATGCCCTAAAGAGACGAAAAATAGATTATCCTGGGAAGATTGTTTAGGATTGCATCTACCCAGTAAACACAATTACATAGCTTAGACGTTGATTTTTGGTCTGATATTTGCCATATTTAAACGAACATTTGTGTATACTACCTTTTATGAATATCAAGTGGAATAACGATAACTAACGATTTGAGGCATATTCAATGAGTTTGTATGTTTTCAACCTTTTCACAAAGTAAGGGTCGTAGTATCAGAATAATGTGAATTTAGATCACATTTGATGTTTGTAGATATTAACGGGGAGGGGGTGTTGTTGTCGTGACCGCAACTACAAAAGTCACATTTTGTGATATGCAAGAAATGCATAATGTACAAAATATCAGTCTAGGATGACTTTTTGATCTCTCATAGACTGGCATTGTACAAGAGACAAAATGGCATCAATTACTACATATGCATGGTCGTTAGATCTCGTTGGGGAATGTGAAGAGTACGCTATTAAACAACAGATGCACATTGAGCAACACACATTTGTTTCACTAACGATTACCAACGATTCCTAATCAATAAATTGTATGGGACATACCTTTATTATATAATTATATATCATGGGTTCTCTTCAAAATTAAATTTCTTGCATAAACCATTTAGCAATACACATTCAACAAGTAGCAACGAGTGGTCGTCAATATTGTGCTAAATGAAATGATATGATTATTTGTTCGGCAAGGGACCTCAGAGGAAGTTAGATACAAATTGTTTTTTACCAGGTTTTCTACTTATATGACATATATTATATTGATAAAGCTATTTTTAATCTGCCACCTTACTTACATGAGCAACGGCTTAATGTGAATTCTGCCATTAAAGGTTCTGATATGTCAAATTTAGATTTAAATATCCATCATAGAGAGGTTACGCTTAACTATAACTGTCACACTCTACAATAGAGACAGCCCTTGTTAAGATTTAAATTACAGACGTTTTCTGTAGGGGTCTTATATTTGGGCATTCAATACGACTACATAAATTTAGGCAAATCTACTCGGCCCTGATTGGTTTATCATGTAAGATTGGACACACCTGTGTCTCTCTCACGTTGATAATGATACCCAACGCACATCCTACAAACAGCAGCTCCGACCCTATAAGAGCCTCCACAAGGTCTTCCTGCTGATTGAGCTTCAAGCCTGTCTGCCTGTGACAATGGAGGCCCGGTGTGTGATGCTGCTGGCGGCTACCCTGGCCGTGTTGGCTGGTATTACCACAGCCAAAACCCTCATGTTGTGTGGGGGCTACATCAGTGACGGTAACTCACAGATCTGGAACAAGGCAGTCACACTTTCAGTAAGTTCTGAATTATGTAATAGTTACAGGACAAGATAAATGCAGTATACCTAACTTCATGAACATTGCACTGACACCAGTACAGGGAAAACTAAATGCACAAAGTTCCTTCACACCTTTCAGATTAGTATTTGCATACTAATTGGATTAAATCTGACATGACATTTTACAGTCTGAGAGACAAAGCTGATGCTGACCTGTAGAGAGCTGATGCTGACTGGTCCTATTCTTCCAAAAAGCAATAAAAGAATGGAAAGCAGCTTAGCTGATGTATCACAGATAATATAGATACTTAATTATGACGCAGGTGGTGCCATATACCCCAGATGTACACAAGCTTCATCCCAAATATTCACTTCTTAGGGAGGCCGTGGAAAGGCCCGTATTGGTATCCTCACTACTGCCAATGAGCGGCCTATCAGTGAGGGTCGTAGATACAAGGCTTTGTTTGAGTCCTATGGTGTAGCTGAGGCTTACTGGATCCCCATCTATGAAGGAAACAGTAATGGTGCCATGGATCAGGAAGTTATCAAGAACATCAAGCGTATGACAGGCTTCTTCTTTGGAGGTGGTGCTCAGCAAAGAATCATCCAAAAGTGAGTTATTACTCAGTATGCCTGTATTGTACAACATGTATGCTGATATAACAATTAAGGTATGGCAACCACCTTTACAAAATTGTTTTTATGAAAAGGAATTCTGCTCAATAAGACCCAAAGGTGGTTGAATACCATAGATTGTCTAGCAATCAACCCTATTGTATATTTCAAACATTGTTATGAAAATGATTAAATCCCGCCGCATAACATTTTGGATTAAAGTGTTAAACTTTTGCAGCTTGTTGAAGGATCGTCAGCCTACTCCAGCCTTTGTTACCATCCGAGAGATGTATGAGAAAGGAACTCCTGTGATAGGAACAAGTGCTGGGGCCATGGTGATGCCAAGTGTCCACACAATGGTTGGTAGGTACATTTATTTCATCACGTTACTTTTCGAATTGATAATAATATTTGCCGTTCAAGTTAGGGTTGGGCACCTCAAGCTCAGGCCATAATACGAGTTATAGTTCATTTAGAATAATATGGTTTCACACTAGTAACTCAAAACCAAGAAACTGGTTAAACTTTATAGCTGGTCTGTTTTTCTAGTCAAACTCTTAGTCGGAGGGTGCTTAGCCTTGCATCATACAATTATCAAAAACGAACACTATCTTAAGACCTTAAGACCGTGCCTATTACAGACTCTAAGAGCGGTTGATTTTTCATTCAGCTGGTACCAGTTATGGAGCACTGCTGTCAGGTGCCCTGACAGTAGATGATATTGCTGGGTCTGAGGACCTGGTCTATGACCCTCAGGGAGGGCTTGGTTTCTTCGGTGGGCACACCGTTGACTCTCATTTCCAGTAAGTAAACACTTATCTAACATAACAAAAAAAAAGAAAAAAAAGAACTGCTCCTCTTTACAGGTCAAGGTAGCAAATGACAATTTTACCAATGAGACAAATACTTTGCAGGGACTCAGATCCTAGATGCAATTACCTTAGCCTTGCAAGATTAAATGCATCATATTTACACAAATATATGAATTTAGATTACTTCAATTTAAGCTAGCAATCACCTAATCTATAAGCAGAACAATTTCCCTCTTATTTAATTCAATGAATCATTGATCTCTATATCCAATATTGCAGTGAGCGTGGTCGTCATGCCCGTCTTCTCCGCCTGCTGTCTGACACCCGCAAGATGGACAACGGGACTGACTATGGTATTGGTATAGATGAAGAGACAGCTCTCCTCATTACCAGTGTAGGCACTGATATGGAGAAGGGGGAGGTGCGTACTGCCATATCACCATTTACAATATCTGACTAAGATGCACCCAATAACATCAAACATAATTCTATTTATCCTGACTATGAAACTATTGTGCCACTCACGTAGTTATATATCAGGCCACATCGAGAGCTTTCCACCGTTACTACGGCACAGTTGAGAGGTGGTAAGCCCCTAAATATCTGATACTATGACTATACTATGGCTATGTGAGATGATCAAGTCTAGAAGAAACTGTTAAAAATTAGATTATTATAATTAGTAGCATACATCAATCATGCACAAAGTAAATCCTGATTACTTTCACAGGTTATTGGTAATGCGGGTGTATTCTACATTGATGTAAGCAAGTCCTACCTTGACACTGCATCACAATACTGGCGTATCCTCAATGTCTTCTGTCACTACGGCACCGCTGGAGACATCATCAACACAAACACACACACCATCACCCCTTCCCCGAGCAAGAGGTTGGGCATTCTATTTTTCAACTATTTCTGAATGTTTTAGAGTAAATGATGACAGATAATTCAGTTATGTTTACATTGCTATAGCTTCCTAGATTATAGTATGTCCCATCCTGATGTCATCAATTAAATCAGAAAATAATCAGGTGGTTTTCAGGCTACTGTAATATAATTTTGTTCAAGACACTGCCTTCTGGCCATATTGGGCAGGAAACTTTACTGTTCTTCATACCTTACAGAAGAAAAATACTTTTAGATGAATTGACGTGATTCGTTTGTCTTTTATCAAATGTCCTCTCAGTCAAACTAATAATTAACATACAATGATAAGATCACATCGAAATGCTTTGCTAATGATAATTTTTGCTCTCCTTCCATTACAGTTCCATCAAGGGTAATGAGACAGCTGACAATGCTGAATCCTCATCTGACATCTTCCAGCAAACAATTAAAGGGACTGTGTCAGAGTTCCGTAAGGTTGCAGAGAGTCTTTTCAACTCACGCTTTGACTCACTCACCTATGGTACCACACTTGAAGACAGGCCTCCATTCTATGTCCTCCTTACTGAGGACTCTCTCTCAAAAGGCTTCATTGAAACTGATGGTAGCTCTACTAAGATTAGTTACATGAACCTCAAGATGGAGATGAGGCCATTGACTGAGAATGGAGAATTTTAATCAATTACACATTTGAAACTGTTTGTGATTGGTTGTTTTTACATATTATAACCATGAAATAAAACACCTGTATTCCATGAATTGTATTTGTCAACTATTATTATTTTCTAAACTGAGGTGGATCCAGTTCAACAAATAAGAATTCAAATTAAATTGATTTACAAAACAAGTAAGAACTGGCAAAACAATAAATTCTTGTTTAGGGAGTGGTAAATTTTCAACAAACGTATGTGGGTAGGGGACTAAGTGTCTTTTTGTGTGAGCCCCCCAGCGCCATAAACATTTCCATCCACCCCCACCCCACGAGAGGGGTTCAAATGTTTCTGTTCAGAGCAGGTTATAATTGTTTCTTAAAAGGAAAGATGAAACACTTTGATTCTCCCCCGCAATAAGGGTCAAAATTGATTTGGTTCCCTCCCATCAAATAACCACTCCTTTAGATTAATCGTCTATGATTCAGGTTCAACTTGGGAGAAAACCTAAACTGACAGGTCGTTTTGGGGTGAGGGTTGCGTTGGTAAAACAGACTTACAGCCGATGCTATCTGCATGCCAGGGGCGTGCGAATAGCTGCCCTTATTCACGTGCCCTCAGGGTGCGAATGAGACCACTTATCTAGACACTGGGGAGGGTGCGAATTAGAATCCTTATTCCCACACTGTGTGGGGTGTGAATTAACGGTGTTATTAAGAATGCTTATTTGCACACAGGGGAGGGTGTGGATTAGAATCTTTATTCCCACACTGTGTAGCGTGTATATAACGTGTGTTGTTGGCACCCTATACAGGGTCATATGCAGGATGTGGATTATGTGTGGATTAGAAGTGTTATTCGTAACCTATATAGGGTGTGAATTAAACGTTTTATTGCCACACTAAACTACTGGGTAAGGCCACTCATCACCCGGCAGTGGAAACTATGACGAGGGCGTTCTTTATTTTATCTGGTGTAAAATGTATTGAGAAATCTAGACTTTCCGTGAATGATTTTCAAATCTTAATAAAGAGTGTCCTATCTTTCATTTTTGTCATAAATATTAGTGTTGGTTAAATCAAAATTAAATGTTTTTACTATATGTTCTTACATGTTGCTGCGTGCTCAGATATGTCTAAGGTCTGAAATGTATTTTCTACCTGGTATAAATATACTGAATGTATCGCTAACAATGGCGTATAACTGGCTCAGATAAAAATGGTAAAAGAACAACGACGAGGAATTCATGTACAACTCTTCTTTATTGACAAATAAATGACATTTATCAAAAAAAAAGAAGTTGTAATAAACTGTGTTATATTGTAAGTTATTCCTAGCTTACTGCATTAAAGGCAGTATAAGCTTTAAAAAAAACACAAGTCTGTTGCTGTTGCTCTGCCTGCTTGCTGCTTGCTTTGTCTAATGGTGTTACCCTCCTCCTATGGTGGAGAGTTGCTTCCAAGGGTAGGCACCAGGGGGCACTGGTAGTCCCACTATAAAATGTAAGAGGGGTTGGAGATAACAATTATGTTATAATACAATAATTATTATAGCCGAGGCACTCGGACCTTAAAGTTAAGTTGATCTAATATAGGCTACCGGTGACTATTATTATTACTACCAGTACTCTAGAATATTATATGATCATCTATAGATACTACCGGTATAATATAAGTATATAACTAATATATCTGAAAGTATTTAAGGAAGACAAGAGACATTAGTGTGGTGGAAATATATAGCACTAACTCAGCCCTATAAGTTTATTATCACAGCAATAACAATTACACTGAGTCAATAAATACCGTCACACTCTATCTTATACGTGACATATGACAGGCTCACATGCATATAAAGGGATGAATCCCTGCATCGCAATAACATAAGACAATTAGTGCCTAACCAGGTCTAAACAGAAGCAGAAAGCTAATAACAATTTTTAATTCAGCAATAATATTATCTTATACAATAATATATAAATATGAACAGGCAGAATAAATATCCATAAATACCATAAATATCATAAATACACAAATACCACAACCTCATCATACATGTACCCAATCAATTAAAAATTTGAAAATACTGGAGGAACCCAAGTGACGACATTACTGGAGGAGTGTACCACGTTGACTGACGACCGTTACTCCAGTGTGGCCTTATGTACGGCACCACCACCAAAGGGAATGTATCATGGTAACAATGCCGCTGACGTCACATTGTGGCGCTGTAACAATGCGGCCGCTGTGGGAACTATCTGGGCGCCGCTGGCAACTCCTAGAGGGGGCGGCGAACAACTCCCGCCCGGTGAACCGCTCCCCTCCTCCAAGGTTTATACGTGCATAGGGCTATGCTGGGTAATATAAGGATAACTTCCCCAATAGAAGTTACGCCTAAACATTTTTTTTGAGTGGCCTAAGACTACCTTGATAAATATGAAATACTCTTGTACCACAAGTTCCAATTCGGTTTGAATGCAACAGGTTTTTATTCAGTCTCACGATTACGGCCTCGAAGGTAGGATTCAGTATCGTACAGTTCTATCAGCGAACAAGGTTCGAAGTCAACAGATAGCGTTCTAGCTTAGTTCGAAATCAGCACAGCTGGATGGTCTAGTCTTGTCCCAGCGAAGCTGGTGCAAGAGAGTGGGAGGGGTGTAGGTGCCCGGTGATCCAAAGTATCGAAGGTATCGAAGGGTGTGGGTCTGAGCTCGTCCTGGGACGAACTCCCAGAGGTAGCCAACCTCGGCCTCTTATATACCCGGGATGCGGACCAAGCATTGTCGACGTGGCACTCCACCGGCGCGCCGCCTGGAGTGCCCTGTCTGGCTCCGCTACCGGGTAATCGAACAAGGACATGGATTGAGGCACTTCCCGCCTTGACTCCTCGAACCCATGTTTACACATATTACTCGTGCCCCTACATCCTTTTATTTTATTTTCTTCACATATCAAAAAGAGTATTTTGGCTAATTTGTACAAAAAGTAGGTATAGACACCCCCCCTCCCCTTACGCATGTACATCTTAAGCAGACAAAAAGTGGAGCCTGGCTGGGCGTCGAACCCAGGCCGCCTATGCAAGAAGCCATAGATTTTTACATGTAGTCTTTCCTTCACCCTAGTGGGTGTGGGAATAAGAACCACTACTCACACGCCATGTGGTGCGAATAACAATGTTTATTCGCACGCCATGGGGTGCGAATAAGAATGTTTATTTGCACGCCTGTGGCGTGCGGATAGTGCTTGCCCTTGTGGCCTTGTATAAAGCAGACCTTACACTGCCACCTAATGTCCCGATCCGCCCCAACTCGCCCCGGCTCCATTCGGCCCGTGTATGTCTGTTCCCGACCCAGTTGGATAGGATGGGGAGAGTCGGAAGATTTCTGACCATGTTTGAAATACAGGCCTGACTGGAGCACAGCGGGGGTGCAGTTCGGATGGATCGGGTCGGGAGTGGCAGTGTATACGTGATTCCGACTCTGCTCCAGTCGGGAGGGGTTAGACCAATAAGGGGGTACCTCATGGTGACGTGTTTATAATTGTTCTCTTATTAGATATTAGAATACACTAAGAAATGGGGAGAATAGTCTCTGATTTTAATTAGTAATAGTATATATGTTATTGGTTGATAGCTTGTTTCCATTCTGTAAAATAAATGCTAATCTATTCAGAAGTACAAACATGCAATACTTTTACATGTATACCATAATTATATAATGCGACTATGGATGAGTATTTTACAATACACATATATGATATAAAGGAAGAATATCCTATATGAGGTATCTAATCACTGAGTCCATGTATATATCTGACCAGACTACTGCTGTGTATATGCGTTCCCAAATCCCAATTACAACCCTACCGACTGGAGACAACTGGGTCAGTTGAGTCTAGATGGGCTGGATCCGGACGTTAGCTGGCGTTATTACACAATTGGGTCACTCATCGTGCTTTTTAGGTGATATCCCCGTGCTTATATATAGTGATATCAGCACGTTTCCTGTGGATATCAGCACGTTTCCGGTGGATATCATCTCGTTTGCGGGGAATATCAGCATGTTTCCGGTCTTTCTGAGCGATTCCGACGTTTCGTCACCCATAAAGTTTCATGGCGATTCGAACACGGTACCCCAAGAGTTCAGGCGTTGAGGTGCTGGTAAGGCCACTTGAAAAAATATATGGTCACCGTGCGCATCATAGAAATCAGGTTTTGAGGAAAACATTTTTGTTGTTGCTAATTTCTGATGAAAAACATGATAAAAATGGACAAATATTGGCATATTTGGTATCAAATTAAAGCTTATACTGTAAGTAATGCAGTGGAATAGAAATAACTTACAATTTCCCCACTTTTAAATATCAATTAATTTTTTACTATCAAATGTGCATTTTGCTCACTAAAAACATATATAATCCTATACATTTTAGCCCGCAAACTAAAAAAGAAAAGAAAAAAAAGCCTCCATCGTCACATTTGTCAGACCTTTTTTTTAATTTGAGTGGCCTAATGGAGGAGGACAAAACAAGGAGTCTATAGGCAGAGTTTCAGCTCCATAGGGCCATTATTTACCGAGTCATAGAAGAAAAGACATTTTTTTTGTATAATTTCTTTGAAAGTCGATTTTTTATTTTTTTATTCTTTTATTATCAAGGTAGAAGTTGGACTTAACTTATCTATTCGTTAAAATAATTCTAGGGACAATTTTTTACATATAAATAATTATATGTACTTTAAAAGAGGGGCGTTTTCACCCAGGCTCAAACCGGGGACCTGTGGTGTGTCAGTCAAACGCGCTAGCTGCCATGCCTCAGTGACCACAGTACAGAGGGAGGGAAACGCTGCATATATCCAAGTCTGCTGGGGAGCGGTTAATTTTCAAAAGAAGAAGTCGCGCAGTGGAGTACCATTATGTACGTTAACACTGCGGATAGCTTGGGTGGGAAACGAGTTCAGTCCCTTTTAAATAATGAATGCTCCCCGCACATCATCAGAGAGCAGGGTTGGTGGAATGTCAAAATCAACATAGCGGCTTCCTCGCTCGAAGGACTCTTTGTAAATATCCTTCAAAATGGCCAAATTAGGACGAATTTAAGGTAAATAAAAGCATTTGAATCCAATAATCGTGTAATAAACCTAATATTGAATGGATATCAGGTCACTCATGCTCTGTATCAATGTATAACGCACTCGTCGCTACGTAAGTGTAAGGCCTGCTTAAAGCTGGGCCGTCAGGGGATAAGTTCAACATTTTCCATACATGGCCTAAAATAACAGCTCCACCAGAGGGCAGCAGTGTTTGGACAGGGGACCATGAGCATTGTCCAGCTACAACATAGTCACCCTATCTTATGCCTGTAAGAGCTGAGCTCCCAGCCCTGATGAGCCCTCTTGTGAATGAAAACTGAACTATATCCAAAAGTGCTTTTCGCCTCACTTCAACCATGACGGTCACGCTTTAAAGGGTGAATCCACTGAGGCAAATCCGTCCGATCGGAGCTGGGCCGTCAGGGGATAAGTTCAACATTTTCCATACATGGCCTAAAATAACAGCTCCACCAGAGGGCAGCAGTGTTTGGACAGGGGACCATGAGCATTGTCCAGCTACAACATAGTCAACCTATCTTATGCCTGTAAGAGCTGAGCTCCCAGCCCTTATGAGCCCTCTTGTGAATGAAAACTGAACTATATCCAAAAGTGCTTTTGGCCTCACTTCAACCATGACGGTCACGCTTTAAAGGGTGAATCCACTGAGGCAAATCCGTCGGATCGGACGGACCTTCACAATGTTAAACCTATGGACGGATCTCATCCGATCCGACGGATTTACTTCAGTGGATTCACCCCTTTAAGTGACAATGTTAAACATGCCTCCAAACGTATAAGTGTCGAGGCATATGTTCACAATGGTACAACAGATCAATAACACAACAAGATATATTGTACCATGTAATAACCCTTACGCACCAGTATGCAATATCACATTAATTTTCAACTGTCACTCCAACCCGGTCTCTGAATCTCATATTAGTGGAAAACACTTTTCTACCTATTTTATCAATTAAGCTAAATCCTGTCACAATATACAGGCTCTTTCCTCTAATATTGCTGCACTTATAAGATTATAAAAGCATCTGTGTAGTTCTCACGTTGATAGCATTACCACATATGTTATAATCATCGCATATCATATTACACAACTTATCAGGAAAGGATGAGTTACAATAAGAACTCATGGAGATCCCGTGACACACATAGCTTGAAGTGTCTGTGTCCACAACCATGGAGACAGCCCGGAGTATGCTTCTGTTGACCGCCACCTTGGCCTTCCTTGCGGGGGCAACAGCCACTAGCAAAACCCTGTTTCTGTGGGGAGGATGGGTTGTCAAAGAGGACTCAGTCATGTGGAATAAAGCAGTCAGCCTTGCTGTAAGTTAAACTTTTGAACATCTCAGTAACTTAATACAATATGAAATAGTTTTAAGCAATTCATGTCATTATTGCAATTATTTTTTCAGTTCTTGCAAGTCATTCATGCAGGCAAAGCTGACTACTACATGTAATATTTGGTCAGACTTCCTGATTATATGTAAAACGCAAGGAGGTAACAGCTTTACCTTTTCATGGATCTTCTAATCTTCTAGCATTGCATTTTGTTCTCTATTTGTGGCCAAGTGAGGGAAACCCGCGGGTTATAAATACGCGGGAATTTACGGTATTGCAGGGCTGGGCAGCTGTCGCAATGTCGCAAAAAATGTGCGACAGGGGTCTTGGAAAATGCGACAGGGACATTAGGGAAAGTGTGGGCTTTCTAGGGCTGAAAGAATTTTGTAAATATTCCAATTAGAACCAAAGTTAGGACTATTTCAATAGATTTCACAGTGTTCCCAGTGCAAACTGCAAAATTTCTCTAAACCCCTCAGCATTGATATACATGTACATCCACATGATATTGGTTTTTCTATCTGTCCCTTGGCTCTATTCACCCTAACCCCTCATGATACACCAATTTCAAGGTGGAATTCCAAAATTTTCCCAGAGCAATTTGTCCACAGAATGCACCAATCTGAAAGTAAAATGCCCATATTCTTTGGAGCAACATGCCTAGAAACTATACACCAATCTGAAGTAAATTTTCTAAAATTTCTTGGAACATTGTCTCACGATCCTTTCAAAATGTACCAATCCACAGATACAATTACAAAATTCTCTTGGAACAAAATGCCCCCAAACACCACAAAATGCACTAACCTAAAGGTAGGTTTTCAAAATTTTCCTGGAGCAACATGCTTCCAAAATGATCAGAATACATCTTTAGAAGTTAACTTATGAGTCAAACTTCTAAATTTTCCTAGAACGGCATGTTCCCCAAACCATCATAATACATCTATCTAAAAGGTAGAAGTTTCAAGTCCTGGGTGAGCATTATGCTCCCAAACCCCTCAGAATATACCATTCTAAAAATATAAATCCAAAGTTTTCCTAATGGAGCAACATGCGCCCAAAAAGTTGATTTCAAAATTTTCCTGGAGTAGTGTGCCCACAAATTCTCTGAATGCACCATTCTAAAGTTATTTTTTCTGGCAGCCCAAAATACAATGCACAAATCTAAAGGTAGTATTTAGAGAATTCCTATTAGCAATGTGCCCTGAAACCCCTCAGAGCACACCAAACCTAAAGATAGAAATATCGAAATTCTCCTCTATTTCACACCCAAAATTACCCTCAAGGAGATGGTTTTGTCGGGGGTAGGGGGGGGGATCCCTCGTCACATACAAATCTACAGTAGTTAATGTGTGCCCGTCTGAAATTTGTTTGCTCCAAAGATTTCTAGGTTTGCTCCAGCATATCACAACATGCCCAGCCCTGTATTATGAATACTAATAATGTAAAAATTACAGTTTTGTTGAAAAATAACCGAAGACATCTGATGTCTTTATCATAAAATTGGTTCTAGAGGGAATTTCTGAGGTCTGTTTTCGATTCTGAGTACCTTGTGAAATTTTCAAAAACATGTGTGGCAAAAAGAATCCCATTTGGAATAATGGAGTGTTTCCATGGCAACCCAAAATTGCCATATATGCCAATTTTCCATGTTTCCATGGCAACAAATGTTCCTTTGGCATTCCAAAAATGGAACGTTTTCAGTGGAGATGGAACAATTTTAAGCATCACATTGGATTCCCCATAAAAAATTGGTCTAAAGCAGTTTTTAGTATATTTTCCAGTGTTTTACCCATAAACTTCCCCCTGGTGGCCAAAACCAGTACTAAAAATCCCCCCTGGAGGCACGTTTTCCCTCACCTGGCCACATTTGTGGATTAATTTCAGAATATTGTTTTTGACTGATTAAACTGGCTGATATAGAACATGACATATCTTTCTATGTATAAGCATTATATAAAGACCCATTCATTCAAAATGCAGGGAGGCCGTGATGTAGCACGGATTGGCTTCCTTACAGCTGCTGCGAGTGAGCCCATTGCTCAGAGTCGCAAATACAAGGAGATATTTGAATCATATGGTGTAGCCGAGGCCTACTGGATCCCCATCCACAAGGACAACAAGGGGGCTGCCATGGACAAGGATGTTGTCAAGAATATTCAACGTATGACAGGATTCTACTTTGTGGGTGGCACATGGCAGCTGTACAAACAGAAGTAAGTGACTGATTCCAAGTTAAGTCTTGCTTTTGAGGGGCAAGAATAATAAAAAAATATATTGATGTTTTGCAAGTTGAAGTGAATACATTTTGTATCTGTAGATGTTAAGTATGCACCATGTTAAGTTTGATAATGTAATTGTTGATTGTTTCAGAATCAGAAAAATGTATTGATTTTGTATTGACTTATCATAGAAAGGTGGTTTACGTGACATCATGTAAACCACAAAATGTTACATAAAGCACCTGATTGCAATATGGCCTAGATATCAAAGGGTAGGTAAGCAAATCATGACTGTTTCTTCTCTTAAAGGAATAGGGTCTCCATGGGAAATCAATACATAACATTATGTAAACCTCCCCCCCCATAAATGTCATGTAAACCACTCATTATGTAAACCATGTTTTCACTTTTTGATATGAATAATTGGTTTAAGTGCTAAAGCCATACAACACACATATTTCTGATGCCAATGCATTCCATTCCAAATAGTGGTAAACATTATTTAATGGTATCTTAGATATTTCTGGGTGTTTAGGCCGTCACGTAAACCACTCTCTTAGAATTACGGCTATTTCTTTCCAACTTCTAGATGTGATTCCGCAAAGGCATTTAATATTTTTAGCTATTTTGTAAATTTATCACATAAAACTAATTGGACTCTTCAATTTGAGCAATGAATGATGCTTGCTTCTAGATTATTTGATTAAATAAAAGGAATTTAATGCCTCTGTCACGTAAACCACCTAAACGTAATGGACATTTTCCCATTCAATTAAAAATAGTTAAGTATAAATAGAATTATACATGAACAATCACCCTAATGATCAAAACCATCTGTCATTGTTAAAACTGTCTAGTAAGTGCCTAAATGATTTTCTGAAAATATATAACCATGGGTTTGGACATGGTGTTTAGGGGCACCTTTCATTTTGATGACTGAAAAATAGTGAAGTAGTGAAAATACATATCAATATTATGGGTGTGACCTCGGGATTACATCCAATCAACCAAATCCCTCCACATAAAAAATATAGAGATTTTGAAGACAAAAGACATCAATGCCATACTTAACTTGGAACCAGTCAAGTATGACAGTACTGGCTTCTCAAGTAAGACAATCCCTCTTCTGTTCAGGTTAGGCATTTGCGAGATTTCTTTAATATCTCAGACTCATCTGTATGTACATGTATGAAGAAGAATGCAAATTGAAGGATGATTTACTGCATAGACTATCTTATATGAATAAATCTGCAATATATATGTAGCTTGATCAATGGCTACATAATGTTCATTGATGGCTCTAAATGTTAACCATGGCGTTTACAACAGCCTGTTGATGAAGGACGGCCAGCCAACTCCAGCCTTTGCTGCCATCCGCAACATGTTTGAGAAAGGTATTCCTGTAATTGGAAGTAGTGCTGGAGCTGAAGTTATGCCAGATGTCTACGGAATAGTTGGTAGGTTTTAATTTAGGCTTCAGATTTTATATGTTTGATATTTTTAAAAGCTCAACTATGATACTATCTATTATCTAAAAGAGGAGTTATCAACTCACATATCTTATACATTGTATTTGGATTTACATCTCTAATTATCATGTGGATGCTCCATAACATATGACAATATACACATTAATTATAATTTCATACTTCTCTGCCAAAAAGTAATTTTAGTTATAAAGCTACAATGTACCGTATATCGTCGAGTATAAACTGGGCCCTGTGTATAAGCCTGAGTTGTGTACATAAGCCTTGGGAAAGGGCTACTCAGTGTCTGTACACCGGGCCCCGAGTAGAAGCCTTGGGGTGGCAATGTCTTTCAAAAATAGCCAAATTTAAGTCATAATTCCACTTCTTAATGAAGTATTCTCCTGATTCTTTCAGGTCTGTAACCCCCTTCTATTTATTATGTATATAAGCCTGTCCCATGTATCAGCCATTTTAATTTGCCACATACTGTAAAAAAACGAAAAATCGCCAGTGCAGGTTCTATGTTTCTCTTAAAGTTTAGGTGTGGTTAGGTTTAGGTTTTTACTAGGGTTATTGGATATTTGAATTTCAGAAATTGCTTTAAAATGACCCCAACAATGATGTAAGTATTATAACAATTTAGGAATTTCCTTCAACCTTTCAGGGGGCAGCAGCTATGGTGCACTCATATCTGGTGCAATTAAGGATGGAGACTCAACCAGTTCCCGTGATGACCTGGTCTATGACCCGGAGGGTGGCTTCGGTTTCTTCAGCAGTCACATGATTGATGTGCACTTCCAGTAATCACTTTCCCTTACATATCTCAGAATCCAAGAATAACTCTATTTTGCAATTGTATCTTTAGAACTGCTCTTAACATGAAAAATAACTAAAATGATAAAATCTTAATACACGAACAATTCTTAAGATAGTACTAACTATCATTGCAGTGAACAAGGCCGCCAAGCCCGTCTAGTGCGTTTGCTGTCAGACACCCGTAACATGGCCAACGGTACTGACTACGGTATTGGTATTGATGAGGGTACTGGTCTCCTAATCACTGATGTAGGAACAGCACAAGAGAAAGGAGAGGTGAGCATCACTTCATAATTGCGATTGGAATTCAGTTTGTATATGTATTTTGTTCTTCTCTGAGTAGAACAAAAATGTTCCATCATTGATTACTACCGGTAGCCTAACGGTTGGCTAAAATAATACTGAAATTCATCCAGGGATGAAAGTGAGCAATCTAAAAAAACTTGAAATATTCAGATTGAGTGCTCTGAATAGAATAATGATGTTCACAATAATAAAGTACAGTTCTTTGCGACATAAAATAATCTTGAAATCATAGAAAAACTGGAGGACTTTCATCCCTGTTCATCGGAACTGTGCATTAGTTCCTTGATAACCCTCCCTAACTAGATTCTGAATACCATTAATGCACAATTATGAATCCCCTTCAGAGAGGCTAAGTAACGTTATGCAACATGTGTCTTTTCACCTTGACAGGTTTATGGAAAGGGTGGTGTCTTTTATGCTGATGTTTCCAAGTCCAGAGTAGACACTTCTTCAGTAAACTGGCACATTCTCAATGTCTACTGTCACTACGCCACTGCTGGGGATTTCATCAATATGAATGACCACACTGTCACCTTCGGCGAAACCAAAAGGTCTGTACTTGCCTGTTGTAATCCAGCTAACAAAAACGGTTTGTTTACAGAGGTTTTCCTCCAGACCATACACAACGTTTGGAAAATGTTTGGAAAAAGTATTTTTGTTAGCTGGGAATGAATTTAAAGAAACTTGTTTGTTCAACATGAATTACATACAAAAACATTGCTTAGTCACTATGCGGAATGACCATTATACAGCAGCATAGTCTTAGATAGAAATTTAGAAACTGCATCTCTATTGAACACCACATAGTCAAACATAACTATTACAGACACAATATTAAGAAGGATTCGGGAGACATCCACATTACAACTCTGCAGTTTTAATATTATCATTAAAAATGGATTATATATATTCACAAAGAAGTTAACTTTACCTTTCAATTACTTCCAGACCACTAAAGGGTAACGAAACCAAGGACTACGCCGAGACCTCCGAAGATATCTTCCAAAAGGCATCTCTAGGAACCATTTCTGAGTTCCGCAAGGTTGCACAGAGTCTGTTTGAATCAAAATTTGACTCTGTTACTTCTGGTACCACAAAAGAGGTTTTGATCCCATTTAGAGTGGTATTTGTTGATGATTCCCTGTCAAGGGGGTTTGTTGAAGTGGAGCGGGGTGAAGCCAAGGTCAGCTACACAAACCTTAAGATGGAGATTCGGCCACGAGAATAATTGTTGTGGATAGTGCTTTGTATGTTTTATCCACACATCTTTCCATCGTAAGTGTAAGGATATGGTGAAATAGCACTTCTCAGTGCCCAGGTGTGGCTTATAGGATTAGTCAATGTTGGGGGTGTGGCTTGTATGCGAGAATTTACTATAACTGTTCTCTGCTGACAGTAATGAAATAAATTATTCAAACACTTATGGCGGCCTTAAAATTGTTATTACTAGAGATATTTTGATTTTACTTCTGTCACATTCTTTTAAATGAGAAACTGTTCAATGGTGATTTTAGGTTAACATTTAGCTTAGATCTGATATCATGACAATTTTACCCTCAATTATAGACTAACAATTTGATCATGAAATGCACTATTTACCTTACATTAACATAAATAGCCTTTAATATATGTCCCTCTCTCCAGATCATACACGATTAGTGAGATTTATGGATGGGCTGTGGCATCTTTCAAATGTCTCATAAATAAATAGGCCTCCTATGGAGTTGGAAGAGGGTGAGGCACCTGACAAAATATATTGCTAGGCCAATTTCACTTTCCACTGCCAATATGGCAAAACTGTCAGAGGGGGCAAAGGTCAGGGGCCAAATGTCAGTTATAGAGTTTTATTTCATGGTGAATACGGCCTATCTAGGTTGAAGCTATATGCGAGTGAAGCGTGAAATAACCCTCGGCCGTATTTCACGCTCCGGCCGTATTTCACGCTCTCAGGGGTCGCCATGGGGTCGCCATAGCGTCGCTAGGCTATGAGAATCACGTGACCTGCGCGGAATTCAAAATGGCGGCACCACGGACGTAAACAAACACCGCGGAAGTAAAAAAACATCGTGGAAGTAATCAAACATAGACTGAATAGCTATTTTGGATTGATAAACCCTGAAATAAATACAGAGCAGCACTTAAAAGTGCCCTCTGCAGTGGTTACTACACTCGAGCTGCCTGCCCCGTACTGCACTAGGCCTGCGGCCAGCGTGCAGTACGGGGCAGGCAGCTCTCGTGCAGTAACCACTTTAGCGTGCAGCTCTGTCTATATATTCATGAGTACAAATGTCACATATAGCTACAGAACACTAATTCCTGAATGAAACCCCCTGACTATGTTTGTTTATAATTGTTTTTATCAGGATGTGGCCTACGCGTATACAACGTTTAGAGCCAGTTCCACAAAAAGCTGATGAATGGACCATTCATAACCCCTATTTTACCATAATATAATTATATACACCTTATTTACATAGAGACAATAAACCACTTGGGTTATTGTGGTATATTCCCTAAGCGGGAAACCTTAGTTCTCTATGTGCACACCAGGTGTCTCCTGGACACCTCACCTGTGCGGCCGCCCAGTCAGGATCACTTCTCCTTGGGCGGCACTCACGACAACACCACTGACTTACTGTTATCTGTATAATTATATACACCTTATTTACATACACGTCTACAGAGGTATTTAAGTTAGGAGAAGTACAATTTCCCCCAACCTATGCACTGCTAAACTATGTGCATATAGGCTTCTCCTGGGGCATTTGTTATCAAGGATACTGGATACAAACTAAGTGCCCCCCTGTGGATGCTTTGAGAACCTTCAGAAACTGTTTAGGGGCACTCGAGCTCCACCTGGTGGTTGTGCATACAAACACCAATTTGGAAAATATTTTAGTAGTTTTCTCCAAGAGAGCCTTGAACTTAGGATCTCAGGATTTACAGGCAAACCTGCTACTGACTGAGCTAACCAGACAGGTGTCTGTTAGACCAGAAAATGTTATTGTCATTGGTACTTAGCATGTCTAGTTTGAAAAACTTTTTCAGTTTTCCCCAAGAGAGGCTTGAACTCACAACCTATGAATCAACAGGCAGGCATGCTACTGGGGACCTTTAGCGACCCACGTAAAAGCTCATTAAACGCAGACGTAGCAGTGCTGAAAGGATAGGATACGTCTGTGTTTAATGAGCTTTTACGTGGTTGCTAAAGGTCCCTACTGACTGAGCTAACCAGGCCAGTGTCTGTGAGCACTGTTCAGATATATATGTAGGATCTGATGACTACAAGTGGAATATCATCTGATGATGTAGTTTGTCAGGTGATTCTTGTCCATTTGCTAAACATTGGCACCATGTTTGGTGCTGTTCTTTTTATATATTACACTTATCATATATATAGCCATGTTCTGACAGACTTTGGTGAAGAATCTATATGGGTTGATTCCTTTTAATGAAGGGATTACCTTGCAATTTTCAAGCAAGTCCCCAATATCTAACTCAATAGTTTCAACCCTATTGAGATAAATTATAATATGCGAATTACATATAGGATCCTGAGAAATATCCTAAGTCACCTAACTAAAGTAATTCACTGTTATGATAAACATCTTGATGCCTTGTTTTAGGTTGAAATGATGTCTAGGATCCCTGTAAAAAGTCCCACCAGGTGGGGTGCTTTTACTCTGGTATGGCACCATAAATGTCTTTCATATTTTTTCCTGTACTATTTATATATATAGGAAGAGGTGGAGCGATTTTCAAGGGGTTTCTATGGTTTCTGAGATTGTTTCCAGTATCCTTAACAATAGGTTGGGTATCCAAGAGCATTAGCCCCATGTTATCAACTATATACTGATAATTGTTATTAAGAAATCACACTCGGTAAATCAATTTAGACAACTGCATGTTTGTTTTTTTTGAGTTTATAACGTATTTTATTGCATAGAAAATACGATACATTGTCAAAGTAGGACTTCTAGTCCAGTATGATAGGGTATGACATGATTTGTTGTCGTTTGAGATACATAGTAGATAATGTACATTATGCATGTTGACTCAGAGAGTTTCTCCACCTGTGATCAGGGAGTTAATAAACTGAGATACAGCGAGTAACATTAATACCATGGGTTACTTGTATTGCTTTACCGTTTGATAATATGCCGATTTTCTGACAGAAAAATGGCTATAACTTTAGGCTTAGCCAGGGCTTTAAAAGCGTCTCTGTTTCCTGTGAGCCGACATTCCTTGCTCAAGCTGTTCCATAGTTCAATTGACCTGTACAGGGGACTACGTCGGTAGCCAAGTTTCATAGAGTCAGGGAATCTTAATAGACCAGTATTTGAAGATCTCGTTGGTCTGCCGGATATGACAAAATGCAAGCCCAGTTCGGCAGGGTCATGGCCTGTACCATATAGGTATTTATGTACCAATAAGAGGAGTTGCAGCGAGATAGTCAACTCCAGCGTTTGTATGTAGATCCATTACATGATATCTTATTCTTACTCTTAGACACGTGCGCAGTCCTCTATTCTGGACCATCTGCAGTCGCTTATGCTGGGTTTTTACAACTCCATTAAATAGATACCCACAATATTCGAGTACAGGTAGTATGGTTTGCTTGTAAATTAATATTGCAGTGGGCTTGGATACCTTTTCTCTAAAGCGATTAAACATGAAACATCTATTCGATGAGGTACTGACAGTTTTACTAATGGTTTTCACAAGATTAAGGTGGCTATCCAAGATGATGCCCAGGTACTCATAACTCTGACATGTTTTTAAGGCGATGTTGCCCATTTTTATGCATGGTATAATAGACGACCCGTTAGGTGGGTTAAAGAGCTGAACCTGAGTCTTATCTTTGTTTATACAAAGCCCACTTGAGCAAAACCATTCATACACCGAGTTAGCATCGGTTTGTAGCTTTGACTCAGATAACTTATAGTCGCTCGAGGACGTATAGAAAACGACATCGTCCGCATACATTATTATTTTACTATATTTTAACACACTGGGGAGGTTATTAAGGAAACAGATAAATAGAAGAGGTCCAAGGATCGACCCCTGGGGGACGCCATACCTGACAGGGAGGGAGTCAGAAATAGTACCATTACACATTACGCGCTGGGTTCTCTTTCCCAAGTATGCAAATAACCAGTCAGTTGAGTTGAGTTGAGTTGAAAAGTTTTTATTGACCATAAATCATTACACAGATGCTCTTCATAATACGGTCAAGAACAATAGATGAGTTATAGTACAATCGTTTATGATGCATGAGAAAATTAATAGTAAGGCCTCTCACTAGGAGTACAGAGTATTAAGCCCAAAAGGTGTCCACGTACGTAAGCATAACATTGCTCAACAGTTGATGAAGTCACAAATTCCGGGGTAAACATTCTGGGTACACACCACATAGTAATAACCGTGTTGTCATTGGCAACGGGGGCCATCAACATGCATCTAAGTTACAAACATTATGTCGGTGTTTACAAAGTATCACAGTCTATAAAGTACATGATTTGGAATGTAAAATCACAGTCGGCTTTTGAATAAGTCCACCGTTACAGACCTTTGAATGTTGCCGTCTAAGTTATTCCAGATGAGCATGCCTCTGTAAAGAGGACTAGACCTAAATGATTCTAGTATGGGTCTGTTCACTTTTAATTTAATCTTATTGTTGCCTCGTAATGCTCTAGTCGGGTCAACCACATTATTATGAGAGAGAGACCATTTATACATTAACAACTTCAGTCTCCTGCCTCTCCTAAACGCCAGTTTGTCGGTAGCACATAAGGTATGCAATGCTGTTGTACGAATATCTCTCGCGCGTTTAAAACCTTGAGTTACTCTTAGGCACTTATTTTGTAAAGTTTGCAACTTCCTAACAGGTGTCACTGGGCCACTATCAAGGATGTAGTCACAGTAATCGAACACGGGTAGTATCATTGTTTTGTAAATGCTTAAAGCTAGCGCGGAATCAGTGTTTTTTACAATATTGCATAGTTGGATAAATCTTGCATAGACCATTGAGTTAACCTTCTGACACTGGCGTTTAAATGTCAAGTCAGTGTCTATGACTACACCCAAGTAATTAAAGTAGTCGACGACCTTTAGCGTTTCACCACACAATCTAAAGCTGCATAGTGACAGATCATAGTGATTGCGCACAGAATAGCACCACATTACCTGTGTCTTAAGCACATTTACCGTTAACACATTGGTATGACACCATGAGCTAATACAATCAAGGTCGGCCTGCATTAAGGCATTTATGATTATAGGATCCTTGCCGCATGTTACAATTGCCAGGTCGTCAGCATATAAGAAACAGGCAGAGTTTTTTATACAGGAAATTATGTCGTTGATATAAATAATAAATAGGAGCGGCCCTAGGACAGAGCCTTGTGGGACTCCGCATGTAATGTCTTTGGATGTTGACCTTTTATTATTAACAAGACCAGATTGGTGCCTCCCTTCTAAATAATCCCTAAACCAAGATAAACAAATTTGAGAGCATCCAATTTTTGATAATTTAGTTAACAGACGGGAGTGATTTACAGTGTCGAATGCTTTCTTTAGATCTAAAAACAAAATGGCGGACAGTTCGCTCCTATTACGGGCCTCATAGAGGAGTTGAATAAGCTTAAAGGTAGCATCGGTAGTAGACCTCCCCGGTATAGATTGTCAGAAGAGAAACTACTGTTCAGGCCAGCTATTTTCATTATATAATTTGACTATAAATGGCTATAATTTTATATGTTGATTGATGGCTGTAAATGTTTCATGATGGGTGAAAATGTTGACCATGGCGTTTACAACAGCCTGTTGATGAAGGACGGTCAGCCAACTCTAGCCTTTGCTGCCATCCGCTACATGTATGAGAAAGGTATTCCCGTAATAAGAAGCAGTGCTGGGGCTGAAGTTATGCTGGATGTTTACAGAATAGTTGGTAGGTCTTTTGAAAAAGGTGTCTGAAATTATATGTCAAAATTCGCAAAAGTTTGACTGTCGGCTGAACATTATGGAACAGAACTATTTAACCCTGTAAAGAAGGGTTTTTGAGTGATATACCTTGCTATCACATCTCCCAATATGGATCTTAACAAAGAATGTGAGAGGCCATCATAGTTCATAATCGTAGATAATTACTAAGTATGTCTTCAGGGGCAAATATACATGCTAAGATAAACCACATACCCCCCCCCCTCCTCATACATACAACCTATTAATAAGCGAAGATTGTCCTTACTATCTCTGATATATTATTACAGTCAAGGTCACCGTCGAGTCTGTCTGCTGATACCCGTAATATGGCCAAAGGTACAAATTATGGTATTGGTATTGATAAGGGGACTGGTCTCCTTATTGCTGATGTAGGAACAGCTGAAGAGAAAGGAGAGGTGAGCATTATTCCATATGGTGGAGAAGTAATCTTTTAATTAGATTTTGAATCTAGATTTAAAATTGTTGTATTTAACTTCTCCACCCAGACCAAATAACGCAGCAAAATGTTCCTTCATTGATTATCAACTAACCTCTGGCCAAAATTGATGTACTGAAAATCCTCTGCATTGTGTAGTGCTTCCTTAATAACCCACCAGATGGCAGCAGTCAGGTGACTGTTGTATGTGTCTGTTTTATAGTAATGTGTCAAGCAGATAGCATTACCTACTGATTACACTATCACACTTATAAGTAATGATGATTTTAATGTGTGGATCATTTTAGAGAAGGGTTAGCATCATCAGGCAAGACACGTCCTTTCATGTTAAAAGGTTTATGGACCGGGTGGCATGTTTTACGCTGATGTGTTGAAGTCCAGAGTAGACACTTCCTCAGTAAACTGGCACATTCTCAACTGTCACTATGCCACTGCTGGCGATTCCATCAACATGTACAACCACAGTATTACCTTCAGTGCAACCAAAAAGTTTGTGTCCATTTTTACAATGATTTAAGTAAACTCATTTTTGACCTAAATTGCATTCAGACATATTGCTTAATCAGTATAGCCAAATGACTAAAGATAGCAGTCTAGTCCACACGTATATCTATGATTTATGTTAGAATTTTACTTATTGTATTATATCTTGTATCCTGACCTGATATTACTTATTACTATAATTAATTTTAGACTTGTAGAAACTGTATTTTTTTTGTATAATCCGACATTACTATCGACATACAATCTTGAGTGTATAGAGAATATTAATTGGGTCAATACTATCATTACAACTAGGTGATGTATTTTAAAACGAGAAATAAATATTTCCTTTGAATTCATTGCAGACTACTAACGGTTTCCGAAACCAAGGACTATACGGTCACCTCCAATGACATCTTGAAAAAGGCATATAATACGAACCATTTCCGTTCGAATCGAAATTTGACTCTTTTACTTTTGGTTCCACAAATGAGACTTTATCTCCATTTAGGGTGGTATTTGTTGGTGATTCCCAATCTAGGGGGTTTGCTGAAGTGAAGAGTGGTGAGGCAAAGGTCAGCTATGCAAACCTCAAAATGGAGATCCGGCCTCAAGAACACTTGTGATTGTTTTTTTTTGTTTGTCTTTTTACTGAAGGCTAAAATGTATAGGAAATGACTTTCACATTTTAGTAGTTAAGAGTTTAGTGATCCACAAAAGGTGTTATATTGTAAGTTATTCTTAGCTCACTGCATTACCGGCAGTCTAGGCTTTAATTTGATACCAAATATGCCAATACATGTATTTGGCCACTTTTTGGCATATTTTACCATTTAAATCTAAAAAAAAAGAAGTTTTCCCCAAATCACGATTTTCATGATGTGCGCGGTGGTGAGAAATCAGTATACTTTTTTGAGTGGCCTAATCATTGTATTTTGTCGCTGGATTAAAAAGGCACCAGCTATCTAAGTGAGGGAATAAATGATTATGATGAACACTTTGTGTTTTTGCACCACGCAGAAGGAAGGAACTTATGTGAATGACATAGCTGAAAGGTCTGGCGATATAGTTGTACCTCGGAAGCATTTGCGGAACTAAATCTCAGGGTTCAAAGGTCCAAAGTAAAGGGGTACTGTATGAGCCTAACCCTCTGTAACGTGGGTATTTGAAATGGACGGAACTTAATCCTGAATTTAACATAGCAACACTCAGAGGGTCTTTGTTAATGCGTTAGCCTGATGTGTTGAAAACTATGGGTTTAAGCAACGTGGCAACTAATAAAGGTGCTGTGAACCGTATATTTGTTTGTAGCATTATGTCTCTTTTGACTTTTATATATTGTAAGTCGTATGAAACTATACATTTTCAATACTCTGAAGTCTGATGTGCATAAGGAACAGTGGGGTTCCCTATTTGTCCTCTGTGTGTGGTAATGGTGGCTGTCTGGGCACGTCGTGTTGAAAGGTTCTATACACGCAGTGATATCTTTTTCCAAATAAAAATTCCCAAAACTCGAACCCAACTCTTGATCACCGTATTCAATACAAAAAAGGTTACAACGGTGAAGAGAAGAAGAGACGCTGATAATAATTCCGAAATTGCTCACAAGGAGGAGACGTTGAACGTTACCTCAGCATTTACTTCTGGTTACACCCACTAGGTGTCACTGGTGTGCAGGAGACTAGCTGCAAATGCAGCTCTGCCAGCAGTGTACTGGGATGCGGTACTCTATTGCTTCAGGAATATAATAGGCAGTGTATTTTATACGTTTAGGCATACTGTCAATTTTATAGTATCGTGGGTGTTGTGCAGGACATTTAAGTTTAGAACATAGCTCAATGATTTCAATGCCTAATCTGGCGGGTTAAAAACTGACTTTGACATCTATCAAACAGCACGTTCTTCATCTGTTTGTGTACCTATCAATATGTTTTGTTTAATATTAACTCCCCATATTATAGGTCTGGACTACTAAATTCGACATGACGACATAGCCTTTTCTTAAAATAGACAAGGGACATGAGCCCTAGTTTCATGATTCATGGACATTTCTTCAAACCTCAGCATTTTTGATGTATTTATTCTAGGGGATTTTAATATAAATGCACTCAATGCCACAAATGAGAAAAATGTCTTATACGAATGTATGGATCAATTTAACTTGACCCAATTAGTACATGGTGTAACAACAACATCAGGAACTAATACATGTATAGATTTAATTTTTACTAATTGTACGAGAATTGTCTCTAGTGGTCCTTTAAATATTCATTTAAGTGACAAGCCAGACCCCTGGATTACAAATTATCTAATAGAAAGGATTGCTGATAAAAATAATTTATTGAAGGAGGCAAGACATTCTAAGCTTATATTAACATGGTATAGAGCAAGACGCTTGAGAAACACAGTTAATTTGGAAATTGACGAAGCCAGAAATAAATACTTTTCTGAGCTAAGCCAGGCAATGCTGAATGATTTAAAAGGCTTTTGGGCAACCTTAAAAGAAATTCTACCCTCAAACAAATCAGGTTCTAAATTTATAAATTTAATTGATGATTTAGGTAACCAAATTTCTCAAGATAATACAGCAGATTTTATAAATTGTTTTTTCGCAGAAATTGGTCCAAAATTAGCTCAAGCCCATCAAAAAGATTTTGAATTCAATGGGACTAGATGCCTAGAAGATATGCCTGATGTCTCTTTCTCGGATGAGGATATAATTAACTGTGTTAAGAATTTAGATGTCTCAAAATCATCTGCGCTTGATTATTTACCCACAAATATTTTTAAAAGGGCTGTTTTACATAATCCCTCACGCTTTATAAAAATTATAAATTTGTGTGTTACTACATGTATGATACCAAATAGCTGGAAAATTGCGACAGTGACCCCTCTACCTAAGGGGGGTGACTCCACTAACGTATCAAATTTGAGACCAATTAGTGTCCTACCTGTGCCGGGTAAGGTGCTAGAGAGACTTTTACACACTGCTATCTCTGACCATTTAGATGCAAATAATATTTTGTCCCCTCATCAAGGCGGGTATCAAAAAGCTAAGTCAACTTTGAATTCCATTAGTAAACTAGTTGATAATGTACTTGAAAATAGAAATAAAGGTAATATAAGTATGGCTGCATTTATAGATATAAAAAAAGCCTTTGATTCCGTAAATTATATTATTTTAATTTCAAAATTAGAGCAGTATGGTATTAGAAATAGAACTTTAACTTTAATAGAAAACTATTTATCCCAGAGACAGCAGTGCACAGTAGCTAATAATGTCAGATCTAGTACCCTTCCTTTAACATGTGGCGTGCCTCAAGGCTCAATTTTGGGCCCCTTATTTTTTCTTTTATATATAAATGATTGTATGAATGTTGAGGATGACCACCAGACTATACTCTATGCTGATGACTCAGTCCTATATGTGTCAGGAAAGACGATACCAATTTTAGAAAATAGACTTTCAACTGCTTTAGACAAATTTTCGAACTGGGCATCTATAAATAAATTAACGATAAATGAATCAAAAACCAAAATTATGACATTTGCCTCGAATATTAAATTAAAAAGACTAGAAAAAACAAAAATTGTAGTAAATCATAAGGAGATAAAAAATGTGATCTCATATAAATATCTGGGGGTCATCCTCGATGAGTAACTCAATTTTGATATGTACTTGCGTAATATGATAAAGAATCTCAGATTCAAGTCAATATTGTTGTATAGGACAAGGCTGAGTATGGCCAAAGAAGCCAGATTGAGGGTTTACAAAAGTCATGTTTTGCCAGTTATTGACTATTGTGATGTATTGTACTCTCGATCCTTAGCTGGGACTCTTGAAGAGTTGCAGAGAGTCCAAAATAAGTGCTTAAAAACCTGTCTATCGAAGCATATCTTGACACCAACTGAGGAGGTACATAAAGAGGCCAAATTACCGGTACTAGAAAAGAGACGTCTTTATCACACTAAGCTATATGCTTATAAAAGGTCCAAAGAGGATAAATTTTTAGAAAAAAAGACAAGAATTACAAGGGCTAGTACAGCACCTTTGTTGAAATATGATATCATACATAGTGCTTCATATGAAAATTCAGTGGGTGTATCATGTGCGCAAGTATTTAATGCTCTATCTCCGGACTATAGAAATATCCCAGACTTCATTTCTTTTAAGCGTAAAGCCAAAGAAGAAATGCTGAATACTATACCGGTACTCTAAAACATACATGAGACAATCAAATCGTATGTTCTTTTCTTAACTTTTTTCTTTTTAAATAGGGGGATATTATATTATATCATTGAGAAGTTAAAACCAAATGAAATTGCTGCCTGTAAGTTTTCCGCAAAAGGACTCATAGTTATTTCATGTATGTATTATGATGAGATTAATTATATGATGATACCACTATACAACAGCTAGCCTGACAGTGGGTCATCGGCTTTATTGATCAAGCGCAGATAATATGTACACTCGACTTTATGTAAAGTGAAAAATTGATTTGCTGGTTATCAGGTAAAAGAATTACCTCATTCCATACACGAGTGTTCTACAAAAAGCAAAAAATGTTAAATCTTAAGAACTTGTGGTCAATAAAGTCAAATTTGTTCATAAAAAAAAACCAAAAAAAAAACCGACATGGGACATGGTGATTATTGTGAGACATGGGACATCATTTTTTTTCGACAGGGGACATGGGACCTCCCCCTCTCATCCAGAGCCCCATATATTGGCACTTCCCGAAGGTCTCTTCTGATAAACGACCACACTATTACCTTGGCCAGCTCCATGATGTATAATCAGTGTATCTCCCAGTCTAGGGTTGACAACACGTCATTTGGTGCCACTCACCAGACGCCAGCGGACAGTGACGTCACCTCATTTGGCAGCCACAACGTCCACTTTCTGGAATCAGCCAATCAGCGGTCAGGTAGCATTTGGCTTCGGCTCTGCCTGCTTCCGGTGTGCCCGCCGGAGGCAGTAGCGGTCTCTGGTGGCCGGCCATGTTTCCCGTTTGACATTTCCGGTCTGTGGTTTACGTTGTGATAGATACAGTAGTGACAGCGGCATTAGAGGCTACTCCACAAATATGTCATAAGGGGATATAGTCCTACTTAAAGCTGGGCCGTCAGGGAATAAGTTCAACATTTTCCATACATGGCCTAAAATAACAGCTCCACCAGAGGGCAGCAGTGTTTGGACAGGGGACCATGAGCATTGTCCAGCTACAACATATTCACCCTATCTTATGCCTGTAAGAGCTGAGCTCCCAGCCCTTATGAGCCCTCTTGAGAATGAAAACTGAACTATATCCAAAAGTGCTTTTGGCCTCACTTCAACCATGACGGTCAAGCTTTAATATGTACTACTTATAATTTGTAAAAGAAACACACGTTAGTAATGGTAAATCAGTTGTATCCCGGCCAATAGTGGCCAGTGACACCAAGTGTTGGCTATATGGTGCCTCCTGCATCATAAGAAGGGTGATATACTTCCTAACATAGAAATAAGGGAGTAATTAGCTGTAAATTAGTGGTTCCTCTGGTTTCATTTGGGAATTTGGTTTAAAGCTAAAAGACGATAACAGGTAGGGTTATGCTTTTTCTCAATTAGACAAAACATGCAACCATAATACATACAATGTTCATGTATTTATTTATATTCCCTATTGTAGTACGTTGTAGGCTCCTTCAAAGTGGCAGCTTATCCCAGCTTTATCACCTCCCCACAATTTCATGTCATCTATTACCTTTATGCAATCTAGATGGAATAGATAATTGGCTATGACTTCTGAACTGACAAGTCAAGGTCAATTGGAAAAGCAGATTAAATAACCTGCAGGCAGTGCTAAAGATACGGGAGATTATGGAAGACCCCGGTAACGGCTGCAACGTTTGCGTTGTAACGGGTCCTGCCTGATTACCCACTTGGCCTGTAGGTGGCGTGTGCACCGTCCATTACCGGTAATTGCGCCGAGTGCCACGTTTTCCTACCGGCCATAGGGAACCAGCAAAGCTGACGGATGACGGCACGTCGCAAAAGGTTATCGCTGACCGGGGCACACAAAACACGGATTTGGGCGCCCAGTAAATGGAATCCATTGGGGGTAAAATAGGAATCTGAGTCGGCGTTAATGGAAGGCCAATCTCCTCTGACTGTTGGGCACAAATAAGCATGCTGACAGGGCAATGGTGTAATGGATGATTGTTTTAATTATCTGCCACATGAAGCGTTTAATTAGGGAGTGCTAGCGTCATTGTTCTCCTATTTGCTACTAGATGGGGTGTTTTTATTTGGGCCAGAGACCGGGTATTTGACATGTGTTATAAACGTTAGTTGACAATGGGATTTACAGATTTATAGGGAACTTCCATAAATTGAATAAAAAGAAAGAATAATGTTGTTCTGTATATACGCGATTGCTGTGAAACCTGAGCGTTGTTTAATAATAGCCAGATGGGAGACACATTACCATAAACCATTAACTACATTATACATCTCCATGAACCAAGTACATTGTAACAGGATCTAAAGCTATAAATAATCTATTTACTTTACTTTATATTCAGTTTTTGAGTGTGGGAAAGGAATAAAATACCTGGTGACAAACAAGCTTGTGGTTTCCCACCAGGACCCTGCATTGTGGATCCAATTTCCTCCAGTGCCCGGAGCTACTGGAGGAACAAGACACCTGGGCTTTGAACAAACATACCAACATCTCACTTATACAACATGAGCAGGCAGAACGCGCCCCCTAGCGCCATTATGCGATATGAGCGTTCCAAATGGAAGCAGACGACTTTGAGTTAGCGCGGACAGCGTCTGTTCCGGCTCTAGTTCTCGCTGACGATCAAAGGGGGCGCCTCTCGGGCCGCGTTCTGATGGTCCCCGGTCACAATACCTCACTGATGTCGTACAGGACAGGTACCAGCAGGTACAATGCCGCCACCACCACACGTCCGGGCTACCCGGAGACCAGCGGCCAATGGCCGGTAAAAAGTGATCTATTAACCTCTCACTAACGTTCACCAATTACGATACTGCTAGTGGTGGATGGACCTCTTGGTCTGACTATCAAATGCTGTTTAAAACAGTGAAAAGGGGATGTGTCCTGAAGCTGTCCCCAAAAGAAACAGTGACATAATTATTGAACGTTCCATTATACTGCACCTACAGAAACAGTTGATATCGAGCATGGAAAGGTGCATGATTTTACTCGAAACGTTTTAATACCTCTGCTGCCCCTCTAGGGAACATTAAATTTTGTGGTCATGATCCACAATTGCCGGCACTGAATAGGTGTATTCTGTCAACCATTTAGTAGCGGATCAGCCCATGCATGTTGCACCATTTACTCGCCAGGGTGGTATGACATTCGTACATGATGAGAGCATCATGTAACCCGTTAAGCAATATGCTGTCCTGAAAGTGTCCTGAAAAAACAAATCAGATTGAAAATGCTGTGGAAATCTACTAATGGATCGCTGCCTCCACATTCCGATTGCCTCCATTGCCAAACAAAATGCCAAAATAAGTATTGTTATGACATCTCAATTGTGTGTGCGGTACTATAGAGAACGTTCACATAATGGCGTCATCTATATCTTCGGATTCTATTTAAGACCCATGCCACCCTATAGGTCTGTCACTATATTTGACGTCATTTCCTAACCTGAACACCCCTTTTAATCCTTTATCAAATCGTACTGATTTAGAATCAAATAATTGGAGCTGGGGTAGATGCTATATGCACTTGCATACTACATGCCCCCTCACATTCTGGTCACCAACGAGGTAGACTGGTCGTCGGGGCAGTGGGGAAAATTCCTAAGGGCATGGAGCAGTAGAGCTAGGCAACATGTCTTTTTTCATCTCTGGAACGTGCTGAATCTGAATATCAATGTTGCCCAGCTTGAATTTTGGGGTTTCTATGTTTAATCTTCAAATGAAAAAAAAAGGTAATAAATACCAAAAAATGAAATAAATTGTTTAAAAAAGCAATAAAACACCATACAATTTATTGACTCAAACCTGTGAGATATACAAAGCCTAGTGTTGCCTTAACAATTATGTATGATATGGTTATCTTTGTATGAAGGTCAAGGTCAACAGAGTGAAAATGAGAAACTATTTCTGGTAGCACTTTGCATTTGCATCCAGGCACTTATTAATTTAGACTGGCTTTTACCCCCAGCACTTATAATATGAGACAGGCTTACTTGAGACCTAAATACATTGTTTATATATATACACTGAAAATCCATAAGTTTATAAAGTAAGTCAGTAGTGGATATTCCAGGTTCGTCTGGGGGTATTCATCCTTCATTGGTCAAAATGACAAACTTATATTCAAAATGTCTAGGGCAAAGTAAATGCCTTAGTCAAAATAACTAACCCTAATAGGCATAAAAAAGAAAAGACTAAGGTGGGTTAGTCAGTTTGACAAACTTGACAGGATTGGCTAACATAGATTGGTCATATAGGGAGCCAGAAAATGAGAGACCCTTGGTCATATTTTGGCTCCTTATACGCCATACCTATGCTATTCAATGCTGTCAGGTTAGCCAAGATGACTAATCCACCTAAGTCTTTTAATGATGCATTTTAGGGTCAGTCATTT